>JANEYF010006007.1:377500-862500 GCA_029963845.1 Rhamnusium bicolor
AAAATCCTGAAAAAGAAAGTTTCTCAAGCACTTTTTCACTTCACATCACTTCAGTTTACCTCACCTCACGTTGCTTTTTCCTCTGATTCCTCGCCCTTCTCACCATCTTCATTTTCAGATGAACTACTATCCTCGTTTAAATTTATAATAAATTTTGTATGAAATTTGACAATTTCTAAATAATCATCCTCAATTAGAATTACATTCCTAATTTTTTTCCCCAGTCTTCCTTGTTAATTTTCGACACTTAATTTTAAATTAACTCTACGACTTTTTCATTGAATTTCGAAAAAAATATTTCCTTTTCTGACATCTTTCTTCAATTTACGGTAATCTCAACACTTTGTGGCCATATCTCTCTGCTGTATTATCTGTAATATACTTCACATAGTTTTTCGTTTGCCGGAATTCCAACAGTTGTGCTTTATTACAGTTTTCCTCATAATAGAGATCATGTTCCATTAAAAAAATTATAACTCCAGCTTAGTACAACTCTTGTTAAGAATTTTATACAGTTGTATGATTTTAATTTTGGAATTAGGGTATTTTCAAACCATTCCTCAAATATTTCTCCGTCCATGTTCTTGTGGTAAACCACGTTACAGTCTATCATGTTTTTCCGCACTTTTTCAATGCATTATCAACCCATCAATCAACTGATCTACAGTGCAATATAATCAACGGAGTCCCTTTATTAGGGGGCAATGAGATTGATTGACATTTCCTAGATCTATCAATCCATCCTTTTTTTACGGTGTCATAAGTATCATACCAAGTTTCATTTAGCTAATAAATTGGTCTATATATTTTCCCTTCTGAGTTCTTCTATTTCTTCTAGATATGAATTAATCCACTATTCGTCTGCTTTCCATAATCGCCATGCGTTTATTAATAGTTTGATATTTAAATTCAAAATTTTTCTCAACCAAGTTCCTAAAGTTAATTTGGTGTATTTTAGATGATAATACATTTCTTTTAATGTTCTGTCTACCACGTCAATAGTTGGGATTTCATTTTTCTGATACGTGTCGTAAAATAAAGTTCTTAAAAGTTTTGCTAACGATGGGTCCAGAGTTTTCGATTGACCGGCGTCGGATCATTGTTTTCTTGGAAGAGCACCTTCTTTCAGTAGTTTGTGTATTGTGGGGCGGGGAACGTTAGTCAAAGATGCAGTTTTACCTAGTATATCTAAATCATACAAATTAGGGTCATCAGCTCGTCGCGTCGCTTCAAAAGATTATTGTAAACAATAAGGCAAATTTGTTTCGCCTGCTCGGTCAGATGTAGCCGATTTTTTCTTACTGAAAACACTAATGACTAGAGTTTGCGCCGCAGGACGTAGGTGTACGCATCATATTAAGTGTAATAAAAGAAATTAACTAGTAGTAAAAGCAATAAACTTGCAATTTATATCAATGTATGCACAACTTACCCTCGTAACTAACTTGGTTCTCACAAACTGGAAAAGATCTGTAAAAACTTTGCAGCGTCATGATGGTTGTCTCCGAAAGTAATGTGGTAAAAATATATGCTTATATTTTGAGAACGACCATTCAACATCTATTGATGTAATACAAGCATACTTAAAATAGTCTTTGAACTCATTTAATGGATCTGCAGATGCACCATCAGTACCATCACAAATTTGTCTTAATCTGTCTTGTTTTAACACACGCGTGCGAACTTTTCTCCAACGGGCTCATTTTTTGCGTCACCTATAGAGTGTAGCAGTCGATTTACTTTGTCCACTATTTGCAGTGACTCCGCTAACGACAACGCACTGTTTTGTAAGTTTTGTATGGTGTCATGTAATTCTTTATAGTTCTTGTGAATAGTTTTTAAAGCTGTTTCAACCAAGACATCTTAGAATTTTGTCTGGCTTTTCTTAATAGCTGTAGCCTCGTCTTGATTGAATTGTAGTATTACAGCTTTTATTTGTTGTAAATATTCAGCATAATAAAAAGCTGCCTTCAACCATGTTCCCCAACATGTAAGAATCGGCTGTGGTGGTTCGAAAATACCGGAACACTTGCTATGCAATGCGCGAAGACGTTTAGGAGATTTAAGAAACACTTTCTTTGAACTTGATATTAATGCATCTACCTCTGGAAAACCTTGTCGAATAGTTTCTGCCACAAGTTACATGCATTTTATACGTAACACGTACCAACCTGCAACCGTGTTCTTGAAGAGAACAGCCTACCAAACGCATTGTCGCGGCACCATCGGTCACAAACATCAACACTTGATTTTTTGACAGGTCGAATTTTTCTAACGTCTCCAGCATCACCCGCGTAATTGTTTGGCCAGTACACTCAGTTAGTCTTTTGCCAGCTAGTAACAGCGGAAATATCGATTTAAGAGGGTCCAGTACACGTACTAGAACATTTAAAATAGAATTTTTTTACAATCTGTCGTCTCGTCAACACATAACCACATCCGTGTATTTTTTTAGTACACATTTGATCTTATTCACAATCTCTTCGCTTACAGTTGGTACATAGTAACGCAACGTTGTGCGACTTGGTAACGTCACCTTGGAATTGTATTTATTCCAGAACTCCCGAAATGATTGTTTATCGAGTATATGCAGCGGAACATCACAAGCAATCAGCATTAAAAGTAAATCGAACATAAAATGTGTTTGCTCCAACACATCAGGTCTGTCTCGCACACCTTACAAATTATTATAGCACGATTGTGGAATAAATTCTGAAATTCACTGATAAATTTATTCACTTTGTCAGCGTATGGCCGTTTTTTACCCTTGAATCTGACATACTTTATTATTAAATTAATATCAAGAATAAAATACAACAAATAAAATTATCAACAATACAATGGAGAGGAATAAATTACGTTGTACACACCACAAACCATAACAACAGACTAAAATCAAATGTTAGTCTTTGCTAAAATAGTAAACAAATCTTGCTTACGTATTTGGATATTTCTCTGCCTGGCACCTCCCGTGACTTGCGGACCGATTTGCCAACTCTACTAATGAACTTTGATTTTATTTATCACTGTAGTCACTATCACTTTCATTTTCACAAACCAATAAGATGTAGACGTAGAAGCCTCCCACGGTCGAAACATTTTTACATCAATTACCTTCATCGATTGTATTAACAAATAATCAGGTATAAAATAATTATTACTTATATTATACTATTACACAACTCACTGCAACACGATAACCTTCAATTATTTTCAAAAACACACCAGCAAATTAACAGATGTAAAATAATCATTACTTATATTTACACTATTAAACAAGTCACTGCAACACGATAACCTTCTTAAATTATTTTCAAAAACGCCAGAAAATAAACAGATATTAAATAATTATTATTTATCTTATAATATTATACTTACAATATATCATATAACGCACTGCTAGAACGAATAATTGGTAACAAAATTAAATGCGGCCCTGAAGTATCCCAGCATGTAAGCTAATCTCCGCCTCGGTCGCGTGCCAACAAAAACAACAATCGTTCTCGCTTTAATGTAAGTGATGTAACGGACGATAGATGTTATGTGTTAGACATTTTCCGCCCTCATGTTGCGTCTTACCCCGCACGTCTCGTCTCAATATCGGTTTCACAGACTATACTTCTTTTCTGTACTGGAAAACTGTAGTATATACTTATCACTTTTTAATATTTTATGCATTCATATTTGTAATTCAAAGAAATTCCATTTCAGAATTCATCTTATTTACAAAAAAAAAAGAAAATTTTATATTCTGGTCATGATACAAATATACTGATATAGTACGTATGGAGGCGTGGGTTTCGATCCAAGTGTGCTACCGAATTTTCGCAATTGCTTTAAAGCTGTCTACTCTTATTAATAATAAATTTAAATAATATGGGCAATTTAATAGATACATTTTCATTTTAGAGATATTGTGCAAATATCAAAATATATTTAACATTGCCTTATGTAGGTACATAAAAAACGTCGTTATTTTTTTCTTTTCGGAAAAGTTTACAAGAAGTTTTGCTCGTCTTAAAATAAGATTCCCATGTAGTGTTCTACGTCCGATATATAGGGTACACACTTTAGAGAAAAAATACCAAATAAAAAATGTTTAGGATTAAAGTTACCTCAAATATGAAAAATAAGTTGGATATTCGAATATTGTTTTTTTTTTAATAATTGATGTTATTCAAAATTAAAATTCAAACTACCCGATGTAAATAATATCAGTTACTGTCAAACTAACAGTTGTTAGTGTTATTTGATTTATTTTCAGTGTAATTAATTAAATTTTTCATCTGTTTTGTTTGATAAATTGTTATAAAATTTGTCTAGAAAAGCTTTATTGCAATAATGTTTCTGTTGGTTATGATTAGATATTTAGATAACTTACCATGTGTTAAATTTATTTTATCACTGCGTCAACAGGCCACAATCCACTGTTTCACAAGATCTTCGTTTTTAAGATAATGAAAATACCTTTTATCAGTTCCTTTGGTTACTCAATTATAATTTCTACAGCCAGCTACAGCATTTGTCATTTTTATAATATACGGTAGTTGTCTTAACAGCACCGATAACTACTTGACAGTTAAACAATGACAACCTCACAATTTTAATATTTTAAATTTCGCGCTGCATTGTGTTTGGTTGCTGATGTCATGCGCAGAAGTGGACGAAATTCGGTCGCGGGAATAGCATACCAGTGTATTTGTATCATGACTCTGGTCATTTATTTTATTTGTACGTAATAAAATTAGTATTAGTAGGTACCACAATAATTATTTTCCTTCATTATTTTAGTAAAAACATTGAAAAAGAAACGAAGCTCTAGTGCATTTAATTTTTTTTTAGAATAGAATAGAATAATGTTTATTTTTAATATATACATACAATATATAAATTGAATTATAATTGCATTATACAAATAAACATGGTACACCACAAAATATCAAAGATATTTGAGCGTGGGAATTTATTTGTATAGTTCTTTAATTTTTTTTTTTCCAGAACCCAAATGTTGCATTTACCTCCTATAATAATGTGGTCCGCATCTTGCCAACAATAAATCATGTTCAGTATGATTTAACATTAGTTCAGGTTCCTAGGATCCCAAAGTATCACTTTTAGTTGGAAATAAGAATTTTACCCTTGTATCATTAGAAGGGAACGTTTTAATTAAAAATCTAACGTGTGTTTATTTCTTATATCTCTTTTAAATTGAAACTAAGTAGCTAAGTAGTTGTAATGTATTGAATATTTTATGGTAGATTTTTAGACTAGATATTTTTTATATGTGCTTTCTGTGTACTTATATTAATAAATAATAAATACTTATTGTTAAATTAAATTAAATAATGATACATTTTATCATAGATTTTTTTAATTAGGTGATTTTTAATATCTACTTTTTTCTATGTCTTTATATGTATTTACATTTTTTTATTAGGTAATTTTTAATATCTGCTTTTTCTATGTCTTTTTATTTAGATTTAAGTAATGTTTTAATAAAGTTTCGCAAATAGGGTTTTATTTTTTTTTTTAATGTTTCATTTGTGAAATATTCCTTTATAAGTGATCGATCATTGATGAGTTTAGATCAGGGGAACGGAACTGTGCAAAAAAGAATGAAATAGAAGGTGAATAAGTATGGATTTTTACCGGGCGTTTTCATTATTGATTCGTTTTAATTGCACCCAGTGTAATCGTAATTTTGTGATATATCTAATCTACATAAACAATGGTTTACTACTTATTTTGACACTACAAAGTATGAAATAGAAATTCCACGACAGTGTAAAAAATGATGTAAAAAAGGAACATAAAATTGCATAACTTAAGACATTTACTTTATTTCCTTTCCCAAATTATGTATGTATTTACAGAACTAACTGGGTTCTCTATTTTAATTTTTTAAGAATTTGTTGGGTTTGTATTAGGAGATTGTTCGGGCTTCTACAGATTCTGCGCATTGTGGCTGAAAGTGCTTTTTTATTAACAACTTTTTTACTATAAATGCAATTTTTGATTTAATCAAATTTTGATGGCTTAGATAGTAAATGATTGTCTTTAATTTGGCTCCATAAGTTAAGACCATTTGCCTTCTAGGAAGTCGAACACGGTTTATCCCTAAGAGCTGACACCCAAAATTTTTGGGAGGGGTGAGATATTTTTAAACTATAAGTAACAAAATTAGATATCCTAAACGTTTTTCTGAAAAAAAAGGGCTCTTGTTTGATTTCCATAAAATCAACGATTTTTGAGAAAATTACATAATCATTCGGCAAAACACTGCGGATAATGCCTTAAAAAAAATTTTGAGAGATCTAATTATTATTCGAAATTTCAAGAATTTCTAGTAAATGATGCTGTTTTCAATAGACAATGTACCACTAAATTTGAACTCGGTAACTTAAAAATATAATAAAAAAATATTTTCAGTAAAACTCGGTAAAAAATGACGGTAGGAAAATTTTCTATGTAACTGGTACTATTTTGACCTCGTTGATACACTTTTGAATTATTGCATTGAAGACCTGCGACACCCGTATTTGTGACTAAAAATTGTATTTATTTAGTGGATACTACTGTGGAATTGTAAATTCTGTGTTTGTATTCCGAAGTTTGTAAATAAATAAATAAATCTACTTATGTGAATGTATACACCTATAATTTTCACATATCAAATAAGCAGGTCCATTGTAATTTAAGTCCATAATCATACATAAGTGTCTGATTATTTTGAGCCAAGAGCACTCAAAGATAAAAAATATTCTTATTCTAAATAATAAATAAATTCATTTAATTTTAAGTAGTTACCCTATAAGAGCACAAAATATTTCTGAAGTGTTCCACAACAATGCAGAGATTTAAGAAATATTTTAGAAATATAAAATATATCAATAAATATATAATTAAAAGTATTTTAAGGATATTTAGGAATAATTGAAGATAAATATACAATAGGACATATTTAAAAAGTATTTAGTAATATATAATACGAGCAGCTATATCAGCATAATTCGAAGTAGGTATATTAAAAGTTTTCAAAAATGTATAAAACATATTTTGTATATAAAAAAAACTGTTGTAAACAATAATTATAGGATACTAAGAAAAATTTATGCAGACATATTTGGTGCTACTAGGGTAGTTACCAGAGAATGAAATTTAGGTACACCCAGCTAAACAATAAAATGGAAAATGATAAGAGCATTGTTTGTGATATGAGTAAATATTCGGAGACCGATATTTCATGTGAAATGCTATAGGCATAACAGCAAAATTTGGTTTTAATATTTATATTCACAATTGCAACAGTGATTTTGATTTATTTAACTTATTTTATTTATTATATAATAACCTTTAAATTGAACCATAGTCAAAATTATGATATTTTGGACACGAGTTGAAATTAAGTTTTACTGGTTCTTGTCGATAGGATAGTTAAAATTTGTTGTATAATTTTGCTTCTCGTGCCGCTATCTACATGTGAGTGGATTAAATTTTATAAGATTTAAACACAGATCCAGTAGGACACTATACTCTTATATTTGTGATTTAAGTAAGTTCGCTGTTAAAAAAAGTCTTCGACCATAAAACTTTTTTTATGGTCAAAGGTTAAAGGTAATAAATAGATGAATAATAATCGTAAATATAAAACAGAATTCAATGTTGTGGGCTCTACTTTCTTTTCCTGTAGATAGTACTGTACCAGATATATGTATTATGTTATGACTGCCTTTTTTTGTCGGTGAAGTGCTGAAAGTATTGAAAAAAAATAAACAATATTGACATCTGTAGCATTTAATTTATTTTGTTTATAAAATAGTGTATATATCAATAACTTTTTTACATCGGGGGTGTAGCTCAGATGGTAGAGCGCTCGCTTAGCATGCGAGAGGTACCGGGATCGATGCCCGGCACCTCCAATCTTTTTTTTGATTAATACACTAGTAGCTACAAAAATGTTATAAAACTTTGGTACGTATAATATTTAAATTATTAGTACTGCTTTTAAAATAACGATTAATACACTAGTAGCTACAAAAATGTTTAAAACTTTGGTACGTATAATATTTAAATTATTAGTACTGCTTTTAAAATAACGAATTACAATTTTACCGGACAAATTTTGCTAAATCCAGTAATAAAATCATAAAAAATTAAGAAATTGTCAACTAATTTTGAAAATTGAAAAAAATTTTCACAAGTATTCATTTCTTTATCTGGCATGACTATAATAATAAACATTTTAAAACAGAAATTCAAAACGATTACACAGGCCTGGGAAAGATTTGTGATTAAACTATTTAAGTTTTGTTAGCTTGATTAGGACCTATATTTGACTAAATAAGCTGTTTTTTTTCTTATCACGTACAGTTTTTTGCAAACCACTATTGTAATATTTACAAATTTCAAATTAAATATTTACTTCGTGCCCAAAATTTTGAAAACCACTGCAATAATTAATTTTAAACCGCCAATACGTTAGAAGATTTACCAGTAGTGACGCTTTCAAAATAATCAAGAATAAAAGCAAACTAAAAAACCTAAACATGGGAGTCAATATATCTCCAGATTGTACAATTCAGCAGCGTAATTATTACAAAAAAGATTAGATCTGATTTAGAAGCAAGGGAGAGAAATGGAGAAGAGAATTTATATATTAGATATAATAATGGTACTCCAGTTATATCGAAGTCAACTGAGGTGCAAAGTAATGTTGCAAAAAACTGAAAAAGTTAACAATCTCGCATATCAATGTAAGATCGCTTCATTCGAAGTTTAGTTTGTTTAAAGACTTAATTTTAGGAAAAAATTACGATATTATATGTGTGTCAGAAACCTGGTTAACGCCAGACGATTCCTCCAACGATTTCTTTCTACCACATTATACACTTTAGGGCAGATCGCAATACTAGAGGTGGTGGTGTAGCCATATATTTCAAAGCTAACTTAAAATTTGAAATGGTCTATCAACAATTGTCAACCGACGGTGATCTAGAGCAACTGTGGGCTAAAATTCATGTGCAAAATAAAAAAATTGGTGTTGGTGTAGTGTACAAACCCCCAAGAATTCCAGTGTCTAGTTTGGAGAAGGTTAGTGCAGTGCTTGAAGAGTTAAGCTTAGTAATGGACTCAATAATTCTGACAGGTGACATTAACATTAACTTATTAGATAAAAACGCATATAACACAAAAATATTCAACTCGTTTATAACTAATTTTAAATTAAAACAACTAATTAATACGCCCACTAGGATTACAAATACAACAGAATCTTTAATTGATGTTATTTGTGTAAGTGATAATTTAAGTGTAGTCGAATCTGATACTTTAGACCTAAATAACATAACGGATCACTTATTGGGTGAACTGGAATGTAATTTTTGAAATAGAGAACATAAATGACAAAGTTGAAGTATTAAACAATTGTATCATGGAATTATTTGACAAGCATGCACCGCTAATACTAGTTAAACCTAGAAAACATAATCCGCCGTATATTACCTATAATATTAAGGAAATGATCAAAATAAAAAACAAAGCACATAAAAAATATATTCAGTCAAAAACGGAGAGAGATCGAGCTTATTATATAGATTTAAGAAATTACGTCAATAGTGCTATTCGTCGGGAAAAGAAAGCATATTATACTTTTATGCTAAAAAAAGAATGAAAAAAAGTCCGCGTGATATCTGGAGAACTCTTAGGGATATAAGTGTAGGAAACCAAAAGAATAAAAAAGATCTGCCTGATTGTTTGCAAAATTCCCAGTTGTTGAATGATCACTTCTTAAATATTGCTGGAAGCACAGTTGTTGACGACGACCTTTTAGAGTATTACGAAAACAACAAAAAAAAATAATTCATCTTTTCAATTTAACGAGGTAACAGAAAACGATATTTGTAGGACGATTTCAGCGTTAAAATCGAAAGCGTATGGAGTGGATGATATTAATGCTGAAATGTTAAAATTAATTTCACCATACTGTATACATATTTTAACACATTTAGTCAATTACTCTCTAAATACCGGTACATTTCCAAACATATGGAAAGCAGCAGCCGTGCTCCCGATTCCGAAAAATGAAAGGCCTCTAACTTTTGACGACCTACGACCTATAAATATTTTACCTTATTTATCTAAACTAATGGAAAAAATTGTAAGCTTTCAATTTAAATTATATCTGGAAAACTATAATATACTTCACTCAATTCAATCAGGATTTCGCCAAAAGCATGGTACCAACACAGCAATGTTAAAAGTTGTGAATGATATTAGCGGTGCAATGGATAATTCCATGCTAACTGTTGTGATTTTGCTTGATCAAAGCAAAGCTTTTGATCTAGTTAATACGAATTTATTGATTGCAAAGCTAAAATTTATTGGAGTAGAGCATAGTGCTTTGCAGTGGTTTAATGATTATTTGCGAAACAGAAAGCAATTTGTTAAAATAGGCCAAGATAATTTCTCGTCCATGCAACAGGTGTTAAGTGGCGTCCCTCAGGGCAGTGTACTGGGACCTATACTGTTTTTGGTATTTACGATGGACCTTCCGGAAACTATTCAGGGTTGCCACTTGCATATGTACGCAGATGATATCCAACTATATAAGTCCGCAAAGCTTGATGAATTCCCAAAACTAGTGACAGATGTAAATGAAGGTTTAAATAGTATTTGTACATGGTGTAATAAAAATGGATTGAAACTTAATCCAAAAAAAATCGCAAGCTCTTTGTATCGCAAACGAAAGGTTAAGATCAAATCTCGATAAACAAAATTTTGATATCATAGCAAATAGCACTAAAATTCAATGGGTAAATAAAGCTAAAAGTTTAGGAGTAACGATAGATGAGAATCTTAGCTTTGATGATCACACTAATAATATATTTAGAAGCTCATATGCGGCATTAAAGTCAATTTACAAATTAAAACATGAAATAGATGAAAAATCAAAACTAAAACTTGTAAAATCAATTATTTATCCAAAAATAGAATATTGCAGTTCAGTATATTATTTTCAGCTAACAGAGTACAATAAATATAAAATACAGAAAATACAAAACTCGTGCTTAAGATTTGTCTGCCATATACCATATGGTGCGCATGTAACACCATACTTGCAGAATATGGGTGAGCTGAATGTCAAGCAGCGCATACATTATCTTCATAGTATATTCTTATATAAACTTGTTAAAAATAAGCAACCAGAATATCTTTCAGACTTATTGATATTAAGATCAGATATACATAGTGTGAATGTTAGAGTTGAGAGTTACACCACACCAAGGCATAGAACAACAAAATTTGAGGGGAGCTTTGCATACACAGCGCCGACGACATTAAATTATGTCCTACAATTTTTAAATGAGTCCATAGGTACATTTAAAAAAGCGTCAAAACTGTTGTTTTATAGAAATAATGATATAAGTATATAACCTCCTTCTTGTTGATGTGTATATGGGTGGATGTGGATATTTGTTTGGATATATATGTGTATATGTATACACCCGTGTGTATATGAACATAGATAAAACATTTACTGTATTTAGTGTAGGTTATATTTAAGATACGTTTATAAACTATTTGATACCTAGTATGTATTAAAACCACATATATACGTTAGGATAATGAATTAACATATATTGCAGGAATATAATGTATTATATTGTAGTATAGATTTAATTTACTCTACATGATATCTTATAAGTTGTACGTACATGTATGTCTATTGATCAAGTATTTATGTTTTTGGGAACGTGGAAGAGCGGCAATGCCGAACTGTTTCCCATTTGTGTACATTCTCTGTATTGTCCACAATAAACGTTATTATTATTATTATTATTATTACAATCGAGGATTCCTCGCAATCGAAGTTATTACGGTAAACAAGTCGTTGAAGGAAACAATGTTGGATGTTCAACAGGAACCGTCCTACAGGATTTGTGACTGAACTATTTAAATTTTTTTTTCTTAGGATTATTTTCTTTTTCTTTTCACATAAAGTTTTGTTGCAAACCACTTTTGTAATATATACAAATTTCAAATTAAATTAAATATTTACTTTGTCTCAAATTTTGAGGACCACTGCAATAATTCATTTTAAGCCGCCAATACGTTGGGAGATTTACCAGCAGTGATGCGAATGCAATCGGGGATTCCCCACAATTGAAGTTACGGTAAATAGATCGATGAGGACAACCAACATAATGTTGGATGCTCAAAAGGGACCGTATTATAGCTGATTTCAGAAGAAAAACGACGAAAAGAAGCTTTTCCAGCAAAAGAAAAAGGTTTTCCAAAAGGACGAAGCAATAATGTATGTTGTTTTCTATTTGTTTTAATATATTACTAATGATTTTGTTAGCTTTTTTACTTTTCTTTTTTTGTCTTAAATACATATGTATAAATGTACTTATTTTAAGTATTATTTAACTGTTTTGTTCAAAAACCTTAGGTGATAGAAGAAAACAAAAAGCAGATTTGAAATCAGCGCCACTGAAATAACTAAATTCAGCTATAAAACTCAATTAACCAACTTAATTAACCTACAACCTTTTCATCGTATGAAAACGCAGGCCTGAGATATTTAAAAATTTCAAACAAACCTATTCTTTATACAAATAATAAGTAATGAATTTACATACTGTATGTCCTAAATATGTGATGTGGCACATAACTTTCTTATACCAGTGTATATCATCCTGATGTAAAAATATCATTCTAATTTAATTCTTGACTTACCTCAATTAAATTTTAAAAGCGTAGGTACGTTGACATGTTTCATTAAAATTTTTAAATAATTGTCAATGTCCTTCGATACTGTCAATAATAATTCATGTTATATTTTTTAATAATTTCTTATTGAAATATTGACATTTTTGTAACTAAATTAGATATTTCAAATGTCAAACTGCTCAATAGGGAACTTGCCTATAATTTTAAAAATAAAAATAATACTAAAAAAACATAGCGTAACGTTGTCATAAAACGTGTACTTCACAAAAAAATAAGTTTTCTAATTCCACGCGATCAGTATAAAGGATCTAAACAGCGATAAAATTGAAGTGGCCCGAAACGAGCTACTATTGACTGTGACGTCACACCATACCATATTAGGTAGTCGTCGCGCCGGGAAACAATACAACAGATGTTTACCGGTGTTATAAGACTGTGGTTGATTTGTTAGTGACTGTTCTGATATAAATATATAATTGTGTTTTATAGTACCGCTTATTGTAGTTGTACAGATATTTTAAAAGGACTGATCAAGGTTTTTCAAAGGGCCAATCTGATAATTTGCCTAAAGTGGATATGTTTATGGTGGCATCTTTTATACAAAATAGTGAAAGTTTTTCCCTTGGAGAGGTCCGCGGGGTCAAGGCAGAGAAGTATGTATTTTTTTTAGCTTTTAGTAATAATTTATAAACATAAAATAGTTATGACTTGATCACGGAATAAAAAAGAAATAACTACAAAATGCTTAGTCGCAACTAAGTATTTTTAGCAGACTTAGTCTTATGTTTGAAAGAATTTAGGGTAATTCTTTACAACAGCCACTTCTATATTTTTCGTGTTTTTTTTTTTTGTACACACGCGTAAAGTGTCTCTATAGAAGACATTTGCTGCAAAGGAAATGTTGCGCAAATGTATAATTACCTCTATCGTAGGTATTTTCGTACTATGTTTTGGGGCAAGGGAAATAAGTGATTGTGTCGTGTTATCATTCACATAATAGATAAATGTAAGATTTGAATAGAATAAATTAAAGGACAAGGGAAAGGTATTTCCAATATACTATATATACTAGAGGTAAACATTTTATTCTTCGCAAACAGTAGTGTTATTGAACTTTTATATGATTGTTGCTCATTCTGTAGGATACTCTTCGCAGTTTTTTGAAAAGAATCTTGTGTTTGTCTTATAAACTTCATTCTTACAATACCTAATGTATTGACTACATATTTAATTTTCTCTCCCGATGGTGCCGACTGTATTGGCGAAACGCGTGGCAGTATATTTTATAGTATAAACTAAGATTCATTCTTACAATACCTAATATATTGATCACATATTTAATTTTCAATTTTTTTTCATCTCCCGATGATGCCGACTGCGTAGGCGAAATTTGTGGTAGTATATTTTACAGTATTTTGGTGTCTTTAGAAAATTACTTCAATTTTAGTAGCACATTGAAAATTGCAACCCTCTGTAGAATCATATTTTTAAATAAAATGTCCTATAACTTTTTTATTTACTATTTGATTTTTTTCAAAAACAATGGATTTCTTCCTCTAGCTAACACTAACTTATAGCCCAAATTTCAATTCGAACGGACTTTTTTTTCTTTAGTTATCGTGCTTACAAGAAACGTGACGGACAGACAGACGGACGGACAGATGAACAGACGGACATTTTGAAAGTTGTTCAGAATTCGATGACGAACGAAATGATTTTTTCTCTGCGAGCGATATTAACGATTTTAGAAATGTCCCGATCAAATGCAATATACTCTTCGTAATCGTATTTGCGAAGAGTATAATAATAAATAGCTATTTACTTTCGCACCAGGAAATTACCTTTACTTAGTATCACTAAACTACATTCTATCTACTAATCTTATTTTCTAACATTGTATACACATTCTTTCTTTAATCCTACCCTTATTAAAATTCAATAATTCGGAATTCGGAATATTTTATTGCCCGCCTGCGAAAAACTAGTAGATAGACATATAGTATTTAATAATGTACTTACATTAAAATGATCTTCACACACATGTAGAGACCTACTGCTCTGTGAAATGTCTTTTTAATTTCTTCTACACGCTTTTAGCCATTTTGATCGACGAATCTTATCTTCTGGCAACATTATAAATATTTTATCTGGCACTTTTACTGTAGTATTCTTACATAACGGTACAATGCAATATTTAAAATAAGGAGTTTTTTGTTTCCATTTTAAGTACCTATATACTTAAAATTTATGGCGATGCTGGTATTTTTACGGCTGAAATCAAGCAGTCGAGTGCTGGGATCTCCGTCGTGGTATGGTGTGATGTCACGACTACTCCCGCGCTTTTGAACCTGTTTGAAACGGTTCGCTCGCGCGCGAAACTTTAATAATTTACAACAAATTTATTATTGGGAATTAAGGCGTCATATTTTGCGTATCTTATTTTTTAGTGTTGTAGAACATTTTTATGAAGTAAAAAAAAATGTGCAAGTTCCCTATTTATCCTAACCCCATTTTATGAAGTGTACAACATTTCTGTTTCTATCAGCTTTATTTAAGTACTTGGAAAATATATTTTATTGGCTTGATATAATAGACCTGATTATCTGATAATCTCTTATCAAGAATATATTTGTTTTCAGTCCAATACAAAAAAGTTTGGGTCCCGTGGACGTCTTTTCAGCAGGTCAATTTTGCTCATCACTGAATTTATCATTGTCTTTGGCCTTTAGTGTATACCAGATTTGAAAGCTTTATCTCAAAAACTATGGCTGCTATCGCGATGCTACAGACATGCAGACAGATTTTTTTCCTAAAGTTACGTTTTTTCATCATAATTCGTCGAGGTTCATCCAGAAATGCAATAAAATTTTTGATTTTTTCCCCGAGATTGTATCTTTTTTCTTCTTTCATTCATTCATCATGTCTCTTCTGGTACTACCACATTTATCAATCTAAAATGTTGTTGAATATCTTAATTGTCAAATTTGAGAATTCTCCCATTAGTGTTTTTTGAGTTATCGCGAATACACACGCACGCACGCGCGTTTGCACACACACACACACAGACGCGCACGCACGCACGCACATACACACACACACACGTACGCATGCACGCACAAACCGACACACATCATTTGGAAAATAGTGAGAATGGATTCAGGAGGGTTCAAAACAAATAAATCAATCAAAATCTAAAGGTCGAAAAAAATCACGATTAAGTACTATACTTCCTTATATTAGGTATAAGAATGTAAAAGTAAAGGAGACTTGTGATCACTTTGTTCAGTTAACAAAAAACTTGAAACATACAAACCTTTCATCCAGTCGCCAGCTGGATCGACTAATGTCACTCCAGGCACTCATACTTCTGTTCCGCCTTGGGATTAGAAATGGTCTACTGGGACGCCTGTCCAAGGTGTCTGGTGGAAAGTTTACCCTTGCCTTGGATACTGGCAGAGAAGGTGATTGCTCGCTGTTGGGCAGCATTTCATAAGTCCAGCCGTTCCCCCCACCCGCCCCAACACGCGAACTTCTTCTGCTCCCCAGGCTGTCGGTTTGAGGAGCCACGGTACTGGCTCCGTCTGAACTTGAACCACTCGAACTTAGAAGATCTATGGTGGTGACTTAGTAGCCCTGTGGGCTACGCTCCAAAGCTTCACTTCACAATTTTTTTGTTTTACCGTATCCTTTATTATTTTGATCGTGTACTAGAACACTGAAAACAAGTTTTATAATTATTGTTAATATTTATGTGTGGGATGATCCAAATTTGGCGTTAATATTTCTTATTGATGTTATTTTCTTTTAAATGTGCCTCTTGTAAACCATAGAATTCCGTCAAAACTACGGATTTCAACGACGCGACGCGTTTTAATCTATATAACATTAGGAAACGATAGAACTCAATAAAATAATATAGGGTTTTGTCATGGAAACGTGTGACTTAAATCTTTCGTTTATGAAAATTGTTGGTTTTTATTTTATAATTCTCAAACCAAGATCGGTATTAAATTTAAAATATGTCACAAATAATAATATCGATACTAAAACGTTTGAGTGGGGAAAAAGAGTGCATGGTTGGGAAAAAAAATACCACCCTGTATGTTTGTGGTCTGCGTCGATATTACCATTCAAACATTCCCTAGAGCTCAATAAATATTTGTGCCGATTTTGAATTTAACATCGATCTTGGTTCTGAAATTATAGAATAAAACTAACAATTTTTATAAACCATTTAAGTTGTTTACATGACAAGCCCCTATTATTTTATCAAGTTTTAGCAATTCTTAAGATTATGCAGGTAAAGACTGAGACATCTTGTATATCTTCTCCATTAACACCCACTTTATCCAGGGTGACTCAGTTCTTTTGGAAAAAATTATTTGAGTCTATAGAATATGTTAAAATAATTACAGGTTATCTTGTAAAACTTATTGTAGACGTCTCAAGGTTTTTGGGGGGGGTAATTATGAAACTGATTAATAATGGTGAGAATTATTAATATCAGGCTTATATACTCGTATGCAAAACTTTTACAATAGATGTTTGGTAAATTCAACTTTGTCTCCCTGTTCAAATACCAGATCCTACATAAAAAATTCAAAAAAATACCAATATTTCTTCTGCGGTGGAAGAAATTTCGGTACTTAGTTAAATTTCGATAATGAAATAAAAAAATTCCTGTTTCTCGGAATGTTCTAAACCTTTTAGGACATATTTTTTAATTACTTGAATATTTGTTGAGATTAGGAAAAGGATACTGATAATCGCGTGTGGCTGCAAGTACGCCACCACTGAAGTTTTTTCTAAGAAGTCAGTAGCGTATCAAAAAATGAAGACACTATCCTTATCTTCCTTACTGAACTTTTTAAATTTGTTGTTTTCAAATCTAACATTTTCAGTAACAATAATTTAACATTCTGTATCACAAAATGGACTGATTTTTATATTAAATTTGTAAAGTGAACTTCAAATAATTTTAATATTTTCCATCGGCTACTAAAGATGTTTAAAAAATTGACACCCTGTATACATCAACAGTGAAAAATTATGAGCGACAAATTTGGATCACCTTGTATTACCAAATATTTTGTTAATGTTTCTAATTATTACATATTAATAGAGGTAAACAAGTTTGAAAAATAAATAAAAAACAGGTTACAAATTAAAATTAAACATAGTTCTTTAAAAAATTATGTAATTGGTAAATTTATAACTTGAAGTTAAGAAAACTGAAACAACGTTAATTGTTGATCTATTTGCTTCGCGTTTAGAAATTATGACAATATGTTAGTGCTTCTTAATATTAAAGTAGCAAATTAACTGAATATAACCAATAAACTCAATGATAAAAACACGAATAATTACATTTTAGATTTGTTGAGGAATTTCACTCTTAAAGGTAAGGGCTCACAACGCATAAGGCTCGGTGCACACGAACGAAAATCGGACGAAATGGCAGCAGCGCGGCGGTCACAGACTTGCAGCAGAAATGTACACTTTTTCGCGGAAATTCTGCTGAGGAAAGACGCAGTGGCTTTTGCTCTTAGTCCAGTGCCAGTTGCCATGGACGTTCTACAGCATGTAGTCATAATGTACCTTGGATTGCAAGTTTTAAATTGAAGGCACTGGGTACATCCAATGGTGAGCTCTTATTTATTAAAAGGGGCTTTTTATACGTTGCTGAATCAGCTTCAAGATGACAAAATATTTTCATTACTTTTAAATGTGTATTCAAACTTTATCATACCCGGAAAAATGCCTTGCAGAAAAAAGATACAAACATGAGATTGGCTATACCTCCAGTAGATTGCTATACGGTTGTCGTTGCGAAGTGCGTCCACTCGCGAATAATACAGAACCGATTATCCAGAAAACAGGTTTCAGTTGCCAGCACTACTATATACTCACCATTTTGCCTAAATATTAATATTTTTTTTGTGGGTTTGATCAGTTTCCCTAAAAACACAGAAATATTATTTTACATCTCACTAATGTTCTGATAAATTTTTTTTAACATATTGTTAATGTCAGTAAGATTTAATCAATAACGATTATTGCCTGATGCGTTAGTTCGAATTTCTATTAAAATTATTGCATTTCTAACTTTAATTGACATTACTCGTTAAATGAAATTTCATTTTAAACTTTCAATGTTTTTATAAATGAGTTACTACTATATTAACTATTATATTATTATTATCAATTTGCCCAGAGCATTACAAGATTTTTCGCTTTATATTCTTATTAATTATGTAAATTGCATTTTCAGGTCACTTCATATCATTGTATAATATGAATGTCGATTGTCCAAATAAAATGTTGCTATATTTTAACGTTGCGTCGAGGATAATCAGCTAATAAAGTGAAGATGAAGAAAAGGTTTTTTTTACGAAAATGCATAATAGAGGATAAAATGATATAGAGGAACAAAATTTAAACAAAAGTCGCTTTAGTCTTATTTTCATTTCTACACAAATTATAGTTATAAAATAAAACAATAACTAGGGTATTCCGGGAAGATCTTTCTCTTTAAGTTTGTCAATCCTTCACCTACTTGCTACTGAAAATTAGCATCGCCCTTTTTAACTCGTCATAGCAATCTGATGCTGTTTTGCGTTTTGATATTTATGATTTTATGAATTCAAACAACTCTATTAAAAAAATTCTTTTTAAAATTCTTTTTACACAAGTCAAAAATAAAAAAAGTTATTTTCTGTATTTCTTTAGTAGTTGGATATATCTTCTTTAAATTTGGTAGAAAATAGTAGTAGTAGTACTCTTATGGGGTACACATGCAGCAATAAATGTTATAATAGCGAATCATTTTCATTCACTGGCCTGCGAAATCGCCAGATCTTAATGCCTGTGATTTATTTCTTTGGGACGGGTTAAAAGGAATTAATACTGACGTAGTTTTCCACGAAACACCAAAACACTATATACTGTACTCGACGCGCGTTTCACCAACCAAGTTGGCATCATCTGGAGATGATTAAAACTAAGCTTATGCTAACAATCTACCCTATTTATACCTAAACTATTGTCACGGTTCACCGAGCCGTGACCGTGACCGCTCGGTGAACCGTGACCCACTAACCAATAAAGCGGGTTATTTGGGATACGCCCTCTGTCACTATTCATACTATTTTTACACTTTATGATTTCCAGCTGTCTAGTATTTGTTACATTCCTAATTAATCTTAAATTGCTAATATCTATTTTATAGTTGTTCTCAAACGCATGTTGGGCAACACTAGACTTATCTGTTGTACCATATTAGATATGGGCTAGATGCTCTTTGAATCTAGTTTGAATTGATCGTCTAGTCTGTCCAACATATTTTTGATTACAGTCCTTACAACTAATTTCGTAAATCCCCGACTTTTCGTTTGTTTCAGTTTTGTCTTTTGGATTACCTAAAAGTTGTTGTAGTTTGTTTCCCGATGAATGAATCATTGTCATACCTACATCTTTAAAAATCTTACCAATACCACGGGAGAATCGAGAATCGAATGGAATTGATACAAATTTCTGATTTTCTCTTTCATTTTGAAAGGTCGAGGAATTTCGAAGCGACTCTTTAAACTTTCGTTTTCTAATATATCCTTAATCAACAGCTATATCCTTAATCAATGTCTTTCGTTTTCAAACCTCTCCTTATTGAGGGGGAAGCTTAATAGACGATGGACTAGAAAATTAAAACTCACCATTCTGTGTTGAGCACAATGGTGAGAGTCCTTAGGGATATATCTTAGAGCACTGGTATCTTTTCTGTATATGTCAAGTTCTAACTTATTTTCACTATTTCTAATTATTAATATATCTAAAAATGGTAGTTGCTCAGAGTTTTCAATTTCATATGTGAATATAACTGACGCGAAAAGAATTTAATTTAGATACAAAGTTATCAATATCAACGACTTTTGTAATCTTCTAACCCTGGGGAAATACTCGAATTCTTCTTCTGCTTCCGTCTCGAATCTGTTCATGAAGAGACCGGCAATGACCGGCTTAGGTATGTGGATGATATTTTTGCAATGTTCGATACAAAAGTCGCTGATATTAATAACTTTGTATCTAAATTAAACAGTTGTTTCGTGTCAGTTAAATTCACATATGAAATTGAAAACTCTGAACACACCATTTTTAGATGTATTAATAATTAGGAATAGTGAAAATAAGTTAGAATTTGACATATACAGAAAAGATACTGTACTCTAAGATCCTATCCCTAGGGACTCTCACTATTGTGCTCAACACAAAATGGCGAGTTTTGATTTTCTAGTCCATCGTCTATTAAGCTTCCCCCCTCAATAACGACAGGTTTGAAAAAGAAAAGGCATTGATTAAGGATATAGTTGCGAATAATGGATATTCTGTAAGTTTAATTGATAAAATAATTAGGAAACGAAAGTTTAAAGAGTCGCTTCGAAATTCCTCGACCTTTCAAAATGAAAGAGAAAATCCGAAATTTGTTTCGATTCCATTCGATCTTCGATTCACCCGTGGTATTGGTAAGATTTTTAAAGATGTAAGTATAACAGTGGTTCATTCATCGGGAAGCAAACTACAACAACTTTTAGACAATCCAAAAGACAAAATTGAAACAAACGAAAAGTCGAGGGTTTACGAAATTAGCTGTATGGACTGTAATCAAAAATATGTTGGACAGACTAGACGATCAATTCAAACTAGATGCAAAGAACATATGGCCCATCTCAAATATGGTAGAACAGATAAGTCTAATGTTGTCCAACATGCGTCTGAGAACAACTATAAAATAGATATTAGCAATTTAAGATTAATTAGGAATGTAAGTTGTTACATTCCTGCATCCAACTGTCTAGTAGTTGTACTAGGCAGCTGATTGCATTTAAAACTTGGAAATCATAAAGTATAAAAATAGTGTGATTAGTGACAGAGGGCCTATCCCAAACAGCCCGCTTTATTAGTCAGTGGGTCACGGTTCACCGAACGGTCACGGCCACGGTTCACCCGTGAACTAGTTTAGGTATAAATAGGGTAGATTGTTAGCATAAGTTTAGTTTTAATCATCTCCAGATGATGCCAACTTTGTTGTCGAAACGCGCGTCGAGTACAGTATATAGTGTTTTGATGTTTCGTGGAAAACTACGTCAGTGTTATCTTCATATCACAGATTCCAACCCACTTCAGGTTTAAAAGAAATTGTGTATGTGACTCCTATAAACAAACTGAAGGTGCTTATAATGATATAATGATATTTTCCCGGCATAGTCACAATGGTGCAGTGTAACTTTGTTAAAAGATACAATCTTGCATCAAACTAATGATAGTTGTTTTAAATCGGTATTAAAATTTGTTTAACATTAGATGCGGCAAAATGTTTTCGGTACCTATACAATCTTATAGCACTAACCATTAGAGGGTTACACTTATCACTCACTATGTCTATAAAAGTATACAATTTTATAAAACTTGTAAATTTTTATAAGTAGGTATGAAATACACGTTGAAAGGATATTTTAGTTATTGGACCTATAAGCACAACGTTTTAGCTAATTATAAACTGCACTGAGATTCAGGTTGATTATTCCAATCACGCTTCGAACAAAGACTATCTGAGGATTCTCCCAGCAACCATCCTGGCCTGTATAGCAGGCCTGATTGTCCATGTCCATATTTTTAATAAAAACGTTTAAATGAGTTTCAACTTTTAAATGCAACAGAAAACAGAAGAATAATCCAAGTATGTTTGAAGAAAGGTATAAAGTTTACACTTAATTAATTTCAACAACTAAGTTTTAAAACAGAAATAGTTGTAATTCTTTACGCTCATGGAATTTTCTATTCTCCTTTTTGGCCAAGTTATACAAAGTTACAAACTAGAAAGATTGTACTTATTTCAAATTTATTTGTTAGCTTAATTGTTATCGTATTCATCTTAAGCATTACAAAGAATCTGCAGTATTAAATATACAGTAAAGATAAAAATATAGTTAAATGTTGCAAGTAATTATTTTAATTGTATAAGGTGTTCCAACTAGGGTTAACCACCACTTTTGCGTATCTTGGTAAAGAATAAGAATGATAGTTTTCGATAAACTCGTGATTTAACGAGTTTCTGCTCATATATCATAAAAATATTAATTAATAATAAAAACCGCACGTTTCTAGGTTTCCACGTATTTTTTTTGTCATATATTACCAATTATGCAAACCTTTTTATTTTACGAATTAATTATTATTAGCCTCAACTTATGAAATGAAAATAAACTGTTGACACATAATTAATATGCCTGAAATTTAATAAGTGAATACTATTTTGTGTTTAATTTATTCTTTAATTATATGACAACGAGAAAATAAAAAACAATCAGAATATTAACAAATTTAAAACAAAAGTGTATTAGTATTAATCCGTTTTATGGTTGTTTCAGCTAAGACTATTTCTTAGACATGCATCTATAAATTCAGGTTGGTATGTGCACCCTCATAATTACTGTGTTTTGAAAAATGATTTTTTTTTATAATCAACAAATCCATTAGAACGTGGTAATGGTACTTCTGTGGCACTTTTCGTTTGATTCAAAGTACAAACGAACAGCATGCATTTTTTTTGCAAAACTTCTTTAAGTCTTGATAGTTATACCTCAACGAATCGCGTGTGTCCCATGTTCCAGTACTGATATAAGATATGACAAATTTAAATTTCACCAGCCAGCCACCACTAATTCAATCTAATCTAATAAACTAAAAAGAATAAATGCCTACTTCCCTCTCGCTCTGCGAAATCCCACCCTTAAGGGCAAACATTTCGCGTCTACGGAGTCTATTAGAATTAGACGCCTTACTATGTCGTATAAAAAACGTATTACCGTTATAGATTATGGAAGGACTTACAACTAAAGGCAATGGAATGACCGTAGCTTAGCTATTGCGTGTCCAATGAGAAACACTCAGGCGTAGACACTAGGATTTGTCGGTTTTTAAAAACCGTTTTTTTTTTTGGATAAATTTGTAAAATTCGAAAACCGGTTTTTAAATTTAAAAAACCATATGACAAAGAGCAAGAAAGTTAAATTTTTACACGCCAAATTTGGGGGTGACGTCACAATATATTTTTCCTTATAGATATATAAATTCTGTAAAGACACTTGTAAAGGTCTACTCAGCGGCAGGGGTTTCAACCCCGTACCCAATGCCCATCTGATTGGTACATTTTTGAATGACCAATTTACCAAATACTGCGCAAACAAAATACTTCAATTTTCAACCCTACCTTACAAAACACAAAGCGTTGCGTATATTTCTTGACCAAGATATGAGGAAAACGCAGTTTCAGTATCTTAAAAAGTGTTTAGATGAGAAGGAGTGTACATCAATTTTATTTTATTTTTAGATGTTAATACGTAAACTAGTGTTATTGGAAAGTATATGTAATTTTACAAATTTTAGTTTTTTTATTCAGTTTTGTATAGATAGAATATTGTTACGTGTTTGCTATCCACACAAACACCTCTACTCGTAGATTCGTTGATTGAAAGTACAGGTAACACTTATTCACTACTTTATTTACTAATTAACAATTAACAACAATAGATTAATCACTGTCTTAACTATAATCACAACTGAACACTTATAGGTCTCTTTCTTATTACTTCTTTACTCGTTCACGTTCGACTTAAGATTAAATCTCGGCCCGCCGTGCGTCTTATTTATACATCCATTGACCCAGTCTAGAGCACTCCAGAATATTCCCGGCCGTTCGTGTACAATTCCAGCCTAATCTAACCAGTCAACACAGTCCAGTGGCGTAACACTGCCCCCCTCCTTAAGCCTGAACGTCCCGATCAGGCAATTCATTGTTCCCTGCATACTTGGCTAGTCTCTCTATATGCACCACCTTCATCTTGGATTTTGGACTTTGCTGAATTCTATATACAACGTCGTTTAGTCTGGTGACAACAGTGTAAGGACCTTCCCAGGGTGGGTGAAGCTTCGGGGATCTGCCTTTCTTTCGTTGTGGGTTATATAGCCAAACCAAATCTTCAGCTTGGAACCCTCCTGAATTCGCCTTAAGATCATAACGAGCCTTCATGCGATCACTTGCTATGGCAATTCGGTCTCGTACCAGCTCATGGATATTCCTTAGCCGTTCACCTACTTCATCGGCGTAGTCATTTATGGAAAATCGCTCCTCATCTGGTGTGCCAAACACCAAGTCACATGGCAGTCTAATCTCACGTCCAAACATCACGCGAGCTGGCGTCTGTTTTGTTGTTTCATGAATGGAGGTCCTGTAGGCCATAAGGAAAATAGGTAAGTGACGGTCCCAATCTCTCTGATGTTTCTCAACCACTTTGGACAGGTGCTCCTCCATGGTTTTATTATATCTCTCCACCATTCCGTCTGATTGTGGATGTAGGGCTGTTGTTCTTGTCTTATGAATTCCCAGTAAGCGACACATCTTCTGAAATACCCCTGATTCAAAGTTTCTTCCTTGATCCGAATGCAATTCTAGGGGCACGCCAAATCGACATACTAGATTATCTACCAGAGCTTGAGCGACAGTGGCTGCTTCTTGGTTGGGTATGGCATAAGCTTCAGGCCACTTACTGAAATAATCCATGGCAACTAAGATGTATTTGTTCCCATCATCTGTCACGGGGAATGGACCAGCTACATCGATCGCAATTCGCTCAAAAGGAACCCCTACGTTATATTGTTTCATTTGGCCCTTACTTCTTATCCGTGGCCCCTTACTTGCCGCACAAACTTCACATTTGCGGCACCAAGCTTCCACATCTTGGCGGCTGTTCACCCAGTAGAATCGTTCGCGTACTTTAGTGAGAGTTTTGTTGATGCCAAAATGTCCGCCAGATGTTCCATTATGCACTTCCTGGAGTACTTTTGATATGCGACACATGGGAATTACCAATCTCAAAGAAATTTTCTTCCCGTCTGGACTTTCCCAAGCTCTTTTCAACAGTCCATCCTCTACTCTAAGGGAATCCCATTGTGCCCACAAAGCCTTCAGTCCCACCGCCTTGTCTGAAATGTCCTTCCAGCCTGGTCGGGCTCCTCTTTCTTTCCATTCTAGAATAGGACCAGTTTCTTGATCTTTTAACTGCTCTTCTCTTAATGTTTCTCTTGTCCAATCGTCAGGAACATCAATTTTAACGGTGTTTACAATTATTATCCCTTGTTGTTTTTCTACCCGGTGGCAGTGCTTGCAGTCTTCCCGACAGGGTCTTCTGGAGAGAGCGTCTACATTTCTATGGGATTTTCCAGGACGATGTTCGATTTTAAAATCGTATTGCTGCAGTTTCTCTATCCAACGAGCTAGTTGGCCTTCCGGAGTCTTCAATTGTAATAACCACTTTAATGCAGCATGGTCAGTCCGAACTTTAAAATGTTGTCCATATAGGTATTTGTGAAAATGGTCTATGGACTTGACAATGGCCAATAGTTCCTTCCGTGTCACACAATAGTTACGTTCTGGCTTCGACAACGTCTTGCTGAAGTATTCAATTACTTTTTCCTGTCCATTTTGAATTTGGGAAAGAACACATCCAAGTCCAGAATTACTGGCATCTGTGTCTAATACGTAGAGGCCTTTCCGTTCTGGGTATGAAAGAACCGGACTCGAACACAGTGCTGATTTTAGTGTTCTGAATGATATTTCGCATTCTTGTGTCCATTGGTACTGAACCTTCTCTTCTGTAAGCCGGTGTAGTGGCTTCGCAATATCAGCAAATCGTTCCACAAATCGTCTGTAATAAGTGCATAGACCAAGGAAGCTTCGTACTTCGTGAACATTTGAAGGCCTCGGCCAATCTCGTACTGAGGAAATCTTGTCTGGGTCTGTTCTTATCCCCTCCGAA
The DNA here is from genome assembly GCA_029963845.1 of Rhamnusium bicolor. Taxonomy (NCBI): domain Eukaryota; kingdom Metazoa; phylum Arthropoda; class Insecta; order Coleoptera; family Cerambycidae; genus Rhamnusium; species Rhamnusium bicolor. The sequence goes on from JANEYF010006007.1 coordinate 404,101, forward strand.
GACACGACATGTCCTAGGAATTTTACCTCTTTCTGGAACATTAGGCACTTTTTGGGATTCAATTTCAGGTGTGCATTTTTAATTCTTCCAAACACTTCTTGAAGGTTCTTCAAATGCTCCTTAAAATCCCGTCCCATAACCATCACATCAAGATAAACTAGACATGTCTTCCAAGTTAGTCCTCGTAGTACCAGTTCCATCAGTCTTTCAAAAGTCGCTGGCGCATTGCACAGGCCGAAAGGCATCACAGTGAATTGATAAAGGCCACTTCCTGTCGAAAAGGCTGTCTTGTCTTTGTCATCTGGATGAAGTCCCACTTCGAAGATCTAGAGTCGAAAACCACTGTGAACCTGCCAGCGTACTTAGTGTGTCATCAATTCGGGGTAACGGATAGCTGTCTTTTCTAGTGACGTCATTCAGCTTTCTGTAGTCGACACAGAATCTTAAAGTTCCATCTTTCTTAGCAACCAAAACTACTGGCGACGACCAAGGACTGGTTGATTCCTCAATAACTCCGTCTTTAAGCATCTTCTGTACCATTGCAGAAGCCTCTTCTTGTTTTGCTAATGGGAGCCTCCTAGGTGGTTGACGAATAGGAGCTGATTCACCAGTATTTATGCGATGTTGCACTATGTTGGTCTTTGTAAGAGCTTCTGTGTCCTTTGCAAATACTGTACTTTCCTTCTTCAAAAATTTTAAAGCTTCTCTATGTTCATCTGGAGTTAAATGTTCTAACTGGGCATTTAACATTCTTACAACTTCTTGGTCCATATCTGTTGAAGAAGCTCCAATGATTTGTTCTTCACATCTCGCAATCCATGTGACTGGTTCGTAGGTGCCAATTGCTTCGCCTTCTTTGAACGTCACTGAGTGTGAATTTAGGTTAACCATTCTAATCGGTATCTTATCTGTAGTCTGTGTTAAAGTCCTTGCCAGGATCACATTGTCTGTCATTTTAATTGAGTCATCCTTCTCAACGAGGCCAAAGCGGTATCCCACAGAATTTTCCTCCAGGACTGCCTCAATTACTTTCTCTGTTCTTGCAGGAATTTTTATGGTCCTCAAAGTTAGTAGTCTAATATTATGGAATTTTTCATCTGCCGTTGAAAGAATAATTTCTTCATTTCCAATCCTGAGAACTCGCTCTCCAACATCAAGCACAAATCCATATTTTTCCATAACGTCTAATCCTAAAATGAAGTCATCTGTAATGTCAGCTACGATAACTTGATGTTTAAAACATAAGCGGCCAATCTGCAGCTCCATGTCGACTTCCCCATGAACCGCCGCCCTATCTCCCGTAGCTGTTCGGATGACTAATCCATTCTGTTCTTTATTTACTTTGAAACCCATTATGAATCCTGCCCGTACTATTGATGACGTAGCTCCTGTGTCGATTGTGAACACACATTTCTTCTTATTTACATAACCCTCCAACAACAGACTACTTTGAACTCTCCGAAGTTGGGAAACTTATTTCTCGGGGGTCACAACATTTCTTGGCCAGCGCAGCCCCCAAATTGCCAGCCATCTTTAGTTTTCCTGAGGCTCCTCAACCACAGCAGCATTTACCCTTTCTGGGCTGCGTTGACGACAGTTCCTCTTGATATGGCCCACTTTGCCACACCTATAACAACGGATGCCTCCATTCGGCCTCCCACTACTTTGTTGTTGGTCTTGTCTCTGCTGGGAGTTCGATTTTGTCAGTAGTTGGGTCAACATCTTGTGTACATCAGATATCAGGTGAAGGGGCCTAAGCCGATTCAGCGGGTGCGTCCAATTTTAAATTAATTAAGTGAACTGTATTAAACCAAATCTATAAAAATAATAATTCAAATGTTTGAAAACTTACCAAATTTGTGGTGAGTTTGGTATCTTCCACTGTCGATTTTAGTATGAAAGGGAGAGGATAGGGATAAAGGGAAGTTTGAAGTTTCATACACTTTAAATTATTATCTAATAATGCAATGTGAGAAAATTGATTAATTGAAAACTCACTCCTTATCACATACACAGGTAAAAATAATAAAATTATTGAAAAATGCGTTAATAGGCGTGCAATCGCGAACGTGCTAGTTTTCTATCTGTCCACTAGTCCCCTATGCTTATCACTCGAGCTCGTAGCGCAAGTTTTTTTTTTAAGGCATACCAAGAAAAACAAATATATTAAAATTCCTATAATTTCAGGCGCGTAAACATCCTCCCGGCCTTGAAAAATTATTTTCAAATGTACCCTAAAGACAAAAATATAAAAATAAATTAAAAAAAAAAAATTATTACGAAACTTAAAAATGAAAATGTGAGAAAAAAAAATATATTAATGGAGAATTTTACTGATTAGGCAAAGGGCATAACTTAATGATGGGTCGTTTGCAAGTGGTGTTTTTAGCTCTTACAAGCGCAACACGAACTGCACCATCTTTGCCTGGAAAAACCTCTTCAATAACACCTAACGGCCATTGAAGAGGCGGTATGTTATCCTGCTGAATAAGCACCAATGTCCCTTTTGTTACGGGACAAGTTGGACTATTCCATTTTTGGCGACTTTGCAAACTGTTCAAGTATTCCACCCGCCACCTTTTCCAAAATGACTGCACAATTTGATCGAGCAAGTCTTTGCGTGAAAGTAAATTTGGTTTTATTTCAGAGAAATCAAATGCGGGTAGTGACTTTAATGGGGTCAATGTAAGAAAATGTGCGGGGGTTAGAGCCTCTGGTTCAGAGGGATCACTACTCAACCAACATAGTGGCCTAGAGTTTAACAAAGCTTCAATCTGTGTTAAAATGGTTGTGAATTCCTCAAACGTAAGAATTTGATTACCTAGAACTTTATACAAATGTGTTTTTACTGATTTGATATTTGACTCCCAGATGCCTCCAAAGTGAGGTGCGGAGGGAGGATTAAATTTCCACTCTATTTTATGTGAACTTAGTTCTGCGCCTATAGTATTGATATATTCACTAGATTGAATTAAATTGTAAATTTGGTCAAGCTCAGCTTTTGCCCCAATAAAATTTGTACCGCAGTCGGAAGAAATCGAGCATATTGGTCCGCGACGAGAAATAAAACGTTTGAAACATCCAAGAAATGTAGCAGTTGACATATCAGAAGCTAATTCTAGGTGCAGCGCCTTCGTCGACAGACAAACGAACAGACAAATATACGCTTTTTGGCTTTTAATGCCCCTACGGCGTCCTAAAGTAAGATAAATCGGACCTGCGTAGTCCACCCCACAATTTAGGAAACATTTTACTTCAGCCACTCTAGAAGCGGGTAAATCAGCCATTTGCGGAAATGTGGCTTTAGGTTTACATTTAAAGCAGTAATTACACATTTTAATGCGATTGCGAACAATATTCCGAACAGATAATATCCAAAATCGTTGTCGAAGGAGCGATAATAATAAATGTGGACCAGTGTGTAAGTACAAACGGTGAAAGTGATCAATTAAAATATTAACCAGGTGATCTTTTTTTGGCAACAATAGTGGATGCTTTGTATCATAACTGATTTGGGCGTTTGACAACCTACCACCCACTCGAATACACCCCTTCTCTAAAAAAGGAGTTAAGTGACGTAGTGATTTGGAACAAATTTGGTTGTTTTCTAACAGGGCAAATTCTTTAGCAAAATGTAATTTTTGTACAATATTTATGAGCACCAGCTCGGCCTTTTCTAAATCTGATGCACAAATAATTTGTCTAATTGGCAATAATTTTACAAATCTAAGTACGTACACCGTAATTCTACAAAGTTTCGACCAAGAAGATATCCTCAACATAAGATTACGTAACGGGTTGTACTCGTCAACAATAGTAGGCAGGACGACAGTAATTTTTTCTTCACTTGTGAGCGAATTATTTTCAGCGACGTGTTGGATAGGCCATTTGTCCGTTTCTAACTTAAGCCAGTGCGGACCGGAGAGCCAAGCGGAGTGTTCGATAAAAGGCGCCGGTGTTAATCCGCGTGAAAGACAATCAGCTATATTGTTCTCACTTTCTACGTGATACCATCTTGCGCAGGGGATAGACCCCTGAATCCTAGCAACCCTATTCGCAACAAAAGTTTTCCACCTATGTGGAGAACTATTAATCCAGTGCAAAACTACTGTTGAGTCGGACAGTGCGAAAATTTTTTCTATTTTAATGCGAGATGAACATGTATCTACGATTGATTTAATTAATTTTGCCAAAAGAACTGAGGCACAAAGTTCCAGTTTAGCTATCGTACAAATTTTCAAAGGTGCAACTTTTGCTTTTGCGCACATTAAGTTGACCTTAATATTATTATCAGGTCCAATTAATTTAATATAAACCATAGCTCCGTAACCTTTTAATGAACTGTCTGCAAATCCTATAAGGGTTGCGCAAGAACTGTTATTTAAAGCTCCCATACAACGCGAGACTTGAAATTGCGATAAGAGAGGAAGCTCATCATAAAAATTTAACCATTGTTTTTTAATATTTATTGGCGGCTCTTCATCCCAGTCAATTTTAGAAATCCACAATTCTTTTATAAGAAGTTTTGCGACAAACGTAACAGCTGATAAAAACCCCAATGGATCCCAAATGCGGGCTAAAGTTGACAAAATATTTCTTTTTGTACAAATTTTGCTTGGTATATTTACCGAAAATGAAAATGTGTCGGTTAAAGGGTTCCATTGCAACCCTAAAACTTTCAGTGAGCAATTAATTTCAGGAGGCTCGTTAAATTCTATTGTCGATGATAACCGAATGTTTTTAGGAATTATTTGTAATAAGTCCCGCGAATTTGTGCTCCATTTAACTAATTCGAAACCTCCGGCGGAAAACAACCTTACTAGTTGATGATAAAGCTCTATTGCTTCCGGTACCGCCGGAACACTGACTACTAGGTCGTCTATATACAGATCGGTTTCAACGACTTTAGACGCGAAAGGGAATTTATCGGCCTCGTCACTAGCTAATTGTTTAATTGTCCTTAAGGCGGCGAAAGGCGATGATTTTAAACCAAATACTACGGTAGTTAGTTCATAAATTGCTAATGGTTCTTCAGGACAAAATCTCCACAAAATCCTTTGAAATTTGCGATGGTCCGGACATACACGAATATTTCGGTACATCTGGCGTATGTCGGAAATCATAGCAACCTCAAACAATCTAAAGTTAAGTAAAATTTTAAAAATGTCTGTTTGCAATTTTGGACCGGAATATAAGGCATCATTTAGCGAACGTGAATTTGATGTTTTTGCGGAGGCATCAAACACGATACGAACAGGTGTGCTTACACTATCTTTTAACACCGCAAAATGCGGAATATAATATGCGCTATTATCCAATTGATAATCTAGAACTAAGGAGACTAGGGTCATGTGACCTTGAGTTATATAATCTTTAATAACTTCATTATAGTTATTTTTAAGAGATGGGTCATTTTTAAATTTATTTTCGAGATAGTGATATCTTTTGCAGGCTAAGGCAAAGGAGTCTCCTAACACAGGCGGGTATTCCTTGAAAGGAAGTGCTACTGTAAATCGACCGGTCTCTTCGCGAGTGGTAGTGGTTATAAAAATGTTTTCACATTCGGCATCTTCTTGATTGAGCACAGGAGGCGCCGGTATCTCCTCAATTTCCCAAAATTTGTGTAAAATTTGTTCTAAAGAAGTTTTTATTATTGAACAAAATGTTTGTGAATTTGCGACTTCCATTATTGTAGGCGTGGGTACGTTCCCCATTACAATGTAACCTAAACTAGTTTGTACTGCCATTGGCAAATTAGGTGGGCCAACTACTTTACTGTTGCCTAAAATGTGTAAAAATAAACTGGCTCCAATGATACCGTCAATTTTTGAGGGCTCATAAAATTGTTCATCCGCTAATTGGATATGACGTAAATAGCTAAGCGATTTAACTGGTATTTTCGTGGTTGGAAGTCGATCCGTTACTTTGTCAATCACTAAAGCGTAAATAGGGTATTGAATACTAGAATCAAATCGCGAACTTAAAACCAAGTTTACATAACCTAAAACATTTTGATGACCACCGATTCCATTAACAGTGGAGCGATATTTTTGATAAGGTAATTTGAGCCGTTGACAACATTTTGTAGTGATAAAATGCGCTTGACTGCCAGTGTCTATCAAGAAACGCGCGGTTTTATATTCGCCCGAGACAGACATTATGTTGACAACTGCTGTCGAGAGTAAAGTTGTATAATTTTGCGTAATTTTGTTACTTGACGTTGAACAAAAGTTGTTTGGGGGATTTATATGCTCATCTATCGGGGATTGACTGCTAGAAGCTATGTCGAGAGATAAGTTCTCGCGAACATTATTATTATTATTATTAGTATTATTGGAACATGGTTTGTCAAAATGTAACAATGAATGATGACGAAAACGACAAATACTACAAACGTTTGTTGATTTACAATCGGCAATTCTATGAATCGAACTTAAACAATTTAAGCATAATTTTTTCTCTTTTGCCAAACTATATCTTTCGCGAGGTGTAAGTTTCAAAAAATCAGAACATTGAAAAACTGAATGTAATTGTTTACATATGGTGCAATTCCCTGTTAAACTTTTATATAGTTTTTTATTTTCTCCACCACTATTATTTGTAACAAATGAATGCGGAACAGGTTTTGATCTGTAAGTACTATTGCCACTATTATTTTGCTTTACAAAACTAATTTGATTGTTTTTTGAAAGGCTACTAAGTGCTTTTCTTTGATTTTTAACAAAGTCTATGATTTCTTTATAAGTTGGAATTTCCGAGTGTTTCGACATTTCAAATAATTTTCGCGTTTGGCTGTCTAACTTTGAGAGCGCTAAAGAGGCTATAAAAAAATCCAGCAAATCTGGGATATTTAAATGTTTAATGGCATTAACAGAGGTGTCAAATTTTTCTAAAAAATTATTAAGACAAGCGGCGGACTCTTGATGAGCTGTTTTAAAATCTAACATTTGGCTAAAATAAATATCAGCTAGTAAGCGGTCATCCTGGTATTTACTTACTAATGTCTCCCAAAAAACTACATAATTTTCGGGAGTGGGCACGACACTCGCACAAACATCTAAGGCTCTACCCTTTAAAGCGCCTGCTAAGTAATGCATCTTAGTTGTATTATTTAAATTTGAATTGTTATGCACAAGACTTTTAAACGTTTCAAAAAACATCGGCCATCTTTTAGGATCGCCATTAAATTCGGGTACTTCTAATTTTTTTAGTCTAGCGACAGCTGGTTCATCAGCTGTTTGTCTATTTTGTGAAACCTGGTGATTATCTAAAATTTTAGCTGCCTCTTTTATATGACAATATAATGTGTCTATCATTTCTAATGGCTGGTAATTTAATCTATAATCGGGATCTATATCGACATTTACATCATTAATATTTTCTATAGTTTGTTTAAACAACTCTAATGTTTCATCCAAAGTATTTAATTGAATTTTAAATTTCTCTAAAATAATAGGATTTTTTAAGTCTTTCGATAAATCATATAACAGTTGTATTTTGTTAAAATAAGTTTCTTTTTTAGCTAGAAGTTTATTGAGTCTAGCCTCTAGGTTTTGTGCATCATTTTTCGGCGGCATTGCGAAATACTCGACCAGTTTTTATGCCAAAAACTTTACAAAAAATATCCAAATAATAAAGTATAATAAAAAGATACTAAACGTGTTTGTGTAGTGATTATAGCTAATGTTAGGACATAATCTTATTAAATGAATAATTTTTAAAAAATCAAAAGGCGGCAATGAATATATGATGTCGGTAAATTTTGTAAATAATTCTTCAAGACAAATATTTTATGCATAAATTATTAAGCGTACCTAAATAAAACTACAAAAAAGTGCGAAAATAACCAACCCAAGAATGTGTCTATGATAAGAAGCGAACCACAGTGAGCAAAAAAACTATTAATAAAAAGTCTGCCAGCTATGATCCGGCTCGAAGGACCAAATGAAGGGGCCTAAGCCGATTCAGCGGGTGCGTCCAATTTTAAATTAATTAAGTGAACTGTATTAAACCAAATCTATAAAAATAATAATTCAAATGTTTGAAAACTTACCAAATTTGTGGTGAGTTTGGTATCTTCCACTGTCGATTTTAGTATGAAAGGGAGAGGATAGGGATAAAGGGAAGTTTGAAGTTTCATACACTTTAAATTATTATCTAATAATGCAATGTGAGAAAATTGATTAATTGAAAACTCACTCCTTATCACATACACAGGTAAAAATAATAAAATTATTGAAAAATGCGTTAATAGGCGTGCAATCGCGAACGTGCTAGTTTTCTATCTGTCCACTAGTCCCCTATGCTTATCACTCGAGCTCGTAGCGCTTTTTTTTTTTTTTTAAGGCATACCAAGAAAAACAAATATATTAAAATTCCTATAATTTCAGGCGCGTAAACATCAGGATTTGTGTTGTGTTGTCTGGCTTGTCTTCCTCCACACTCACAGCTCGTACTCTCTGATTTGATTGTGTGGTATCCTTATAAGCAGCCTCAATCTCCAGTGCATGTACTAAAGCCTCACTACTAAGCTTATGCCTGGCTAACTTAAGAATTCGCCTAACTTCCTGGTCCCTTACTCCATCAATAAATGTACCAACTGCTAACTGTTGTTGAAATTCCATTGGTGCATCAGGATAGGCTAGATGGGCTAATCTTTCTACCGCAGCTTCAAACTCCTGGAGGCTTTCTCCACCTCGTTGTCTGCGTGATTTGAGCTGAGCCTGATACACTTGGGCGAGATGTTGGTCGCCATATCTTAGCTCTAACGCTGCCTCCAAAATGCTAAAGTTTTGTTGCTGTGCGGCAGGAATTGTTTGGAGTAGGTCCAATGCTTGGCCCCTTAGTGCTAATACCAATGCTGTTGCTTTTTCCTCATCGTTCCAGTTATTTGAACGTGCAGCTGCCTCAAATTGTCTCTTATAAGTTGACCATGAACTTTGACCGTCGAAGGAAGGTGGTTGTAACCTAGCACCAGACGACAGTATTAATTGGCCACCCTTCTCTCTTAATTGTTGTTTGAGTCGGGCTACTTCTTCCTTAACTTCAGTTATTTCTCCTTCAAACTTTCCTCTAACTTCACTGACTTCTTCTTTAACTTCCATGACTTCAGCCAGTACATCTTCTTTCAATTGTTCAGTTACGGAGAGCAGGACTTGATGCTGTCCCTCCATAATTTGTCTCAATTCTTCCTGGCGTTTTATTTCCAAGCTTTCCATTATTTTTCTTAAGTCATCTTTTTCTTCCTGTCTTTTTCTTTCTTGATCTTCCATAATTTTTCTTTGTTCGTCTTTCTCTTTCTGTCGTATTCTCTCTTGTTCTTCTTTTTCTTCCTGTCGTCTTCTCTCTTGTTCTTCTTTGTCTGCATGTCGTCTTCTCTCTTGTTCTTCTTTGTCTTCCTGTCGTCTTCTCTCTTGTTCTTCTTTGTCTTCCTGTCGTCTTCTCTCTTGTTCTTCTTTGTCTGCATGTCGTCTTCTCTCTTGTTCTTCTTTGTCTTCCTGTCGTCTTCTCTCTTGTTCTTCTTTGTCTTCCTGTCGTCTTATTTCTTGATCTTCCATAATTTTTCTCTGTTCTTGCATTTGTTGCACTAATGCTGCAAGTAAGTCTTGTGTTTGTTTCTCCGCCATGCTTCTTGTTGTTGGCATTAACTCACGACACGTAAATCAGTTCAAAATAAAGTTTATTACACTGTAAAATCCGTAAAATGTTGATATCACGTCTATTTTAATAATGGAATGTTCCAGAAAAATCTCGAAACAGCACTAGAAAGTCTTATTTAGAGTCTATACTTCTTTTGTGTTGACAAAATTCACTTATCTCCACTAATTGTCCAATGGAATGTTCGAGAATTTTCACGAAATATCACTAATAAGTCTTGTTTCGAGTCTATAACACGTTTCCGTTAACACAGTTTACGTATCTCCTGTAGTTTCCAAATCGAACGTTCTAGAATTGTCACAAAAAGTCACTTATAGTCTTGTTTTTAAGTCTATAACACGTTTCCGTCGACACAATTCACGTATCTGCTGTAGTTTCCAAATAGAATGTTCTAGAATTTTCCCGAAATTGCACTAGTAGTCCTTTTTCTCAGTCCACGACACGTTATAACTAGCGGCACTCGCGTATTTGCAGCTATTTCTAAATCGAATGTTCTAGAACTTCTCAAAAATCCACTTAAAAGTCACTATTCAGTCCAGAAATAGTCCTCCAAACACCGTCCAGTAGCTTAATTCTTCGTGTTACCACTAATTTCTGAGAAGAACACTGTAGAACCTTTTCGAATATTCCAGCAATTTCTCTTCCAATCCACTTCCGACACCAAATTGTTACGTGTTTGCTATCCACACAAACACCTCTACTCGTAGATTCGTTGATTGAAAGTACAGGTAACACTTATTCACTACTTTATTTACTAATTAACAATTAACAACAATAGATTAATCACTGTCTTAACTATAATCACAACTGAACACTTATAGGTCTCTTTCTTATTACTTCTTTACTCGTTCACGTTCGACTTAAGATTAAATCTCGGCCCGCCGTGCGTCTTATTTATACATCCATTGACCCAGTCTAGAGCACTCCAGAATATTCCCGGCCGTTCGTGTACAATTCCAGCCTAATCTAACCAGTCAACACAGTCCAGTGGCGTAACAATATATTTTATTTTGTTATATTTTTGTAGTTTCATAAATACTAAATAAACTGAAAAATTTTAATACGTGTAAATATTTTTTTACTGTTTTAATTATATTTTGTGTATCTTTTTTGTAAAAATTCGAAATCCGGTTTAACCGTTTTTTTTTTTGGAATACTGGAATTCGACAACTGGCTTTTTCAAAAGTCGGTTTTTGTATAAACCCTAGTAGACACAAAAACAGTACATTTATATACAATTAATATAAAACTTGGACTATAAATGTTGTTTATAATAAGTATCCCTTTTTTATTTGTTGAAATATTTCCTCTTTACATATTTTTATCCTTTTCTTTTGATTAAATATTTAAAAATACGTCTATAAAAAGCAATTTTTTAAAAACCCAAATTATTTGAATCTATGGCTAAATTAATAGGATATTATGCCTAGCGATTCAGTTCTTTAACTTGTGTATCAGAAAATGAGTACCATTTCTTTGTATGTAGATGTTTTTAAATCAGCGTGGAATTATCTGGGGATAAGGACAACTTTTGGAACACTAATTAGCAGGTGCCAGAAAAATTTTCCATTTATCAGAGCCAGCAGTTATAAAAAATATATATTTTTTATACCTGATTTGACATTTTATAAAGGAAAGTCATCTTTGCATCGAATGTCCGTAAGAAACGCACACGTTCCTGTATGTTGTACCTGATTTGATTTTTTACAAAGAAAAGTTACCTTTACGTCGAATATTCATCAGAATTACCGACACGTTCCTATGTCGTGTATCTAATTTGACATTTTACAAAGAAAAGTCATCTTTACATCGAATGTCAGAAGTACCGACACGTTCTTGTGTTTTGTACCTGATTTGACATTTTACAAAGGAAAGTCATCTTTGCATCAAATATCAGTCAGAAGTACCGACACATTTCTGTTTTGCACCTGAGTCGTTTTTGAATATCATTTTAATATAATTATATTACCATGGATACCCATCATATTACCAACTGTTCATCAACATCAACATATTAACAATTGATCATCATCATGAACATATTACTGTTAATCAACATCAACATACTACCAATTCATTATCATAAACATACAACTGTTAATCAACATCAACATATTACATTACCATCGATCATTATCATCACCTTTTCCTTCAATAAACTGAAGCACCCCAGCTCTGAGCACTTCGTCGTGGATATTTTTCTTATATTTTCTACATAAAACTAAATTATTTCCAAGCATTTATCTCATTAAATTTCAAAGTAATTATTACACAAAAAAGGTTACATATTCTTATAATTTTGGCAGAAAAACGTATGTATTCAAACTATGGAGTCTAAATTATTCCGTTTTGTGTATTGACATTTTATTTTAGTACTGGAATTTAGCTTGTTTTAGGATTTTTGATTTTAGTATTCACATTTAATCACTGAAGTTAATTAAAGAACAGTATCTTGTGCTTTCATTAAGGAAATAAATTATAAAATACGGTAAAATAACAGCTGCTACCATTTAAATAATTTGTGAGATACCTTTGTTAAATGGAATATCCTTGAGGGCTTAGCTGTGCTGTAATTTATGTCTTTGTAATTAATTACGCATAAAATTATTTCTACAGCGGTTTATTGAAATATGTAGATTGAATTATTATGATTACTTATACAGGCCGATTCAAATACACCAAAAATATTCTAGAGTAAATTTATCATGTAAAAATAATAATATAGCAATAAAAATAATAATAAAATAATAAGTAAATATTTGCTTGTATTTGTAAAACTCACTAAATCAAAAATACAAAATTACTATTTCAAACAAAAAAAAGATTGGTTTTGTCTGTAATTTCGCCAATTAAATTTGCATAATATGATACAGATACAGTTCCATATATCGTATTTATGTGCAAGTGTAAGGTGGAGAAAATAGTCACAAGGTATAAAACAAGTGTTAAGAGGGCTAATCGAACCAGTGTTTGTAAGGTAATTTTTCAAAATTTATTTCTTCCATACGGTTTGGTCAAATTACACCAAATTTGGAGAATCAGTAGTTGAAAGTGTACTAGAGGGTACATGTATAATTGTATATCTATTTTAATTAATTTTTCCTTTATGTAGGGAAAATTTATACTGTAAATATAAGTGAAATTTGAACGTGATTAGCTCCTGAATTATGATATCAATCGGTAAAATTCGAGGTAAAATTCATACATGTCTTCTAGAATGAATCTTCATAATTATGCTCAGGAAGTTTCAAACTTTTATTCCGTACTATTTGGTTAAAATGAATTTTCTAAATAAGTATCTTTGTCACTACAAATGGAGCAAGGAAGTGTTACCTCTATCGGGAATCGCACCTCAATGAAGTCGGTGAATAAAACGTCCAGTGAAGGTATAGTCAAGAGTAAAATTATTCAGCGGCGCATGTATAAAAACTTTCTAGAGAGTGACACAGCTATCCGAAGCTTTTTTCCCGACTAGGCCCCTTAAGTATAATTTATTGAAAATAAAATACTCATCATAATAAGAACATAGTACTGTATTGTATCACCACCAAATTATGTATATCCTTGGTGGACTTCTCTCTACGGAATGCTGACACCACCAAAAATCCCCTCATACGCTGTTGCCTTCACCCGTCCTAAGTCCGGGAAATGCGCCAGGGCCGGCAACAGCGTAAAAACTGTATAGTTTCCAACATAAGTAACTAGATAAAGATATAGTTATCATGAAAATGTAGCTAGATACTTTGCAAATGTTTTCCTCCATTTAAATGGCTTAATTTTAATGAAATCAATTTAATAAAATTACATATTACAATAAAATTTACAGTAGTCTTTTAATAAATATTACGATTAGAGAATATTAAAAAAAGACAAATACATTATTTGGTGTTTTTAGGCGAGTTACATTCTGCCGTCATAAGATCGAAAGGGCTATCCTATGTAGTTTATGGTTCTTGATGCCCTGTTGCTTGGTATGTGGTGTGCGTTTGAATGGCTTTCCGCTTGATATTTGGTGCGTATTCCACCAAAAAAATATGTATCTATGCCTGTGAGTTACTCAGATAATACGAGATATGGATAGTAACTAGTTACAGATGCAGTTACGCGATTGTGGAAGGTAGCTAGTTATCCATGAATGGAAAGTATTTAAATATCTAGACAATGTAGGTATCTATCTAGTTACTACCCGAAAATGACCACCGTAAATGAAACGGGCATGTTTTCTGCTTGTGTGATTACTTTTCCGAAAGACGCTCGGATCCGTCGATTTTATTATCAAGGTGGCAGGGCCCACCCCTAAAACTTTAAATAGCAAGGGGGTGAAATAGCACGTCATTTTAAAGCTCGTTAACTTCTCTTTAGAGCGGTATCTTACTTCTAAATTTGAATGAATAGTTTTTGAGAAATTACGTTCAATGGCTATATTTATGAAGTAGCTACAGTTGAGTAAATGTTCGAAATGGTGACCACCATCACATCAAAACGTTAAGGTGCACTTACACGGAAGTAATGGACTACATTAGTGTGACATAAAATGCTCGAAAATTGGCAATCTCGCAATGCATGAAGTGATCAAGTTAGTTCAAAATTAAAAAATAAGATACCGTTGAAAGAGAATTTAAAGGCCTTCAAACAATGTGCTACTTGACTACCTTCCCATGTAAAATTTTAGGGGTGGTTCCTACCACCGCTTAAGTGTTATAGTGGCACGATCGACATTACCCAATAAAAGTGTCCACCTTGAAAATAAAAACAATGGGTCCGACTTTTTCTTGGAAAAAATGATCATACAAGTAGAAAACACGCCTACGTTTTCTTAGCATTTCAACGCAATTACTAGAAAACTGTTAGCTCAATTTTAAAAAAATGAGATACCGTTTCGAAAAAATGATCACACAAGCCTTTTTCATTTTCAGTGGGCCACCATAATTATACTTCCGCGTTCTTCCACCTAGACCTGTCGAGTTCACTATAGCCTACCTGTGGTCTTAGTAGGATGTTCAAAGATAGGGAGGTATAATAGTGGTTCATATAACAGTAAATATATCAACAACAATAACTTTTAGATAAGTCAAAAGACAAAACTGGAAAAAACGAAAACTTGGGGATTTAGGAAATTAGCTGTAAGGACCGTAATTAAAAGTATGTTGAACAAACAAGATGTTTAATTCAGACAAGGCTTAAGGGTCATTTAAAATGTGGAAGAACAGTGCAAGTAATTTCGCGGCACACATTTGAGAACAGTAAGACAGCCACTTAAAATTAATCTGGAATATATCAAATAATAATAGATCATGAATACGAAATTTTAAAAATTACAAAATATAGAAATGGGCCAACTAGCCACTTTACTGGTTACTTGCAGTTCTCGAGCCCAAAAAAAATTGAGGTCCCAAGAAATAAATTTGCATTAATAATTATTTTCTTAAAATTTTTCTTATGCAACCTTAGACTTATGATACATTTTGTAACCAGAAAAGTAATCTTTTTAAGAACATAAGAGAAACCACCATTACAAAATAATGACCTTGACCATATATCTTTTGCAGATAACAGTGATACATATTTCAAAATGAGGTGAAACTATGCACAAATGTACCTAATTTATACCCTTCAAATTTATTTTTTTTGGCAATTGCTTTGGATTCCAGAAGAGCCTGTCCATACACTTGCCGCACACCATACAGGGTGTTTTAAAGAACATCTGTCAAATTTACACTTGTCCTAAATGGCTTCGTTTATAAGATACAGGGTATTGAAAATTAAAAAGAAAGATTTTTCTAAAAAATCTCAAAAATGCTGAGAGTTAGAATATTGAATTTTGGCACATGTTAGCATCGTATAAGTAGTCGTTTTTACGTATAATCAGATTTTTTTTTAATTTTAACCAGTGGCACGCGTAAAATCAACATCAATAATATTTTTATAGAAAAATATGATACGGCACGGTTTCTCATTCGGTTTGACAATTCCTGAAATACTACTGATTAAAACTACATTGAAGTTTTCTCTTACGTTTTTTCTCTACAAAGTACCATTTGGGAAAGAAAAATTAAAGAAATCTTTAACTGCTTAATTTCTAACCTCACCCAGATTTGCAAAGAAATTAAAAACGTAGCCAAAGAAATATTCATAGTATGCTATGAATGAAACAAAATTATCAAGCTATTGCTGTCAACTACGAGTTATTAAACAAAATTTAAAAATAATTTTTAATTTTTAATTTTTAAGATGTTTCAGTTCCAAGCATTTTTAATTTCTTTGGAAATCCCGTATCTTATAAACGAAGGCGTTTAGGATATAAGTGTATATGAAGTTTTCGACTTATTTTTAGAAACAAAATCATGCGTTAGAATTTGGAGGATGTTTTTTGAAACACCCTGAATATAAAATCCTATCCTTGCTCCGGACAATTTCTTGTTGATAACGCAATTTATTTATTTAATTTATAAATGCAGCTCAAGAAGTTGGGTGCCTGGGCCCCCTAAGGACCCCCGTAAAACCGCCCTTGTTACTTGGTCATGAAGATTAATCGAACCATGAAAATAGTTTAAAAGTCATATCCTTAATTGGAATTTTTAAATCACCCTGTATAAGAATGTGCCTCTACAGTCTAATTTACTACTCCTAGATATGATTGATGGATTGTGTGAAGCGTTAACCACAAAATACTCCAAATCCGTTTGGGAATACCCATGCATTTGACATGACATAAGGCTAATTTATCTGTGTATTTTTATTGTCCCTAGAGAATAGTGTTTTAATAAATCAGTTACTATTTAATTATTATCTTAGAATTATTTTTGTGTTAAAAGTTTTTTAATGATCGACGATCTATTCGGCAAAGAAGAAAACATTGGGAGTTGTATGTTGTACCTGAAAATGATTTTTGTAATAGCAAATAATCATGAAAGATATGCTAAATAATTTTCAATAAATGGTCATTTTTTGACTATAAGGTTCTTATTTGAAATAATAATAATAATTCATTAACCTGTCGATACTTCTGTAAAATGAATTATCGTCCTTGACAATTGAAATTAAATTGACATGATGGTAATAAATTTTACAGAAACATCGGTATACTTTGTTTTCTGGATCTTTGCATGTGAATCAGATTAGTTACGACCTGCGTCCGCAGTAATGCATTTATAGGATTAGTAAATATGGAGATACGTATGCCTAGGCAAACTAAGACATCTGACCGATAAGTTAATTATTGGTAGAACAAAAACACGATTATGAACTTATGTCTCAGCTTCATCTACGAGCTTATTTGACACTTGTTTCAGAGGCGTCGTAATATGCAATTATATTTTTGAAAATATATTAGCATTGACAAGTACTGAATAGCGGCCGGTGGAATTTAGAGTATGCCCAATCTCAGTGTTGCAAGAGCGGTTCTGGATCGTTATACCTGGAGGGGGGGGGTAATTTCTTTCCATCTTCCTAAACAATTATTCGTGTAAAGTCAAGCAAAAGCTGGAATTTATCAGCAGAGACCGGAACGAAAGAATAATAATTACTAAAAATGTTACGAAGTCGCAACCCCGGCCGCATCACCGCCTTTGCTCATCTAGCAGGTTGACACTGGACTGGATGACATATCACAGCGCGCAGCGTGTTTGTGTATTTATGCGACTATAGCATTTTCCATCTTGTGTCCCATATTTTCCACCTTTTGTGTCATTTCGGGGGAGGGGTAATTACCCCCATTACCTCCCCGTAGGACCGCGCTTGGTGTTGGAGTATATAAAAAATATTGTTTTTCAGTACACGCCATTGCTCAAAAGTAAAGTTGACCTTCAATTTATTTACTTCATACAGCTTGTAATTGTGACGTACGTGCAAATATGCAAACAACAAAGTATAAGTTAATTAACCAGTTTTTCTCTAAATAAGGTTATTATTAGAGTTGGCAAGTCGTGCGGCTATTCAGTGGTGCAACAGCAGGTAGATAGATATCTGGTGAGGCAATGACCGGCTGGCGGACAAATCGAAGCGAGCCGTGAGACTAGTCCATTGTTGTATGTTGTAGTGTTTACACGCTAATTTATTCCTCTCCGTTGTATTTTATGTTGTACTGTTGATAATTTTATTTGTTGCATTTTATTGTTGATATTAATTTAAAATTTAATAACAAAATATGTCTTGATTTTTATCATTAATAATGATATTTATGTGCTTGTAAGTACCTTCAATTATTTTACCATAAATTATGAAAAAAAACGTGGACATAAATTTATTACGTTATTTGATTTTCTGGGAAACCCTTCTTGACTATAGTTATAACCGACAAGAGAAGGCGATAAAGCACATTTATTAACGTAGATAACTGATATTTAACGTCTAAAGACCGGTATTTTCAGTCTCGGTTAACACTAATTGGATGATAACATGCAAGGAAACTACTGTTGTAACGATAAAAGAGAGAGAAAGAGACGGTATCATTCGAGTAGTGTTAGCCGAGACTGAAAGTACCGGCCCTAAGCACACACAATACTTCAAAATCTGGACAACCTTTTGTACATTGTTTCTCCCACTTCTTATGTGATTAAACTGCTCACACTATTTTGTCGATCAGTTTGCTCAGTTGCAACTGATTTCAATCAGTTAAAAAAAAAACACTAACTAAAGTGATTGCTATTAGAATAATCAGTTTAATCCATTAAACTGTTTCGAAAAAAATAAGCCTAATAGCCTGCGTATGTTGAGAATTTTTAATTTTCAAATTTTAATACACCATCTCTTCGTTAGTTATATAAAAAAAATCTTTGACAAGTGTGACGCTATCATGAGCGTTTTGTAAGATCATAATGTCTCTTATATACGTATACAAACGATTAGGACCATAATGTATATTTTATTACGAAATAAAGCCTTCCTAAAATGTTCGGCACTGTTGAAAAGTACTTTGTTTATAATTTTTAAACCCCTCTACACCTTGTATATCTTAGTAGGGCCATTCCAGTACCGAAAACAGCTCATATATATTTAGAT
Source organism: Rhamnusium bicolor (assembly GCA_029963845.1). NCBI lineage: Eukaryota > Metazoa > Arthropoda > Insecta > Coleoptera > Cerambycidae > Rhamnusium > Rhamnusium bicolor. The sequence goes on from JANEYF010006007.1 coordinate 422,758, forward strand.
AGGAACACCGGGTCTAGCATAAAGTTTTATGGTCGAAGGGAGCATCGTCGGATCATCTTATCATCGGAAATCGGATATATGGGACGCCGGCCTTATGCGATAAATTTGTTTTCTTTATAAAAATGGCTACAAAACTTTAAAAGCTTTTATCAGGTTATTGGACGGCTTGGTATCGCCGAGAGTCCAATAGCAGGCGCCCGTTTGCAAGGTTGCTTGTCTATCACGTTTACGCCCACTTTCGATGGTGAAAATAAATACCTATAAATAAATAATGTCTATAAAACATATATTTGGATTAAATGTACATAACTACATAAATAGTGCGAAATTAAAGACAACGAGGGTTAATCTTCTTAAAAAGTCTTGTTCAGTTCGTTCAGAGGACAAAATGAACTTATGGATTAATGTTTCCCGAGTTGTAATTTAATGGCACAGAATTATATCGCACAAGCAGTAAAAAAATGCTTTCGTCAAAAGCCAACATTAAGACACATTTCCTCAGATAGTCAAAAAAATGTATGAGTTGTAGTGTTACTGATAGTGACAGGTAAACAAATTTTAATTTAGATTTAGTTGAAATGATTATTGGGTGTAATATATCGTGGACAAAGTTAGATAATCCACTATTTAGACAATTTTTGCAAAAGTGTATTAATGGGCAGTATAGTAATATTCAGGTGCTATCGGAGACTACGCTAAGAAAAACACATTTATCACAAAAATGTGACAGGATTAAACAAAAAATTTTTCAATGCGCGGACATCTGATTTCACCTAAAGTACTAGAAACTACAAATTCTAGCACTATAGTGGAAGCAATTCACTGCACTGCAGTATACATTTTTCAATTTTTGGGAAACATTGCCTAAGCGGTAAAACAAAAAATCGAAACTGTTTTGAAAAACAATCCTGGATTTCCTACGACGTCAAGTATAGTGGACCTACACCAAGACAGAAGTTTCTGAAAAAGTCCAAATACTTTAAATATGCGCCAATTATATCTGCCGACGTTGAACGGTTCTTCTCACAATACAAATGGATTTTTAATTAGAGGCGCCAGAGATTAACTTAACATTTACAACAAATATTTATAATATTGTACGCGGTAACACATCACCTAGAGGCAATCGTGGAATTGACGTCGTTTATCGCTGCCTCCCGATCTCTAGTAATAAATGCTGTACCCTTTATATAAAAAAAATATCTGATGTGGCCAGCACATATAACTTTTTTATACCAGTATATATCATCCTGATCTAAAAAAAATCATTCTATTTAATTCTTCACTTACATACCTCAATTAAATTTTAATATCGTACCTTGAAATGTTTCATTAAAATTTTTAAATAATTAATTCTCAGCGTCATTCGATACTGTCAATAATAATTCATGTCATATATTTTAATACATTTTTGTTGTTGACATTAACATTTTTGTAACTAAATTAGACGTCAAACTGTTAAATTTATCCTAACCCCATTTTATAAGGCCAAATGTGTAAAATATTTCAGTTTACATCAGCTTTATTTAAGTACTTGGCAAATATATTTTATTCGCGTGATATAGTAGACATGATTTATAATCTTTCATCAAGAATATATTTTTTTTGTAGTCAAATACAAAAAAAGTTTGGATCCCGCGGACCCACTTTCAGCTGGCCAATTTTGCTCATCACCAAATTTTTCATTGTCTTTGACCTTTAGAACAAGTGTACCCCCAATTTGAGAGCTTTATCTCAAAAACTGTGGCTGCTATCACGATATTACAGACATGCGGACAGATTTTTTTTCATGAAGTTATGTTTTTTCATTATAATTCGTCGAGATTAGTCCAGAAATGCAATAAAATTTTTTAAATTTATTTCCCGAAATTGTACCTTTTTTCTTCTTTCATTCATTATGTTTCCTCTGCTGGTACCACATTCACCAAATTTAATGTGTCACCTAAAATATTGTTGAAAATCTTAACTGCCAAATTTGGAAAGTCTCCCATTAGTATTTTTTGAGTTATCGCGGATACACACATCCACACACATCCATATACACGCATCCACACACATCCTCATACACGCATCCACACACACGCACCGATAGACATCATTCGGAAAATAGTCAGAAAGGATTCAGAAGGGTTCAAAACGTATATATCAGTCAAAATCTCGAAGTCGAAAAATATCACGATTACTATACTTTAGTTAGGGCATTTGGCCTCTAGCATCCCATCTCTTTCTAGCACATGTACACTTCAGTTGAGCGTTGATCCCCTCTCTCACAATAGTTTATAGAACAAAGATAGTGGCAATTTGTGGTTTCGTGGGAGAACAACATAAACATATACATAAAATATTTAACAGGTGGTTGAAAAATGAGTGCTCTATGTGAACATATTTCCAACGACATGTCTTGTTGTCCAGAGGTGGTGGATTATTTGTTGTTGAATTGATTTAGTTCTCTTAGTTATGATCAAAAGGTGGGGAATTAAAAAAATGGCCAGACCTACACCGTCAATGCCGTCATTAGTTTTCACAAGCGGTAAACAAAACAGGGTTTAGCGATAGCAATTATCAAAAAATCGAGTGGTTAACAGCATCAGCAGTTAGAAACAAATTATATTGTTGGAAATATTTGTTATTTACTAATGACCAATCCTCAATTTGGGGCAGGGCCGGGTTTAATAATTTGCAAAATTTGTCACGAGGTTTAGAAAGACATGAAAAAATCTCAGGGGCGTATTTTATCTTTCATTAAATTCGAAAATATTGTAAATTTCTTGGATTCTGCGCATAAAAGACAAATAGAAAATTTTAATGAAAAAGTCCGTGAAAATAGGGAAATATTAAAAAGATTAATTGATGCCGTTATATATTTATCTTCTCAAGAAAATTCTTTTCGAGGACATGACGAAAAACGCGATTCGTATAATAAAGGAAATTTCAAGGAGCTAATAGATTTTTTAAAAACGTATGTTCCAAAATTAGAGAACTTTTTGAATAACGCCACTGTTCTTTCCGGGACGTCTAAATCAATTCAAAATGACCTAATTGAGAGTGTTAGCATCATTATTAAAGGCAGAATTTATGAAGAACTACATAATTACGAATTTTTCTCGTGGCAAATTGATGAAACGACGGACATTACTTGTAAATCTCAACTTTCCGTAATTTTTAGATATGGTGAAGTTGTTGAAAGGTTTGTTGGTTTTTTTGATGTAAGTAGTGGAAGAAACGTGAACAATTTATTTAAATTATTAATCGACGAATTTGGTAAATTTGATTTGAAAAATAAATTAGTTGCTCAAATCTATGACGGCGCTACGGTTATGTCAGGATATCTTAATGGACTCCAAACTAAAATAAAAGATATTGCTCCTCAAACTTTACTCACTGTTACGCACACAAATTTGGTTTTAAGTAAAGCCTGTAACGGAATTAAAGAAGTTAGAATATTTTTTCAAATATTACTGGTTTTTCGTCATTTTTTTTTCAAAAAAATCTAGTAAAAGATCTGATATTTTAAATAGAATTATGGAACATAGAATTCCGAGTAATGCTCCCACTCGTTGGAATTTTTCATTTAGAGTTGTATTCACTGTTGACATATACAGTGAAAAACTTATTGATGTTTTTAATTTTATATCGGAAAGTGAAGACTTTTTAAATGACGATTAGACTTTAAGAGCAGCTTACGGATTAAAATCGTTATTGTTGGATAAAAACTTCATATTTTTTCTAAAGATTTTTGAAATGATTTTTGAGCAGACTGACGTTGTTTTCCAAATTTTACAGAATAAATTAACTGATATAACATATTCTAAAAATAGTCTTAATTCACTTATATCTAAATTAAAAGAGTTTCGCAATAACGAAATATATTTCAATGATGAGCCACAGTTAAAAAAAAGAAAGACAACATATAACCACAGCATATATAACAACATATGCTGTGATATAACTTTGAAAGGACAGACATACATTACAAACAAATGTTTACAGAAATTTTGGACACCATTATAGTTCAAATTGAAATTAGATTTTCTGATTTAAATACTTTGTAATGTTTCGATTCAGCAAATCCTAATAATTTTATAATGTTTTCCTAACAGTCCAGTGGACAAATTAATGGACCAGTATGCCTTTTTTAACCGTATTTCGTTAAGAAATGAAATATGTGTGTTGTATTCTGACCAGCAACTTTTTGCAAATTCAAAATCGCCTCAAGAAATGCTTACTTTTATATATAATAATAATTTAAAAAGCTGTCACTCCGAACTGTACAAACTTTTATCTTTAGTGTCAACAATTTCGGTAACCTCAGCTTCTGTAGAACGATAATTTTTAGCACTCAAACGCATAAAAACATTTACTAGAAACACAATAGCTCAAGACTACCTCTCAAATATATCGCTTATTTCAATAAAAAAACGTTTTTTGTCAGAGTTGAAGAAAAATGATTTATTTTCATTTTATGAAGAAGTAATCAACTATTTTGCTAGTTCTGAAAATCGCAGGTTACCACTGATTTACAAAAATATTTAGACTTTACACCAAAGATTAATATAGTTAGTAATTATTTTAGAAGAAATATTTATTTACCTTATTTATTTTTTAGAAAATATTTTTTATGTAACATCTATTTCAAATCTATTTTAATTTTTATAAAAGTAATAATTTTACACTCTGGCAGTGATAATGAATACAATATTTTGTTTGTAGAAAAACACTTTTATTTATCAATGTTTATCCAAAACTATTTTTATTTTTATTAGAAGTTATAATTTAATTATAAGTGGGATAGTAGGGCTACTCTGGAGATCAACCCACGACGAAAAAATGTATCACGCTGTTGTACTACCTCAAGGGTGGTGGGGAAATGTGCAAATTTTAATCATATTGTCCTCTGTGGACAATATCACGAGCCGCCACTGTATTACATATATACATACACAGCATTTATTGAAAACACGTTGAAAATCGCGAAACGTCAATTTGTTACATATCAAAATTAACAAATTATGATTTCATAAATCTGTAGCGAGTAATCGAAAAATAAAATAAATCTGCTCAAATCCAACATCTGGATCAACAGGACTTTTCTAGTTTCACGGTGTCGTAAGTCCCGCATTGCTAAACTTTTGTTTAGATGTCCCTAAGTCCTCGAGGGATTTACCACTTTCATCCGTTGAGAATACTAAAAGCTGCAATAAAATAACATTTTTTATTTCAATTTATGGAACGTAACATGCTGACTATTTCGTATAAAAATTATAATCTCTTGCATTATAGCAAAAATAAATGTACAAAATTACATATTTCTAAACACAGTAGATACATGAAAACCAAAAAGTCTAACATAACATATTGTATACATAGTTTTAAATTGAGCGGCGATAATGTTTGGAGTAAGTACATATATCAGTCAGAATTTAAATATTGAACATTCATTGCTTCTAGGCAGGACGACATATACTATTATTAGAAACATTTTAAAACAATGAAATTGAAATGGCAATTTGGAATCATCTTCTGGGATACGACAATATGGAAATCAGGGGTGGATACATGAGGTGTGAAGAGGCGATACACACCGTAGCCAGATATATATTTTAACTATTTTTTTGTTAGAGAATAAATTAAATATAATGTGTGAGATATTATTCTTCTTTTGCCTCCCCACTTTGAAATAGGCTGTATTCGCCCCTGACTGAAATAGGCCGATGATTGAAATAACATTTAAAATAATAGATATCATATTTAATAAACGAAATTAAAAATAAATTAATTAATAACGATATTTAATTAATTTTCAGTATTGAGCGTAATAAAATAAACAATCATCGCTGTAGCAAAAGTAATATAGTGAATAATTAAAGTGCGGAACTAGCTAACTCTTTTTTGTCATAGTTTTCATTTATACCATACCTTGTAGGTATATACAGACGAATTCATAAAATATTCGAACAATAACAACATTATTCAAAGGGAAACGAAAACTTAAAATTATTAGGGTTTGTACTTTAACTATTAAAGCGGTTATAATAAAATTGTTTGTCCTAAAACTGGTGACTTTTTCAAATATATTGAAATGGCAACAATGTAAAATACAAAAGTACTAATTTGCGGTTATGTTTCTGGTAGTGATCGGTAAGTATATTACTTTTGAGTCACTGTAACTATCTGTGACTGTCCTTGTCTGTTCAAAATAAAAACATAAACAAACACAAAACACCACATAAATTAGACAACCTCCAAATCCAAAGCAGGAGCTGCACGGGCGGACACACAACCGCTCTTCGTCTTTGTCAAGGTCGATCTAGGGATTTGAACCGGGGAGTCGGCAGGCAGTAAACCAACTACGTTTTTACTTCACGCTCTAGGCCATTGCAGCGCTATCGAGCTTGGTAACTGCTGATTTTGTCACTGTTTATACGGAATTTTTAAATTTATCAAACCCTGAAAATGACTAAAATATCAAATGATTTATTTTAATGTTATCAGAATACTCCGTTTACATGTACATAGGTACTATCTACGTCTACATTGATTTGATGACGAATTTTGTCATTGATCAGATTGTAAAATACATAAATTTTGATGGGTTGAAGCACAGAATCAGGATACTTTAAATTTGTGGTTGGTGTTAATTCGATTTCCACTAAATTATTTTAATGGAGTACGCCTTAAATGTAGCCGCAAAAACTCAATACCTGATAGAAAAATGACAATAGTGAACCGATATGACAGACGAGAAATATTGCCGATACCCTCCTATATGACGTTGACAGGGAACTTTTCATATGTAAAACGTCTCTCTCAGATTCGTGAAGGCTGAGCACAACTTCCGTACATGGCGAATGTCCAGTGTGTTCTAGGGAGTGCTTATACAGTGATTTTTATTTTTTGGTTATTAAAAAAAGGTACGAACTACATAAAAAGGTATAATTAAAAAATATATATTTGAAACTTATTTACCTAAAAAAATTACCAAAAGTAATGTTTTAACATCTCATTTAAAATGCCCATTAATCTATGAGGTCATGTATTCTGAATGAAAATGCTCATTTATGTACTTATGTTATGGTGGTGATCTACGACTATTCAGCGTTTAAGTTTCGGTCTAATAATGTTCTAATTGGTTACTAAAATTTAAAAATTTTCGCATACGTGTTATACAAAAATTTAGATATTAAGATATTATTATACCAAACAAAAACCTTGAGATTTGTATGTACATACAAAATTCACTATACGTTATATTAGGGCTTTTCGGGTACAGAAAAGTTTTAACCAGTAGTTATAACCTCTGGATCATCATTGGTTAAGTTCAAAATCAATTTCAATCAATGATAATCGAGAGGTTATAACCACTGCTTAAAACTTCTCTGCACCCAAAAAAGCATATTGTTACGCCACTGGACTGTGTTGACTGGTTAGATTAGGCTGGAATTGTACACGAACGGCCGGGAATATTCTGGAGTGCTCTAGATTGGGTCAATGGATGTATAAATAAGACGCACGGTGGGCCGAGATTTAATCTTAAGTTGAACGTGAACGAGTGAAGAAGCAATAAGAAAGAGACTTATAAGTGTTCAGTTGTGATCATAGTTAAGACATTAATTAATCTATTGTTATTAATTGTTAATTAGTAAATAAAGTAGTGAGTAAGTGTTACCTGGACTTTCAATCAACGAATCTACGAGTAGAGGTGTTTGTGTGGATAGCAAACACGTAACAATTTGGTGTCGGAAGTGGATTGGAAGAGAAATTTCTGGAATATTCGAAAAGGTTCTACAGTGTTCTTCTCAGAAATTAGTGGTAACACGGAGAATTAAGCTACTGGACAGTGTTTGGAGGACTATTTCTGGACTGAATAGTGACTTTAAAGTGGATTTCGAGAAGTTTCTAGAACATTCGATTTAGAAATAGTTGCAAATACGCGAGTGCCGCTAGTAATAACGTGTTGTAGACTGAGAAAAAGGACTACTAGTGCAATTTCGGGAAAATTCTAGAACATTCTATTTGGAAACTACAGAAGATACGTGAATTGTGTTAACGAGAACGTGTTATAGACTCAAAACAAGACTTATTAGTGATATTTCGTGAAAATTCTCGAACATTCCATTGCACAATTAGTGAAGAGAAGTGACTTTTGTCAACACAAAAGAAGTATAGACTCTAAATAAGACTTTCTAGTGCTGTTTCGAGATTTTTCTGGAACATTCCATTATTAAAATTGACGTGATATCAACATTTTACGGATTTTATAGTGTAATAAACTTTATTTTGAACTGATTTACGTGTCGTGTGTTAATGCCAACAACAAGAAGCATGGCGGAGAAACAAACACAAGACTTACTTGCAGCATTGGTGCAACAAAAAGAAGAACAAAGGAAAATTATGGAAGATCAAGAAAGAAAGCGACAGGAAGAGAAAGATGAACAAAGGAAGATTATGGAAGATCAAGAAAGAAGACGACAGGAAGACAAAGAAGAACAAGAAAGAAGACGACAAGAAGAAAAAGAAGAACAAGAGAGAAGACGACAGGAAGAAAAGGAAGAGCAAAGAAAGGAACACCAGGAAGAATTAAGAAAAATGTTTGAAGAACAAGAAAAATGGCGAGTCGAGGAAAGAGAAGATTTCAAAAGAAGCCTAGATGAACAGCAAGCAGCTATTTTCTCCCTCACTGAAAAATTTAAAGGAGATGTTATCGAAAAAGTCACTGAAGTCGCAGGGAAAGTCTGTGAAGTCGAAGGACAAGTCATGGAAGTTAAAGGAGAAGTCATAGAAGTTAGAAGAAAGTTTGAGGGAGAAATAACTGAAGTTAAAGGAAAAGTCGGTGAAGTTGAAGGGGAGATAGCCCGGTTGAAACACCAATTAAGAGAGAAGGGAGGCCAATTAGTGCTGTCGTCTGGTGCTAGATTACAACCACCTTCCTTCGACGGTCAAAGTTCATGGTCAACTTATAAGAGACAGTTTGAGGCAGCTGCACGTTCAAATAACTGGAACGATGAGGAAAAGGCAACAGCATTGGTATTAGCACTAAGGGGCCAAGCATTAGACCTGCTCCAAACAATTCCTGCCGCACAGCAACAAAACTTTAGCATTTTGGACGCAGCGTTAGAACTAAGATATGGCGACCAACATCTCGCCCAAGTATATCAGGCTCAGCTCAAATCACGCAGACAACGAGGTGGAGAAAGCCTCCAGGAGTTCGAAGCTGCGGTAGAAAGATTAGCCCATCTAGCCTATCCTGATGCACCAATGGAATTTCAACAACAGTTAGCAGTTAGCACATTTATTGATGGAGTAAAAGATCAGGAAGTTAGGCGAATTCTTAAGTTGGCCAGGCATAAGCTTAGTAGTGAGGCTTTAGTACATGCACTGGAGATTGAGGCTGCCTATAAGGATACCACCCAATCAAATCAGAGAGTACGAGCTGTGAGTGTGGAGGAAGACAAGCCAGACAACACAACACAAAATCTGATATCTGATCTACACAAGATGATCACCCAACTACTGACAAAATCGAACTCCCAGCAGAGACAAGACCAACAACAAAATAGTGGGAGGCCGAATGGAGGCATCCGTTGTTATAGGTGTGGCAAAGTGGGCCATATCAAGAGAAACTGTCGTCAACGCAGCCCAGAAAGGGTAAATGCTGCTGTGGTTGAGGAGCTACAGGAAAACTAAAGATGGCTGGCAATTTGGGGGCTGCGCTGGCCAAGAAATGTTGTGACCCCCGAGAAATAAAAGTTTCCCAACTTCGAAGAGTTCAAAGTAGTCTGTTGTTGGAGGGTTATGTAAATAAGAAGAAATGTGTGTTCACAATCGACACAGGAGCTACGTCATCAATAGTACGGGCAGGATTCATAACGGGTATCAAAGTAAATAAAGAACAGAATGGATTAGTCATCCGGACAGCTACGGGAGATAGGGCGGCGGTTCATGGGGAAGTCGACATGGAGGTGCAGATTGGCCGCTTATGTTTTAAACACCAAGTTATCGTAGCTGACATTACAGATGACTTCATTTTAGGATTAGACGTTATGGAAAAATATGGATTTGTACTTGATGTTGGAGAACGAGTTCTCAAGATTGGAAATGAAGAAATTATTCTTTCAACGGCAGGTGAAAAATTCCATAATATCAGGCTACTAACTTCGAGGACAGTAAACATTCCTGCACGAACAGAGAAAGTAATTGAGGCCGTCCTGGAGGAAAATTCTGTGGGATACCGCTTTGGCCTCGTTGAGAGGGACGACTCAATTAAAATGACAGACAATGTGATCCTGGCAAGGACTTTAACACAGACTACAGACAATATACCGATTAGAGTGGTTAACCTAAATTCACACTCAGTGACGTTCAAAGAAGGCGAAGCAATTGGCACCTATGAACCAGTCACATGGATTGCGAGATGTGAAGAACAAATCTTTGGAGCTTCGTCTACAGATATGGACCAAGAAGTTGTAAGGATGTTAAATGCCCAGTTAGAACATTTAACTCCAGATGAACATAGAGAAGCTTTAAAATTCTTGCAGAAGGAAAGTACAGTATTTGCAAAGGACACAGAAGCTCTTACAAAGACCAACATAGTGCAACATCGGATAAATACTGGTGAATCAGCTCCTATTCGTCAACCACCTAGGAGGCTCCCATTAGCAAAACAAGAAGAGGCTTCCGCAATGTCACAGAAGATGCTTAAAGACGGAGTTATTGAGGAATCAACCAGTCCTTGGTCGTCGCCAGTAGTTTTGGTTGCTAAGAAAGATGGAACTTTAAGATTCTGTGTCGACTACAGGAAGCTGAATGACGTCACAAGAAAAGACAGCTATCCTTTACCCCGAATTGATGACACACTAAGTACGCTGGCAGGTTCACAGTGGTTTTCCACTCTAGATCTTCGAAGTGGATATTGGCAAGTGGGACTTCATCCAGATGACAAAGATAAGACAGCCTTTTCGACAGGAAGTGGCCTTTATCAATTCACTGTGATGCCTTTCGGCCTGTGCAATGCGCCAGCGACTTTTGAAAGACTGATGGAACTGGTACTACGAGGACTAACTTGGAAGACATGTCTAGTTTATCTTGATGATGTGATGGTTATGGGACGGGATTTTAAGGAGCATTTGAAGAACCTTCAAGAAGTGTTTGGAAGAATTAAAAATGCACACCTGAAATTAAATCCCAAAAAGTGCTTAATGTTCCAGAAAGAGGTAAAATTCCTAGGACATGTCGTGTCTTCGGAGGGGATAAGAACAGACCCAGATAAGATTTCTTCAGTACGAGATTGGCCGAGGCCTTCAAATGTTCACGAAGTAAGAAGCTTCCTTGGCCTATGCACTTACTACAGACGATTTGTGGAACGATTTGCTGATATTGCGAAGCCACTACATCGGCTTACAGAAGAGAAGGTTCAGTACCAATGGACACAAGAGTGCGAAACATCATTCAGAACACTAAAATCAGCACTGTGTTCGAGTCCGGTTCTTTCATACCCAGAACGGAAAGGCCTCTACGTATTAGACACAGATGCCAGTAATTCTGGACTTGGATGTGTTCTTTCCCAAATTCAAAATGGACAGGAAAAAGTAATTGAATACTTCAGCAAGACGTTGTCGAAGCCAGAACGTAACTATTGTGTGACACGGAAGGAACTACTGGCCATTGTCAAGTCCATAGACCATTTTCACAAATACCTATATGGACAACATTTTAAAGTTCGGACCGACCATGCTGCATTAAAGTGGTTATTACAATTGAAGACTCCGGAAGGCCAACTAGCTCGTTGGATAGAAAAACTGCAGCAATACGATTTTAAAATCGAACATCGTCCTGGAAAATCCCATAGAAATGCAGACGCTCTCTCCAGAAGACCCTGTCGGGAAGACTGCAAGCACTGCCACCGGGTGGAAAAACAACAAGGGATAATAATTGTAAACACCGTTAAAATTGATGTTCCTAACGATTGGACAAGACAGACATTAAGAGAAGAGCAGTTAAAAGATCAAGAAACTGGTCCTATTCTGGAATGGAAAGAAAGAGGAGCCCGACCAGGCTGGAAGGACATTTCAGACAAGGCAGTGGGACTGAAGGCTTTGTGGGCACAATGGGATTCCCTTAGAGTAGAGGATGGCCTGTTGAAAAGAGCTTGGGAAAGTCCAGACGGGAAGGAAATTACTTTGAGATTGGTAATTCCCAGGTGTCGCATACCAAAGGTACTCCAGGAAGTGCATAATGGAACATCTGGCGGACATTTTGGCATCAACAAAACTCTCACTAAAGTACGCGAACGATTCTACTGGGTGAACAGCCGCCAAGATGTGGAAGCTTGGTGCCGCAAATGTGAAGTTTGTGCGGCAAGTAAGGGACCACGGACAAGAAGTAAGGGCCAAATGAAACAATATAACGTAGGGGTTCCTTTTGAGCGAATTGCGATCGATGTAGCTGGTCCATTCCCCGTGACAGATGATGGGAATAAATACATCTTAGTTGCCATGGATTATTTCACTAAGTGGCCTGAAGCTTATGCCATACCCAACCAAGAAGCAGCCACTGTCGCTCAAGCTCTGGTAGATAATCTAGTATGTCGATTTGGCGTGCCCCTAGAATTGCATTCGGATCAAGGAAGTAACTTTGAATCAGGGGTATTTCAGAAGATGTGTTGCTTACTGGGAATTCATAAGACAAGAACAACAGCCCTACATCCACAATCAGACGGAATGGTGGAGAGATATAATAAAACCATGGAGGAGCACCTATCCAAAGTGGTTGAGAAACATCAGAGAGATTGGGACCGTCATTTACCTCTTTTCCTTATGGCCTACAGGGCCTCCATTCATGAAACAACAAAACAGACGCCAGCTCGCGTGATGTTTGGACGTGAGATTAGACTGCCATGTGACTTGGTATTTGGCACACCAGATGAGGAGCGATTTTCCATAAATGACTACGCCGATGAAGTAGGTGAACGGCTAAGGAATATCCATGAGCTGGTACGACACCGAATTGCCATAGCAAGTGATCGCATGAAGGCTCGTTATGATCTTAAGGCGAATTCAGGAGGGTTCCAAGCTGGAGATTTGGTTTGGCTATATAACCCACAACGAAAGAAAGGCAGATCCCCGAAGCTTCACCCACCCTGGGAAGGTCCTTACACTGTTGTCACCAGACTAAACGACGTTGTATATAGAATTCAGCAAAGTCCAAAATCCAAGATGAAGGTGGTGCATATAGAGAGACTAGCCAAGTATGCAGGGAACAATGAATTGCCTGATCGGGACGTTCAGGCTTAAGGAGGGGGCAGTGTTACGCCACTGGACTGTGTTGACTGGTTAGATTTGGCTGGAATTGTACACGAACGGCCGGGAATATTCTGGAGTGCTCTAGATTGGGTCAATGGATGTATAAATAAGACGCACGGTGGGCCGAGATTTAATCTTAAGTTGAACGTGAACGAGTGAAGAAGCAATAAGAAAGAGACTTATAAGTGTTCAGTTGTGATCATAGTTAAGACATTAATTAATCTATTGTTATTAATTGTTAATTAGTAAATAAAGTAGTGAGTAAGTGTTACCTGGACTTTCAATCAACGAATCTACGAGTATAGGTGTTTGTGTGGATAGCAAACACGTAACAATATTGTATGTAACGCTTGCGCTGGTTAATATTATATTATCATATAATAGTACATAAAATATGTAAATATTATTATATGTTGTCAACATCGCATTTCGCATTAACGTATCAGCGCTTGAGCATGCTTTGTTTGAACGCATTCGCCTGAATACGTGTAAATGCACGCCAGTCGTTTGTTTTCGTCCTCTTCCCCATTCGGCCATTGCTGACTCCGTATACAATCAAATCAAATAATAATAGGGGCATGTCCACAAAAAAATTGATGTGCGTTAATATTAGTTAAAATTATACATTAGAGCCTTTACTGCCAATGTCCATAATTCATTTGGCAAATGAAACAATTATAATCATAACAGCCGCAGAAACTGCTTGCGTTATTTGAATCAAATAAACACTTGCTGGTTGGGCTGACGTCATACGCTCGCAGCTCAACGATTGGCGAGAAGTCAATTATACGTTCAAAGCTGGTAGAATGAAGTACCATTATTTAGAATGTTATGAGTTTAAAAGGATTAATGTTTATTACGTGATAAAGAAATATAAGATTTTCAGAAAGGCGATTCGCACGATTTGCCAAATGTAGACATTATTATGGCGTGTACTTTATAAACAATATAAATTGCATTTTGCAACATTTACCAAATACCTAATCAACGATAAATAGTATTTATCGAATACATACAACAGATAGATATTAGGTGCCACTTATTTTGTAGGCATAATAAACAATTCTGTGTGTTGTATGCAATATTGCATACAACACACAGAATTGTTTATTATTGGCATACTATTTCTGAAACACATATGTGTTTCAGAAATAGTATGCCAAACTATGGGCCAAAATAAGCAAAAAAAAGTTCTTATGCATGTGCCCAAAAATTAACCGTTTCCAAGATATAGAGCGTGTAAAGTATTGCAAGAAGTATATTTTTTTGTTTTTCAGAAACCATTGGAGAAAAAATTACAAAAACTGGAATGCAAGCCAAATCCACTGAAATTGCATCTGTCTCTAAATTTCATCATTGTTATCGTATGTATCTCCAATAATTGAAAGAAAAACTACGAAATTTACTACTAGTAAAATATTTACCTTGATCACAAATTATACGTGATGGTACGCTAAATAAATAGGTAAGTTCTTTTAAAGAACTGACAGCAGTTTCTGCAGTTAAAGAACGAATACGGTATAGTACAACAAATTTAGAAAAGGCGTCTATAATTACAAATACGTATTTTTTTTTATTGTCACTTTTGCCAGACAGCTTTTCAGAAATATCTACGTGAATAGTATGTCATCGTTGCAAATTAGGCAGTTACAACAAATTTTCTAACAGTTCGTGACATTTTAGGAAATCAATAAAGTTCATAAATTTTTTCTAAAGTTTTTTTTTGTTTTCATCAGGAATGTTTTAAATTAATATGCACATGATTTATTAGTGACCAAATCATGGATCTTGAGACAACCGGTAAATAACGTGAACAGTTGTTTCTCACAATTTTACGAAGCAAAGCATTATTTCGGATATCATATGTTTTAGCGACATCTGGGTCTACTTCATTAGCACGAAGGACAGCGGTTAGTTTTTCAAAACTGTCTGGTTTTAGATAATTTACTGGCACGAGAATAAGAGTCGGTTTCTAATGTAACACCGGGGTGTTTCGCTTTTAGGTGTTTTTTTAAATTCGATGTTGCACCGCCTTTATATGACAAAATACTTTTACAAATATCGCACTTCGCTTTGTTACCATCTTGAGCAGTAAAGTGCTACCATACGCTGCTCCTCTATCTGACATTTTTAATAATTAGCTGAACCTATTAAAAAAGTGCCAGTTTGAATTTATTGAAAAATAAAAATATATCTAGTACATTACCTTTTTGTAACTCACAAAAGTAGCACACTGGTAGGTATGTATAATGATAAGTATTTAGGTGCACTGCTTAACTAGACACATAAATTTATTTAAAAAGTCATCAGATAAGAAGTTCTTTTAATAGCTGATATAACACACGCCACCTTACGAAACGAAATGTTAAGTAATAAGAACTAAAACTAAAGATAAAGAATAACTAAAATTAACTATGACAACTACCTAAGTACTTCTTATAAAAGGGATAAGGAATTTTTGTGTGTGCTAGTGTTCTAAAAATAAACATTCATCTTCAGCTCCAATTATAAAATAAACATTAACATCTCAGCTTTAATCGAATCATGGGCCATAACACCATAACATTGTTTACAGAAATAATTTTTTAACTCTCCATAGAACTCGTAAAATTCAACGAGCAGGGTATGCTAGTGCAACGAGACTATTACTTTTAAATTTATGCATTATTTATTTGATTATAAAATAACTAGATTTATTTATATGAAATATGCTGTTAGTGTATATATTTAGGTGCGTTTAATGAAAGAAGAAAGTTTCATGTTTAGTTTGTTTATTGTATTAAATTCAAGAACCCCCCTGTGTTACGTATTGAACAGAACATCTAATTTTTATGGAATATGGAAAAAGAAACGCAATGCATACGACCTTCAACCCCACACAGCATATACCTAGCGCTTGTAATCTAGCAACCAAACATTCAACAAACTAACCTATGGCGTTTAGTTGGTTTCGGCCTGTGGTTTCGGCCATGGTTCCGAGTTCCGACTAATTGAGTGAGAGGTTAAGGAACAGTCCGTCGCAGTCGTACTCATACACGCTTAATATTGGTATTTGGTTTTGGCAGAGACAACCCGAGACGTGCAAGTGGATAGAAAATGTTGTCCGATTTTAACATTTATTCGCTATCTCTATTTAATATAAGAATAGTCAGATATAGCTGTCCTAGTCCGATAAAATGGAAGGTGAAAGCAGAGGGTAGCACTTGCACTGCTGTCATTTCTGTTCTATCCCGCGCTTTTCTGTGGTATTTATCTGTCAACTTGAAGTGACGTAAGAAGTGTTTGTTATTTTGTCTTGATTTTAATTATTTCTCGTTGTATTTTGTGATATTTGTGTGTTAAAGACTATTTCTCTTCTTAAATACTACCAATTTCATATAACTGGTAAGTTATAAAATTATAAATAATTTTGTCCGCTATATCTAACCTATATATTAATCAGAAAAGATAAACAGTATTAGAAAATGTGCTAACTGTATCCTTTACTTATTTCATTCCTCATAATAAACTTTAAAATTGGTTGTAGGTTATTTTTTGTTTGAGATGGCCACAGAGTCACGAATTAGATTGTGTTATGTGTGTGGTTCTTCGGAGGACGATGTGGCAAAACTTCATTATTTTCCTTCAAGGTTGGAAAGGTAAATGAAGGCCTGCACTAAATTAACAACACTTCTAACAGCACAATTTTTTATGTTTTACAGGTCAAAAATTTGGCAAGAGAATATGGGTATACATTACACTGAAGAAACTTCAAAATTATAGGATATGCTCCTGTCATTTTACTGTTGAGAGTTATGTCGACCTAAGTAGTCATAGGTTGACCCGCAATGCAGTCCCCACACTTTTTCCATGTCATCAGTTGGCAACATACCAAGTGTAAGTAGGTAATATGTGTTTTACAAAATGTTGGTGGTGAGGGATCCTTAGATATCAACATAGTTGTTACTAATTAGCTTGGTAGAATTGTCGCAGACTTTTTACTATTATTTAATTTATTCAATATAAAGAAATATAGATTTGAACCAATAAACATGGTCGCTAATATCTATCTCATTTTACTTCAGATCTAGCCTCAAGCGAGGCCTCAACTTCAAAGAATATACCTTATGAGTTGGCGGAGGAATTTCCTAGCATAGTGAAGGCAGCTAATGAATTTTTGGAGGAGATTCCCACAGCACTTCTGTATCAGATCAGAATGTCACCGTTCGAAAACGACCGGGGAATTATTAAAATTGGGATTTCCTTGGTGGTGTAAGAGGCACAATGAGGCACAGAAGCAAAATAAAAAAGATGCTCGTGAGGCAAAATGAATAAAAGAATCATAAAAAAATGGTGCTCGTGAGACAAAGAGAAAACTGAAGATTCTTTCGCATAATTAGAACCTTAATTTTTATAGAGCCACGTTGCGTGCCACACAATACATGATTTTTTTATCTAGCACTTAATAACATTTTAAGGTAGTCTCTGCAAGTCAAGCCTAATAAATATTTTAAATTTAATTATAATCATTAAATAATATTCTTTTTCTGCAACCTTCTAGAAATTTAACTGTGATCAATTTTTTGAGTGGAAAATACATATTTACAAGTCTAGCCCGGCAAAGTGACATAAGGATTTGTAAAGTCTTTACCGATTCTTTATGTCATTTTCTGTTGACAAAAAGTATCCGATAACAATTAAAAATGATTATTCCAGTCTTCCTTGAAAGTAAGTGTCTGATGTCTGTCAGTTGATTTTATATTTTATTAAAGTTAAAAAGTTTTTTGAGACTAGCAGGAACCATTGCAGAAAAAACATTGTACACAACACACCCAGAAAGTGACTTTACTGGACTCGCCAGGTCTTTTGCAATGGAAATTGCCAGCTCGCACTGTTAAGAATCACTTTCCGGTCTTGTTGCATAAATAACTATCATGCTTTCTTGATATTTTCTGTAATATATTGACAAAATGTCCTAAATTTGCTTTTTTGTATTTTTCTGATTTTAATAAATTTTGTACAAAATATTATTACCTACCTACTTGTGTTTTGAGTGTTATGTTAATTATCCAATACAAAAACATATTTCTTTTAAATCTTATGTTAAGCGGTTCAACAAGGTTACCATTAACCTTTTGATTAGTTTAACAAAAATTAATTGACCTCTAGTTTTGTATTCTAACTTTAAAATAGCTTTGTTTCTGCAGCAGTTGGTGATCGTTTGTGGATCATCAGAGATAGTCACTCGGTTAGTTTTTAACTTCCAGCGAACAGAAGTATTTAAAAACAACTAATCGACTACTTCTGGTCCACAAACGATCACCAACTGCTACAGGAATAAAGCTTATAAATAATATCAATAAAATAATATAAAGGGGGGTTTTGAATTTTCGCGGGTTTTTGCTTCTTGCGCCATCTACTTTCACCTTCCATTACAATCGACCAATTTAATACTGCGGATTAAATTTTAGCACGTACTTGCGCGTCTCGGGTTGTCTCTGGTTTTGGTACCAGATTAATAGTTGATTCGATACTAAATTACACATTCGGTACCTAATCGTTGTGTGGAACTTCTGTTACTGATACCTGAGTAACGAATACTTTTCAAAATGAGTATCTGATACTTTTGAATCTTTGCAAGTATCGAATACAAAGTAAGCCAGTCCCTATAGGTCAATGGTCGGTACTACATTAGGTGAATTATTACGTTTACATTTAGGTACACTCGAAACGGTCCCTTCCTTGTTTGACATAATGAATGGGGTTTCTTGAAAGGATCTGCGTGGTTCATATGTTTGCCTTCACGGTAAATTATATCAAAATTAGAAGCTTGTAAAAATGCCCACCAGCAGTGTGCGCAAGGGGTCAGGTCACGTTTTGTATGGGACGATTTAAGAGAGTTGCAATCTGTGAAAACTAAAATATTTCGCAAAAAGAAATGATAAAAATAAAATTGACATATATGTATTTTTCAAAGTTTTGAATAAGAAACTAAAATGACTGGTTACGCCGAAATAAGAACATCCTAATTTAATAAAAAAATTCGATTTAGCTTGAAGCATCCCAGACCTGGGCTGCTTCATCGCGAATAAATTTCCTATAATTTTTACATAAAACTAAATTATTCCCAAGCATTTATATCATTAAATTCCAAATTAACTATTATATAAAAAGGTTTAAATCATTTTCTTATAAATTTGGCAGAGAACGTATGCATTCAAACTATAGAGTCTAAATTATTCAGCTAAGTAAAACAACACACAGTATTCATTTAATATTTTAAAACATTGACAAAACTGTACAAAATCTCAAAGCATTCTTTAGTCAAGAGGAAATAACATAAACAAACCAACGTAAACACGTAGGGTTGTTAGAGTTTTACTAAGAAATTCCAATGCTATAAACATAGAGTCATTATATTATTTCTCACTTAAATGCATCATAAAGTAAACATCGTGGGTAAAGCCAAAATCGGAGCGTTTGCCTATCTCCGTCTAACTTGCAGGCTCGGACCACGAATTCACTCGCGGGAAATCATATAAATACGCGCGCCGGCTTACGATCGTGGTCACATCTCTGACAGCCCCAAGCTATACGCTTTGGTTCTAACGAACCGGCTACAAAGAGATTGTCCAGTTCTACGTGGCAGACTCGTGCCCCACATCTGACTACCCCCAAGCTTTTAGCTTTGGTTCGAAAGAACCGGGTACGAAGAGTTTGTACGACTCTCTGTAATCTAGCTGTGCACTAGGTCGACTCTGACAGCCACAAGCCTAGGCTTTTGTCCTGAGGAGTCGAGAAATAAGAGAGTGGCCCTGTCTTGCCTTTATAACTAGCATTGGACGCCGCGCTGCATTAGCGTGCGCTAGCCGCCGACACCGCCGTCGACATGGAGGCGAGTAACTCAGGCGTTACTCAGGAATCCGGGGGAGTGGGCCCCGCGGAACTCTCCGTGTATACCAGAATTGGTAAGGATGTCACCTAAATAATTATTATACTGCGATGCCATTTGCTACGTACTCGAGTCCAGTAAAAAGATCATGAAATTAATGCAATTCCTTTGTTTCGAGTAAAATGGCAACGCTAACCAAAGTACGACTCTATCTGCTTGGGATTCGCGGTTTTTAACAATATCTGCCAGGTGGTACCACATGATTTATAGATAGGGCCTTTTTGTTATAATGCACTGCTCATTTCATGTTTTTAGAACAGTCAATATTAATTCCGATAATCATTGAAACTTTTTCTTTATTTTTCAAGTCAGGTCTAAATAAGATAATATACCCAAAAATTTAATGTCCAGTTGAATCTGCAATATTTGTAATTTTCATCAGAGTGCATTACCCATATGTGGATCAGGGTGTCGCTGTCGGGTGAGACGGTGAGGCGCCGGCAACAAAAACATGCGGTTGTCTGGGCACGTACCTTGTCTCTCAGCAGGGGTCCGGGCCCAGCCAGCCAGTATACACCGATTAATGATTTATGGCTACAGCTCCCATAAGCCTGCCACAACACAAGCGGCGACGGCCAAATTAATAAAGCTTAAACGGGCAGTGCTCGTCATATGTCGGGGTTCCGCATATGCATCGAATCTTCGTTGGCCAAGCGTCAATTGTGTTTGTGATACTGTTTATGGTAGCACCAGCCCGCGAATTCAAAACAAGGCATGGTTGTCGGCCTCTGGCCGGTTCATGTGACAGCGGACACTCTGTACCACATACAAGGGAGGTTTCTCTTGCACCCATATGTAGAGTTCTACATATGTCATTTAAACTACGAAGCGGAAATTTCCGCGCATGTAACCAGGTTTGGTTACATTGCAGGTTCAACTAGCTAAATAGCTATGTATTTTTCGTGGACGGTTGTCCACCGTACATGTAACAAGGTTTTGTTCATGTAAGTGTTGCAATCTATTTCTTGTAGACAGTTGTCTCAGTATAGAAATAAAAGGTGTACAAACGGTATTTGAGTTTTCTTGACATTTCTATTTTCAGGTATCAAACACATTAATAATAATAAACATAAAGTCAAATCTTATATTGAGTACTCTTTTAAAACAGATATCAGTGCAGTGCAGCTTAGAGGTCATAATAATTACTACAGGTATACCAATTAAAATTAAAGCAAATTAAATCTTATAAATGAAACAAAGTAATACCAAACTTTATAAACGTACCTGTGAGGTTACAATAACACAACAAATTTAGGGTCCTACCACTAAAATTAGACGATCACGAAAAAAGGCCAATTAATTAAATCAGTGTTACCTGCCGCTTCACGACAGGTGAGACTTAGAAATAAAATAGAAATTAAACAATAAGATACAACGAGGGGGGTTGGGTCGTCACAAGCTATAACAAAGCCAAACATCTTAAAAATTTCCGTTACTTTTTATTTTGTGTACCCATTAGAAATAATGTCAGAAAATAACACAATTTTAAATTCTACCTGCTTTAGAGCGGGCCAACTTTTTGCTGCACAATTTTCATATTTCTGCTTTAAACAATGTTATGTTTCTCCCTATTTTAATATAAAGTAATATACTGCATTTTGAGCATTTAGTACTACTGACCTGTGTAAAAAAGCGATTAAAATATACACCATAGTATGCTCCGTTCATTCATATGAGTACATAAAAAACTATTTACCTGGGCTCGCAGAGCGATCCTTCATCAACCGTCAGTCTTGAGTAGTTCTCTAGCATAGGCGCGCGGTGCATTATAAATGCACAAAATATATTTATACAATGAAAATTGAATTAACCGCTATCGAAACTTTGCACTTGTGTATATCTGCCTGCCGTCTGCACCAATCATTAGCACGCATTTTGTTCCCTATCCTGGCTAACGCTGCAAAGCTTATGTGAATAGACTTTAGCTTTAATGCATTCTTGCTTAATTTTTTTTAATACAGTTTTCAGTTCCTTTCAAGCTGAACAAATAATATTATAAAGAATAAAACCATTGTTTCGAGGTTAAGCTGTCAAGATATGAAATTTCACACCACAGAAGAAAATTATAAAATAAAAATTTTACAACTTCATGTGTTATGCGTATGCGGGATAGATGACTTCAAGACAAATTTACGATAAATAACCCAAAGAAACAAAAATCTCAAATAAAAGAAACATAGGGCTTTTTCGGTGGAATTGGTAATATCCGGTTAGTAGGTACCACATTGTAATATAAATGAATGAATTTAAAATAGAGTATTTTCATTATGTGAAAACTGATTGGCGTAAATAAATGGTTATATGGTTTTAATATTTCATTTAGTTAAAAACGGAAAGTTTTTTAACACTGAACTCACCACAACAAAATTTCGTTATTATATCCTGAATGTAAGGACTTCACGACGTGCGTTAACTTCCCTAGAAATTCCTTTCACGTTTCGGCCACTATTTCACGAGTATTCAATTCGAATACTGAACTGCGAATGATATATTATCCATCCTTTCCAAGAATATCTCTGGTTGGTAAATTTTTAATAATCACTGCTAAAATTAATATTATTTGACGTAATAAATGCATTGCGTAAATATTTTTAATCTTTATAATTTAGTCATTAAATTCGCATTTGTTAAATGAAATAATAATAATAATAATAACTCGTCCCCCGTGAGAGGTCAACCAATCACGGGGTCGAGAAAGTCAAGCGGCGTGTACAAAAAATCGAAGGCAAGATACAGTCGGCCAGACAACACGCTTCTCGGATCCAGAGTGTGGTGGAATATAAGACGTCTGGTAGAGTTTTTACTCCCAGAATCCGGCGCATAGCAGCCGGATTAAGACGTCAACACCATACTCTAAATCTGACAGTGATGCTTACCATCAAGCAGCACTGTCTAGATAGGATCCGAGCGCTCATGGCGATAAAGAAAACATTAAAGAGGCGAGTGAGGAGTATGGAACAAAACAATTTGTTCCGTACGAATCCTTCCCGCCTCTTTCAAGAGCCACAGCGTGTTGTCGACAATCCGCCGACTGTAGAAGGTGTCGAAACCTTCTGGAAGGGAATCTACGAAACGACGCATCCATTCAATAGCGACACTCCATCAATTGCACACTTCGAGGCTCTGTGCCACAGACATCGTCAAGAGCCAGAAGAAGTGTGCCCGGCAATCAGTACGGAGGAAGTCCAACAAGCACTTGTTGGTACCAAGAACTTCGCTGCCCCGGGTCCAGACGGCATTAACAACTGGTGGTGGAAGAAATTTCCTTCCACTCACCGCCGTCTGACGCGAGTTTTCAACTCATCGTTGAACGAGGGGCAGCAGATTCCGGACTGGTTCGTCGAGGGACGTACTGTGCTTATCCCCAAAAAGGGGGATCTTTCCGACCCGAGGAATTATAGGCCGATCACCTGCCTTAACTCCTGCTACAAGATATTTACACGTATCTTGTATGCTAGGACGCTGAGGTCTGTTGATCCGGTCTTCCAGCAGATACACGAACAGCGTGGTGCCAAGAAGGGCATGGCAGGTTGCAAGGACAGCCTGCTGATAGACCGCTGTATTACACAGGATTCTGTGCAATACAAGCGGAATCTATCGATGGCCTGGATTGATTACCGCAAGGCATTTGATACAACATCGCATGAGCTGTTGTTGTACTTGCTCGAATGTCTTGCGGTACCAGCACCACTAGTGAGATGCATAGAACAGCTGCTACCGCTCTGGAAGACCCGCTTCACCATAACATCAGGTGCACAGCGGGTCACGACAGGGCAGGTGGCATTTAGGAGAGGAGTTTTCCAGGGTGACTCCCTGAGTCCTCTCCTCTTCTGCATCTCACTGCTGCCGTTGTCTGTTGGGCTCCGCCAAACCCGCGGATATCAATGTGGGCCACCCGGCGACCGGAGGCATAAGGTCACCCATCTATTTTATATGGATGACCTTAAACTTTATGCCTCCGGAGAGCGCGAACTACAAAACGCTCTTAGGGTGGTCGAAGAATATACGCGGGCAATTGGTATGGAGTTCGGGTTGGACAAATGTGCAGTCGTCCACCTCAAGAGAGGACGATGCGGGGAATTCCCTGAAGATGCGCAGCTCGCAGACGGAAGCATCCTAAGACATCTGGATGCCGGAGAGACCTATACATATCTGGGTGTGCAACAAAGGCACATCCAGGATGTATCACAAATAAAAGATTCTCTCCGCGGCAAGTACAGACACCGCCTCCGAAAGATTTGGTCTTCCGAATTTTCGGGGAAGAACAAGGTGTCTGCAACAAATATGCTTGCCGTTCCGATTCTGCTCTACTCCTTCGGAGTAGTAAAGTGGAGGGTAGATGAGCTGCGCCAATTAGATAGGGATACCCGCAAGATGATGAATATTCACAGAAGTATTCATCCTAGATCGTCCGTTCCTCGTGTGTACCTCCCACGTCAACGGGGGGGCCGAGGACTCTTGAGCTTGGAGTGTACGCATGGCAGAGTAGTACTGAGTATGGCATGTAACATACTCAGGAGCTCAGATCCCCTCTTGCGGTTCGTAAAACATCACGAAACTGTAGGAGTGGGAGCAGGATTGTTCAAGGCAGCAAAAAGAGCCGCAGATGAACTCGGTCTCGCATTTGACATCAGGCGAGGAGGCCGGCGAGGTGTTGATGTTGAGTCAGTCACCGAACTTCAGCCAAACCGTCTGAAAGCCCGAATCAGAGCTGCCGAACAGGAAAAACTGTTTCGGCAGCACGTCGATAAACCCCAGCATGGTGTCTTCTATAAGAACATAGAAACACTGGGTTTATCGACCAGGCTGACCTTCGCCTTTCTAAGGTCAGCAGGGCTTAAGTCGGAGACCGAGGGATTCATTATGGCCTGTCAAGATGGTGTTATCAACACCTTGGTCTACCGTAGCCGCGTGTGGCGTGTAGAGGTTCCTGATATCAACTGCAGGACCTGCCATCAGGCGCCGGAATCGCTCATGCACTTACTATCTGCATGCCCTATATATGCGATTTCGGCCTACATCCACCGACATAACGCGGCTTTACGAGTGCTATACTATCATCTAAGGCACTCGTACGGGGGTAGACCACACACCAGTGCTGCCTTACGTCCCCGGAGATATTGAATCCGTTGTCGAGAACGAGAAATGCCGGATTTACTGGAACTACTCGTTCCCGACTGTCAGGCTAATCCAAGCCAACAAGCCTGACATAGTCCTCCTCGACCATCAACTCAAGGTGATGTATGTCATCGAGTTCTCGGCACCTGCGGAGAAAAACATCACCTTGAAGGAGGAGGAGAAACGGACCAAATATCGCCATCTCCGGTACGAGCTCCAAGTGCTGTACCCAGGCTACTCGGTCAAAATGGTCGTCCTTATTATCGGTGTACTCGGAGGGATAAAGCCTACGCTGCTCTCTGAACTGAAGATCATACCGGCCTGCCAAAAATCAGCCGAGTGGCTGGCAGGCCAAATGCAGAAGGCGGTCATTCTGGTTCTCTCCGTCTGCTTAGGGCACATGATTCTGGTATCTACAGTCCCTAACCCTGCGTGATGTGGGGAGTGGCTGTAGTTGATGCGCCGGCGCGACTCCCGTGAGGCGTCGGAGGCCACGGGAGGACTGACCGGCATCGGGAAACCGAAAAAAAAAAAAAAATAATAATAATAATAATAATAATAATAATAATACCGGTGCAGTCGTCCACCTCAAGAGAGGACGATGCGGGGAATTCCCTGAAGATGCGCAGCTCGCAGACGGAAGCATCCTAAGACATCTGGATGCCGGAGAGACCTATACATACCTGGGTGTGCAACAGAGGCACATCCAGGATGTAACACAAATAAAGGAATCTCTCCGCGGCAAGTACAGACACCGCCTCCGAAAGATTTGGTCTTCCGAACTTTCGGGGAAGAACAAGGTGTCTGCAACTAATATGCTTGCCGTTCCGATTCTGCTATACTCCTTCGGAGTAGTAAAGTGGAGGGTAGATGAGCTGCGTCAATTAGACAGAGATACCCGCAAGATGATGAATATTCACAGAAGTATTCATCCTAGATCGTCCGTTCCTCGTGTGTACCTCCCACGTCAACGGGGGGGCCGAGGACTCTTGAGCTTGGAGTGTACGCATGGCAGAGTAGTACTGAGTATGGCATGTAACATACTCAGGAGCTCAGATCCCCTCTTGCGGTTCGTAAAACATCACGAAACTGTAGGAGTGGGAGCAGGATTATTTAAGGCAGCAAAAAGAGCCGCAGATGAACTCGGTCTCGCATTTGACATCAGGCGAGGAGGCCGGCGAGGTGCTGATGTTGAGTCAGTCACCGAACTTCAGCCAAATCGTCTGAAAGCCCGAATAAGAGCTGCCGAACAAGAAAATCTGTTTCGGCAGCACGTTGATAAACCCCAGCATGGTGTCTTCTATAAGAACATAGAAACACTGGGTTTATCGACCAGGCTGACCTTCGCCTTTCTAAGGTCAGCAGGACTTAAGTCGGAGACCGAGGGATTCATTATGGCCTGCCAAGATGGTGTTATCAACACCTTGGTCTACCGCAGCCGCGTGTGGCGTGTAGAGGTTCCTGATATCAACTGCAGGACCTGCCAACAGGCGCCGGAATCGCTCATGCATTTACTTTCTGCATGCCCCATATATGCGATTTCGGCCTACATCCACCGACATAACGCGGCCTTACGAGTGCTATACTACCATCTAAGGCACTCGTACGGGGTAGACCAGACACCAGTGCTGCCTTACGTCCCCGGAGATATTGAGTCCGTTGTCGAGAACGAGAAATGCCGGATTTACTGGAACTACTCGTTCCCGACTGTCAGGCTAATCCAAGCCAACAAGCCTGACATAGTCCTCCTCGACCATCAACTCAAGGTGATGTATGTTATCGAGTTCTCGGCACCTGCGGAGAAAAACATCACCTTGAAGGAGGAGGAGAAACGGACCAAATATCGCGATCTCCGGTACGAGCTCCAAGTGCTGTACCCAGGCTACTCGGTCAAAATGGTCGTCCTTATTATCGGTGTACTCGGAGGGATAAAGCCTACGCTGCTCTCGGAACTGAAGATCATACCGGCCTGCCGAAAACCAGCCGAGTGGCTGGCAGGCCAAATGCAGAAGGCGGTCATTCTGGGTTCTCTCCGTCTGCTTAGGGCACACGATTCTGGTATCTACAGTCACTAACCCTGCGGGATGTGGGGAGTGGCTGTAGTAGATGCGCCGGCGCGACTCCCGTGAGGCGTCGGAGGCCACGGGAGGACTGACCGGCATCGGGAAACCGGAAAAAAAACGATGATAAGGGGTGGGTAATTTATGATGAATAACCTGTACATACCATAATAATGTGTACAACGTCAAATTGTGCGAATAGCCTTTCTGAAAATCTTCTTCCATTTCATTATCACGTGATATATAAACATTAACCCATTTAAACCATGTAACCATAACATCAAAAATAATGGTACTATGGGCTTCGTTTTGCCAGCCACTGTACGTACAAATGGATTTACTCGTAACGTCTAGTGAACTTTGTATGGACATACAAAACTCAAGGTTTTGGTTAGGTATAACAAAATTTTAATGTATAAATTCTTGTATAATATGAACTGCGAAAATTTTTTAATTTTAGTAATTATTTAGATAAAATTTGCTGTTAGAATCCGAGCATTCCGTATACCTAATACCTATGGTAAGAAGCTATAGGGGGGCGCCCCCCTAAATCCGCTACTGGGTATCTGTGTATATACAAATAAAATGTTACAATTAACAGTTACAATAAGTAACAAATAAACAAGGAGTAGACTCACAAAGGAAAACCTGCTCATGGGTAAAACACTAAGTTTACTTATTGTTGTAATTAATCTAATGAAGTTAAGTACTATCTTAAAAGACAACAGAATAATATTTACAAAATAAGTAACCAAATTAAGCAAATAAAATCTCATTATATCTGTTATATCTAAAATATATTCAGGAGCATTTTTTTAAATCAATAATTTCATCTAAGTACTGAAGTTCTCTCAGTTTATCAAAAATTCATATCTTTAATTTAATTAAAGAGTTTGGTAGAATTTAAATCTTTTAAGATTTTGGGTACGGCATTTATTTTCGGTCCACGGTACGTATAATAAGGTACCCAATATATTCTTGGTACTATAATCGATTCTTTCTTATATACCGGGTGTAACAGGATCATGGTACACCCCTTTTCTCCTTTAGTTTAGAAGATAATTGATTGAAATTTGAGATATCCTATATACATAATAAGCGGCACCTTTTGACATACAAGTGCTGAAACCATAGGACGATTGTTTCAGCAATCGGATCGCCGACTTACCACCTATCAAAATGGTTAACAGAAGAGTTCGAAAATTTACCAATTGCACCACCCAGTTCCTTTATGATTAATTCCAACGATTTCATTAATAAAGTGAAAAATGTTCAGTTGCAAGAAGGTGAAATTTTGATCTTTTTTGATGTTTGTTCATTGTTTCCAAGTGTTCCGATATCACAGACCCTGGACTACCTTAAGGATCTACTGGAATTAAACAATCTCAATCAAGATGTAGTAAAAGAATATCTTCAACTAACTAAACTTTGCATGAAACAAAATTGTTTTCGATTCAACGATAATTTCTTCGAACAACATGAAGGATAAGAAATGGGTAACTCTTTGTCACTATTCATTGCCAGTCTCTTCATGAACAGAATCGAGACGGAAGCAAAAGAAGAATTCGAGTATTTCCCCAGGGTTTGGCTTAGGTATGTGGATGATATTTTTGCAGTGTTCGATACAAAAGTCGCTGATATTTGACAACTTTATATCTAAATTAAACAGTCTTTTCGCGTCAGTTAAATTCAGGTATGAAATTGAAAACTCTGGACAACTATCATTTTTAGATGTATTAATAATTAGAAATAGTGAAAATAAGTTAGAATTTGACATATACAGAAAAGATACTCTAAGATATATCCCTCTCACCATTGTGCTCAACACAAAATGGCGAGTTTTAATTTTTTAGTCCATCATCTATTAAGCTTCTCCCTCAATAAGATGTTTGAAAAAGAAAAGGCATTGATTAAGGATATAGCTGCGTGTAATGGATATTCTGTAAGTTTAATTAGGAAACGAAAATTTAAAGAGTCGCTTCGAAATTCCTCGAACTTTTAAAATGAAAGAGAAAATCCGAAATTTGTATCGATTCCATTCGATCCTCGATTCACTCGTGGGATTGGTAAGATTTTTAAAGATGTAGGTAAGACAGTGGTTCATTCATCGGGAATCAAACTGCAACAACTTTTAGGCAATCCAAAAGACAAAATTGAAACAAACGAAAAGTCGAAGATTTACGAAATTAGCTGTAAGGACTGTAATCAAAAATATGTTGGACAAACTAGACGACCAATTCAAACTAGATTTAAAGAGCATATGGTCCATCTGAAATATGGTAGAACAGATAAGTCTAGTGTTGTCTAACATGCGTTTGAGAACAACCATAAAATAGATATTAGCAATTTAAGATTAATTAGGAATGTAATAAATACTAGTCAGCTGGATGCATTTGAAAGCTTGGAAATCATAAAGTGTAAAAATTGTATGAATAGTGACAGAGGGCCTATCCCAAATAGCCCGCTTTATTGGTTATTGGGTCGTGACCGTGATAATAGTTTAAGTATAAATAGGGTACATTGTTAGCATAAGTTTAGTTATAATCATCTCCAGATGATGCCAACTTGGTTGGCGAAACGCGCGTCGAGTGCAGGATATAGTGTTTTGGTGTTTTGTGGAAAACTACGCCAATGTTGTAAATCGAAATGGCATTTTCAAACTGAACGCAATAAGTTACAAAAATTGCCATAGTTTTTAAAATTATTGAAATAAAAAACAAAAAAAGACTGTCAAATGATTGACAATCTAAATATTTTGTAACCTGTATATTAATGAAATTTTGTTTGAGATTAAATAATTGCAGTGTGCACTGATGTTCCCAATATAACTTCAGTTTTACCATGCATTATCTGAGGAATTTAAAATGCTGGAATATTATTTTATTAAGAAAATAGTGAAATGCACCCAGCAAGTACGCCATTGATGAATCTATCAACGTGAAAATTGGTACGTTTGCAGAAAGCAATTCAATAAATATTCCCACATGCAAAAAATTATTTTTCTTTCCGTTCACAAGATAATCAGAAAATACGATTTTTGTTTTTTAAGAAAATACAACACCCTATATCTCAAAGAGGTTTGAAGAGTTCATTGAGAATATTTTTCCTTAAAATGACCTTCTCCATACACTGGTAAGGTCCTGCTCATTAAAACGAAAACACCCTGTTTTCCACTTTGGAGAGTTGTAGCTCCTTTGAAATTATTTTTGTATATTGCTAAAGTGGGTTAAATCAACTTTATGACAATGTTAATTAGATATAAATTAACGACCTTAATTAATTAATTAACAAGAAACTGAATAAACAAAGGGTTGATTCTACGATAATGTTATCTACGAGTATACGAATCTGTGCTGCGCAGTGAGAAGTCGTCTCTGTCGCTCGGTCGCCAATTACTCGATTTAATTGCTCCTACCGCTAATGGACATCGAACATTGTTTGAAGTAAATCACAAGGAAAATTTTGTTTCTTTTAATTTGTGTGTGCGACTAACAATTTCGTGTATACACTCCAACAGAGGTTGATTTTGAGGGTAAAGGAGGTGGAGCTTTTTCGGAGGAACTCTTTTGCCTTTCAAATATATTCACATCAAACATTTTAATTATATAAATTCAAAATTTTATAAATTATTTCTCCTGTTCGGCTGTTTTTTATCTAATTTGAATATGTATTAAATAAAATTATAGTTACAACATTGTTATTTTTAAAATTACGATTACACAGATTTCTCCGACAATTTGTGGTAAAAAGAAGCAATAAATAACTTAAATAATAAAGCACCTGGTTTTGATAATATTAAAGTCCAAACAATAAAACAGTGTTTTGACTCTTTAGTAAAACCATTGATTTATATTACCAACAAATCGATAGAATCAAGTGTCTTCCTAAAGACCTTCAAAGTTGCAGTAATTAAACCACTTTACAAGTCTGGTGATGATAAGCTTGTCGAATTATAGACATATCACTTTTTTCAAACTTCTCTAAAATGGTTGGGAATATCAAAGAAAAGAATTTCAAACTATGCAAATAAATAAAATTTAAATCTGAAAAGAAATATGGGTTTAGGGAGGCCAGATCTTCGTAGGATGTAATTTCTGAACTACAAGTGAAATTAATGGAGCTATGGATGTAGCAGAGTCTGCAATTTGCATTTTCATTAATCTGGCAAAAGCATTCGACAAAGTAAGTCACCCAGACTTGTTGATTACTTTGGACGGTATCAAATTTAGAGTATCTGCTTATAAACTTAGAGAAATTTACCTAAATGACCAAGTACAATGTGTAAAATTTACTACAATAGGTAACATGGAGACAGTTCCACAAGGTACAGTTCTTGGTCCTATTTTATTGACAAATTATATTAATGATCTTTTCAAACTGCCTTTTATTGGAAATGTTTTAAGCTTTGCAGATGACACTGTAGTGTATTATAGGGGCTAAAGACCAACAAATATTGGAAAGAACAATAAAAAAATTATTTTCCAATAGTGCTGGACCTCTTTAGTAGCAAGTTATTAACTACAAACTTAAAAAAAACACAATATCTGGCATATACTAGTTATTCTTCAAACCGCCCGGATTTCACTTTAATTAGTTTTAAATATAACAATATTGATATTGAGCTGAAATCAGCTAAAACAATAAGATATCTGAGCACGATAATAGATATCACCTTAGATGGTATGTGCATGTGTATAATCTAGTTAAAGAATGCGTTCTCGCCAAATTTAAATATTTAAAAACTTTTTGATATCAAACATTTATTAATCTGTGGAATTATTGCATGTGGAGTGTAGCGAGTAGTTATCTAAGAAAACTAGAGGTGATTCAAAAATTAACAGGTAATTTTATGTCAACCTACAGTCTAATGACCAATAAGTAAACTACAATTATTGTGACCCTATACCGGGTGTAACAGAATCATGTTACACCCCACTTTTCTGTTTTAGTTTTGAAGAAAATTGATTGAAATTTAGGATATCTTATATACATAGTAAGCATCACTTTTTGACATACAAGAGATTTTTTCACTTCCTGTTTCGCCGGAAGTGACACTAACTTTCGATTTTTAAATGGAACACCCTGTATCTTATTGTCTTTTTGAATTCTGCATAATTTTCTGAATCCAACGACACCAAATAAGTGACATTTTAAACGTAAATATTTTTTATAATATAATTTTTAGTTTTCCATTTAAGTGTGCCATGATGGTTCCAATTTATTCTAAATGACCCGTGTAATGCTAGAAAAATCGAAATCCCGTCAAAAATACTAAATTACATGATTTATGAGCAAATAAATTTCGTCAAAATGGTTTTTGGGGAAAAACTCAATTTTATCAAATGGAACCATATTGGTACCATAGTACCATTTATTAGTACAATTAATAAGGAATTTAATCATATATCGTATTAAAATGTGCGATAAATACAAACAAAATTACAGCTGAAAGAAAATAAGAAAAATACAATTTTGTTCTAATTAAATGTTAAGAAGTAACATTATATATATATATATATATATATATATATATATATATATATATATATATGTATATATATATATATATATATATATATATATATATATATATATATATATATATATATATATATATATATATATATATATATGTGTATATATATATATATATATATATATATATATATATATATATATATATATATATATATATATATATATATATATATATATATATATATGTATATATATATATATATATATATATATATATATATATATATATATATATATATATATATATATATATATATATATATATATATATATATATATATATATATATATATATATATATATATATATATATATAAGGTTTCCTTCTTCTTCCTAGTGCAGCGTTCAGATTGAAACCATCTATAATTCTGCGGTCTGGTAAAATTTATATGTTTTCTGGTATTATCTTGTGATTTAATGCTAATCATTATTCTCAAAAAAGTTGCTATATTGATTTAAAGTACCTTTGAGGTAATTTTCATAATAATATTGTACCGTAATTATTTTAATTTACGCCTTGGGCGAATTTGCTTTCTGGTGATCAGTTCACCTTGCTTGTTCTTTGGAACAGCCATTATTAATATTGATTAGTATCAATTTATCGTGCCTTGCTGGCAATTTATCTAATATTACTTTGATATTGTAATAATTTCAGGTGTTAATTTAAACTAACTTTCGGTTATTGTAAATTTTAGATTTACTTGGCAACGTATGTCGCCATTTTGT
Organism: Rhamnusium bicolor; assembly: GCA_029963845.1. Classification (NCBI taxonomy): domain Eukaryota; kingdom Metazoa; phylum Arthropoda; class Insecta; order Coleoptera; family Cerambycidae; genus Rhamnusium; species Rhamnusium bicolor. The sequence continues at coordinate 456,429 of JANEYF010006007.1, forward strand.
ATCGTAGTTAGTTGTTTTCTGTCTTTGCCTGTTGATGTTTTAGGTCACTTTGCCACGTTGGTAGCACTCTGAAAGTGGTGACTGGTGACATTTGGAGATTGGTACACCTGGTTGGACTAAACCTATTTGTTTATAACCTGTGAAAATTGTGAAAATTATCTAATTTGGTGCATTTGTTTTGTGGTGGATTATTTTATACCAGTGCATATATTTATCAACCAGATCTCAGAAACGTAAGGTTTTTCTAAATTTAAAATATCGAATGCTTACCTGTACGTTTCCCTTAGTATTTCTTCAGGAACGCTACTCTAGTGGAACCTTGCCTAGTTCTCTGGCAAAGATACCTGCCTAGTTATCTGGCACTTGATTAACTTTTTAATTATCTAAAGTAAACATATAGTCAAGTATATATCTTTACTTAACTTTATCTGCAATTCCTTAGAACCTCTCTCGGAGGAACTAATAAATAATTTAATTTAACGTTACCTTCAAGTTGAAAACTATCATATTGTTTTATATTTAGCAAATATCTATTTACGTTATCTTTCTAGTTGTCTGTCTGTATATAGACATTCTAAATTCTATTTTCTGGAAGCTTAACTTCTTTTAGTACAAAAATATCTTAACATTTAGTGAATACCTATTTCACTTGTTTATTATCATAGCTACACCTAGTTTATTTGCTGGACTCGTATTTTTTCCATTTTAACGTAACTTTTATTAATACTTAAGTTAGTTGAAGTCTTCAACTTCCTAACATATTGTAGAATACCGATCCTAGTTTGTTTAGTTTGCAATTTACTCTGTAAATTTGTGTTAACTCATATTTTGTCTACGTAGCTGGACAGTTCAAACGTCACAGCTTGTAATTTTGTTTTGCCTTTAATACTGATCTCATAAAACTCTCCCCTTTTTATGTAAATACCTGGACCAAGAGAAGAGGATAACTGGTGGATCGAACTGATCATTATATACAGGGTGAAGCCGAAAACTATATTCTACACAACTGGCATTTTTCTCAAGAGTAATTGCAGTACTGACAGTGGTTAGTCAAATTGACACCGAACCCATTAAAAGCTAAGCCGTTGGTGGATTCTTCGCTGGACTAACCCCTTGGAAGTTAAGTAAGATCTTCGTCCCCAGTAAAGTTTTATTTGGTTAGAAGACATTTGTGTTGTGAGAGATCAGTAACTCTAATTTTTTTTTTCGTATTCTCAATAGCATTTCATATCATTTTTTTTTGTTTTTGGTCTTCAACCACAGTAATTTTTTTTTTGACTAAAAGAGGCCATCTGAGTTCATTGAAATATCTTGTATATATTGTACATCTCGTATACTTTATTATATTTTTGATTATATACTTTATTATATTTTTTTATAAAATAATATCTTTTTTATTCCACTTCCTTACCAACAAATTCAAGTTTTAACGCTATCTTTACCTTTTAAAGTAAAATTTTAATTATTTGGTACTTGCAAAAGTCCTGGCGCCCAGCCTAGATTTTGGTGATAACTCAAATCAATCTAAGCCCTAATTCACGACCTGCTCACTGAGCTACCGGTCAATAAGTACAACCCCCAGCTTATTGTGTTATGCCAACAATTGGACGGGGGTGTTGCAGAACTAAGGTGGCTTTGAAAACAATGAACTATTTAGCTAGTCAAACATTTGTTGGTTTACTGGTGTGTTTTATTCTGTTTACAATTCTTGTTAATTATGTTCAAAATGCCGCAAATTTATACAAGAGATGAAAAAGTGGATACGTTTATGATTTATGGGGATTGTAGAAAAAATACCGTTGCGGATTAGATACCTTTACGCCGAACGATATCCTGATAGATAATGTCCAGCGAGAAATTATTTTAATCGTCTTGAAAATCAATTCCGAAGTGAGCACAACAATGATCCCAAAGAAAATTTCCATTCTTGACGAATTAACGGAAATTTTGGCTCGAGTAGAAAGAAGTTTATAAGAGTGTTTCTTTAAGGCAAATTGGGTTTGAATTGGAAATCAGTCACCAAACAGTATGCCAAATTTTGCACAAATACTACTACAAATCTTTTAAATACCAATTGCACCAGCACTTGTACGAAAATGATCACGACCGTAGGATGGAATATTGCAATTGGATTTTGCAGAATAACGTCCAAACAATGATTTTTTGGGAATGATTTTATCTTCGGACGCGTCTAGGTTTACAAATTTGGGATTATTTAACCGACAAAATACAAAATATTGGTCACAAGAAAATCAAATTTATTACGGGAGGGTAATTTTCTAAGTGCGGTTCGGTTTCAATGTTTGGCTTGGAGATAATCGGTAGTAGAATCATTGGTCCAATAATATTTGAATGACCCCTGACTGGTGCCAGATACTCGGGATTTCCTGCAAAATGAAATTGAGGATAGTTTAACAGAATTACCTTTCCTTTACGACAGGGAATGTATTTCCAACAAGATGGCGCTCCTCCCCATAATTCAAGGAAAGTAATTGATTACCTTCAACGGAGATTTGGAGAAAACGTAATTTTGACCAATGGTCCTGTGCGATGGCCTCCAAAGTCACCTGATTTAACACCACTTGAATTATTTGTTTGGGGTCCAGATTTTAGAGTGGTAAATTTTAACATGAGATGGAACTATATATGTATATTTAATCTATGCAGTATCTAGGAACATATCTGATGGTGACAATGCTTCAACTTCATCAGAAGATGAAAATATATCACTTCACGATACTAATGCAAGTGTGAGTATAGAAACCTTTTCTAATATTGGGGGGGAGGATGAATAAAAAAATGGTTTTATTTTGTTTCATTTTAATGTAAATATATATTCATTTATTGTTAACATAAAATATTTAACGTTTGTTATATTAAATAATATGAAGGAAAATGATAACTAAAGTTTAATTTTTTTATTAACAGAATTGTACTAAATTATTTCTTTTTATTTCTTGGGCTCACTACCACCTGAACAATTCTTGGTCATCTAAAAGTATGATATTGGAAAAATATTTATGTGGTAGTAAGCCACAGGAAAGAAGAGGAAAAATTTAAAGAATACCACAAATAACATTCAGACAATATTAAGTTTTCTAATAATTCCCCCTAGATTAACTAAAATAAAACGTTATTATTTTGACACCACTGCAGCGAAAATTAAACTCATCGATGCACCAAAAATTCTCGAAAATTCCTGAATATTCGCAACAATCAATAAATTACCGAAATTTTACAACACTAGCCATACCTCCCTAATTTATACTGTTAAAATAGAGGTAACGACAACAAATTCCAAAACATCCATCAATTGGACAGATCAACGCTGACAGCGCCTACCAAATTTCAAAAGATTTCAAAATTTAAAGAAGGTATCGTGAAATGAATTTTCTTCAGTGATGACTTTGTAGAGCAATGGTTCTTTAGGAATCAGAATCTCTGGTAAAAAGATACCTTTGAGGAACACCCTGTATATTAAAAACAAAAAATATACACTTTACATCATCAAGAACCATATATTTCAGTTATATCAAAATATTAATTTTTATAAATAATAGAGTCTTTCGCGACCAATTAATGTAGCTTTTAAAGTACCTACATAATTCGTATTTGTAATACGATAGGGCGACACGACATGATTCAAAGGACTTAACGTATAATTGCTGTAAATGCCCACATTATAACCCTAAACAAAATTGAGTGGGAAATTGCCCTAACACGTATATTTACTCTGGCTCTTGACGATCCATTAACCGCTAAAATTCCATTACACGGTACTTGTACGACGAGGAATGACCACAATGTTTCTGCACTGATTTGTTTTGTTTGGGATACAAGGGGACATGGTCCAGAATATTAATACAGTTCTTGGTTAGCTTAATTGGAGAGTTAAAGGAATTTCACATTTATTTATCATGCTTATACATATATATATATATATATATATATATATATATATATATATATATATATATATATATATATATATATATATATATATATATATATATATATATATATATATATATATATATAATATATATATATATATATATATATATATATATATATATATATATATATATATATATATATATATATATATATATATATATATATATATATATATATATATATATATATATATATATATATATATATATATATATATATATATATATATATATATATATATATATATATATATATATATGTATATATATATATATATATATATATATATATATATATATATATATATATATATATATATATATATATATATATATATATATATATATATATATATATATATATATATATATATATATATATATATATATATATATATGTGTATATATATATATATATATATATATACACATATATATATATATATATATATATATATATATATATATAATAATAATAATAATAATAATAATAATAATAATAAAACGTCTTTATTAATAAGTGAATAAATACAAAAAAAAAAAAGATTGTATTTACAATAATAATATGTTAGATGTTGGGGAATGCTCAGCGAAGTTTAGCCAAGGCTACTCTTACACTTAACCGCGCATTTTAAGGATGCCAATGTAAAAACAGAGGCATTATTTAATAGACTTAAACTAATCTTAAAACTATAATTTATTTCACGTTATTTCCTAAACTTATAACATCTGTAAATTCGTAATATAAGTGTGTTCGAAAATAAACCTATATCTATTATATTACATGTATAAACAAAATAAAAATTTAAAAATAAAGAAATTTTTCACATAAAACTAACGTTACTTTTATTTATTTATTCATCCATTTAATAATTCATTTTTATAGATATTTTAAATTGCTGCAGTGACATTGATTTAAAATTTTCTGATATACCATTGTACAATTTTACTGCATTGTATGAAAATGATCTTTGAAAAATGGCTGTGTTATGTTGGGGCATTGTGAACATGTTATTAAACCTGATGTTAACATTGTGGAATAGAACTTCTGGACACAAAAGTTTTTCCTAAAATTTGGAGGAGGTCAACAGCAGTCTATGAATAAATGTTAAATAATGATATTTAGCATGATCTGCCATTTTTAGCCTTAAGCTCTGTGAATTTATGAGTTACATGGTCAAATTCCAGATTGCATATAAATCGACAACAGAGATTTTGTACCCTTTGTATATGGTTTTGAGGTAAGCACATCTAAGCAGGGAAAGTATACCAGGTACCACAATAACTCAAACACAGGCATGATTAAGGATTCACACAGTTTTTCTAAGTTTGTAATTCATTATATATCTGTTTGCATATAGGACTTTCATTTTAATATAGACTTTTTGAGTTAATTTGGAAATGTGAGAATAAAATCGAGTTTTTTCGTCAAATATTACTCCTAGTATTTTTGAATTCTGGGAAAATATCAGCAAAGTATTGTCTATTTTTAGTTTTAATTCATTTTTTATATCCATCCGCTTATTATCGGAACAAAATAACATGATTACACTTTTATTTTGATTTAATTTTAGATTATGTTTGGCTGCATAAGTACAGATTGAATTAAGATCTTGATTAATTTTAAGTGATGCCAGTCGAGTTTCAGATGGTTGGAAGGAGTGTAATACCAGTGTGTCATCTGCATATGATTGAATATGTGAATGTTGAATAAAACTCAAAATATCCGCAGTGTATAATAAAAATAACAGTGGACCAAGGATGGAACCCTACGGGACACCCGAAATAACTAATTGCGCAGTGGATGTTTGCTGAGCAACAGATACTTGTTGGTAACGATTATATAAATATGATTCGAAAAAGCGTACTGATTTTGCGTCAAAACCATAATAAGCCAATTTAATACATAATAAATTATGATTAATAGTGTCGAAAGCTTTGGAAAAATCTAGCAAAATCAAAGCTATAGCAAGTTTGTTATCACGGGCTTGTAATATATTATCAAGTAAGTTTAATAATGCTGTAGTTGTACTATGTCCTGCACGAAAACCAGATTGATGTATAGAAAGTAATACGTTCGCAGATAGGTATGTTTTAATTTGATTTTGTACAATTTTTTTCTAATTTTTTTATAAAACCGGTAGGAGACTAATGGGACGTAAATCAGAAAGCGTTTTAGGATCATTTATCTTTGGCAGCGGCCGAATAAGAGAAATTTTCCACTTTTCTGGAAAATAACCAGTTTCTAGGCATATGTTAAAAATATGTACTAAAAACGGAGCAATAACTGGAAGACACAATTTAGTCATTTCCAAAGATATTTGATCCTCACCGCACGCATTTGATTTTAGAGATGAAATGATTTTATTTATTTCTTTTTAAGTCGGTGAGTTTAAATTCAAACAGCAGATTGTCACGAAACTTGGTATTTTATAAAAATCTGCAGCGTCTGTTGAGCTATTTCTAGTAAATACAGAAATGAAAAAAATCATTGATCTCTGACGGGTTTTGTAAGTTATCTGGTAATGTAATACAATTTTTAAAGCGTATATTCATGACTTTTAAACCTTTCCAGATTTCTTTTTTGGTTTTTCTGATTTTGAAGAAAATCTAAATATGCTAACTTTTCTCTCCTTACTGATGCGAGAGCATAATTACGCAGGTGTTTATAGTTATTCCAGTTTTCATCGCTTTTATGCAGATTGTATTTAGTTACGGCCCTGTCACGTTCTTTAAAAATGAACTTTAATGTATCTGTTAGCCAGGGGGCATGGGGTTTGTTAACACGAGCAATTTTAATAGGGGCGTGAATGTCGAACAGGTCGATAATATTACGTGTTAAAAACTCAATTTTATCATCTATATTTCTTAAGTACAATATTTCCTCCCATGCAATATTTAACAAATCATTATAAAATACTTCTGAGTTAAAGTTTTTTGAAATTGCGGTGAGTAATTATTTTTTGTTTGTACGTTGTATGACTTATCTTTAATTTACATAACACTAATTTATGGTCCGAAACCAGATCTGCATTTACAGTGCTTGTTTCAGTTACTAAGTCTATGTTATTTACAAAAATGGGATCTATAAGACTAGAAGATTGTTGGGTAATACGAGTAGGTTCATTTACAATCTGTGTAAATCCAAAAGTTTCAAAAAATTCAGACAGGACATTATCGAGTTGTAACATGTTTATATTGACATCTCCCAAAATAAAGACGTCATCATTTGCTGTTATAATTTGAGGTATAATGTTATCAAGTGCTTCTATACAATCTGTGATATTTGAATGTGGTGGCCGATAAAGTACACCTAAAGCAAGATTATTCCTAAACAATTTTAATTTTAGCCATAGATACTCAAGACCACTGTTGTTTTGAATGTCGATAGAAATTAATTCCCCATTTAAATTATTGTCTACATAAAACCCAACGCCGCCTCCTCTGCCCAACCTATCCTTACGGAAAAACCTGTGTCCAGGTATGTTTACTGTATGAGATGGTATATTATCATTCATCCAAGTTTTAGTGACTGCTAGTATATTAATAGAGTGATCATGTACCAAACTGCAAATTTCATTAAAACCGGTAAATAGAGATCGCGTGTTTAAATGTGCAATGTTAATACTAAATTTTTTTTTTTTATTTTAGTCATTAAAATTTGTTTTTGATATTATTCTATCCAGCATCAATTTGTACACATGACAGTTTGTATCTTTGGCCGTGTGATCAACAGATATATTACTTTTATTTCGATTATTATAATCAACACAATTTACACACTTTTTGAAATCGGCCTGACAATTATTTAGTTCATGATGACCGGCGCATATGGGGCAAGCCAACTGGGACTCACATCGCTCTTTTAGGTGATTATACTTCGAACACTTGAAACAACGTATCACTGAGTAATGGTCTGCGACTCCACATTTTTTCCAACCAATAAAGAGATATCCGCGGCTTAAGATGATCTTTCGAATTGATGGTGACACTTCGACTATGACGTTTGCTGGCTGTTTTCGAGTCTGTTTTAAAATGATTTTGATATCACTAGGTTGCGTTGACAAATTATTTCTAACAATTAGCTCATTTAAAAAGTCATTATTATTGTCTAAAGAGTCCTTCTCAACATTTTTAATTTTGAGACGTGGTTTATATTTTATTGACTCGTTTATTGTATATTTGTCACCAATTTTTTCGTGCAAGTTAGTTTTTAATTTTTCCAACATAATTTTATTTTCACAGTTTATTTTTTATTGTTTTTATATTTGTTACACAAACATTTAACTCTGCTAGATTTGAATTATTTTTTATGCCTTTAATTATGTCTGTATTATTTACATTTTCCCCATTTGATTTAATAAAAGTGTGTGGGACGACTGTGGTAGATTGTTTTTCTGCTGTGTTGATATTGACACTGGCGTTTTTAAAGCGCTACTATAAAAAACGGGTGGCCCTGATGAATCGACAATAGATAAACTTACAGATTTGGCTAGCATGCATTCTATCTTTTCTTTTTGTAAACTGTTTACATATTCCTGCTCAGCAACCAACTTTTTTAATAATTCAATTTCACATTTTAGACACTTATTTTCACTATTAATAATATTAAAATCGGCAGATTCGCTTTTACATGATTTGCCCACTTTTTCATCTTTAGTGCAACTTTTACAACACCAATTTAATCTTTCTATAACAAAATACTTTGCAACTTGCTCAAAACACTTCGAGTGCAAACATATATTGCACTTATTACATTTAATACCACTAGATTTAATAATTTCTTTACAAAATATACACAATTTCTTTTTGGAAGGGTCGGACACATCCTCACTGTCCGGCATCTCTACCAGAAATCATATATATATATATATATATATATATATATATATATATATATATATATATATATATATATATATATATATATATATATATATATATATATATATATATATATATATATATATATATATATATATATATATATATATATATATATATATATATATATATATATATATATATATATATATATATATATATATATATATATATATATATATATATATATATATATATATAAATAAAAAAAAAAAAAAAAAAATAAATAAATAAATATATATATATATATGTATATATATATGTATATATATATATATATATATATATATATATATATATATATATATATATATATATATATATATATATATATATATATATATATATTATATATATATATATATATATATATATATATATATATATATATATATTGTTAGTAATGGAAATATAAATAATATCGGCTGGTGTTTAATGTTTATAAACATTTGGGAACTGCGTCGTCGAGCCGCCGCCAGTCAGCAATTCACTACATCATTCCGATGGCGAAGGCTGCCTGGGTTATTTGGCCGCTAATACTTAATTATTAATTTCGTAAATATTAATTTTACCTGTAATATAAAAATTGTTCTAGTAAAAGCAGTAATTACGTAAATAATCATGACCTCATGATGTAGTTATAAATGTGTGTTAATAAAATATAAATTAAGTGATAATTAAGTGTCATTTTTCCAAATCAAAATAAAAACTGAATTATTGCCGTTTTGACGTTTTGATTAAGCGGTAATTAACATCAGAAGTGGGATAGTGCTCAGTTCTTTCACAACAGTGTGTATCCTGATTATACTGGTGAGAAAATGGAGCAGTTGGTGTCCGAGCTCGTGAAGGCTTTGAGGGCTAACAAACCAACCTCCGATCAAGTGGATCTTCCAATCTTTCACCCGGAGACGGATGAAGCAGCGAAATGGATAGAGCAAGTAGAGAAGATCAAAACTGAATTGTCTTGGTCCGATGTGGAAATATTAGTACGGCTGGGCCGGTTTATGATTCAAAATGCACGAAAATGGTTTGACGAATGGAAGCCTGAGGTAAGAGATTGGAGTACTTTTAAAAGAGAATTTACTGACGCTTTTCCGCCGCGTCGCAATTTGGGTCGTTTGTTAACTGAGGCAGCTAATTTTGATAGTAGTCAATGTAATACGTATGACGCTTATGTTCATAAAAAAGTCATCTTTATTGAAAAATTTGCGAGTCTCTTGGCAAGAACAAGATCTTGTAGAAATAATTGTTCATGGCATTAGAGGAGTCACATGTCCGCGACGCAACGATGTCAAGGGACTGTAAAACGATTTCAGAATTGCTCACATATTTAACCGCTTATACAAAAAGGGCGCGGGACGATATTGACACTAGCTTTGAAATGAGTTCATTTAAGAAACGAAAGTTTTCTGAATCACTAGGTAACAACCGTAAAAATATCAAATGTCATGCATGTGGTAAATTAGGACATATTAGAAGCCAATGTCACAAGAAAAATCAGAAACAGATTAGAGGCTCAGTTAGGGATGAAACTGTTGCGGGACCAAGTACCATTAATCAAGTCACGTGTTCCTTTTGTGCTAAGGCGGGCCATTATGAGAAAAGATTGTTTTACTAAAAGAGCAATTGAACAAAGACGCAAAGTAAATTTCTGTACAGTAGGCAAAACAGTCCTACCCACGAGTATATATTTAGACGGTATCAAATTTCAAGGTCTTATCGATACAGGGTCAGATGTGTCACTGATCGCTGAAAAATATCGCTATATGTTTTTAAATAAAATCGAAATGTGTGCTTCTACTGTTCGTGGAATATTACCCGGTACTATAGAAGTGAAAGAACAATTTAAAACCTATGTAGAAATTACCGGAGTAAAAACCGAGTTAGTATTTTTGATTGTTCCGGATAACATTTTAGATTTCGATGTGCTAGTCGGCTGTAACTTATACCAAGATCCTGAATTAGTTGCTATTACTGACGTAACAGGAACAGTTATAAAGCGGAAACAAATCCCCGGTATACGCCGAGTGTTGGAAGGGACACATCTCAGCGAACAATCACTCGATTGTGTCGCGCCTCAAGAATACGTAGAACAAATCAAGTCTGTGTTAGATCAGTTTAGCGATTTAATAACAACTGGCTATAACGTTCCGGCAATCAATACAGCAGAGTTAAGCATTCGACTTATCGATAATCACATTGTCAACAGACCGCCGCCTCGGTTATCGTTAACAGAAAGATCCGCTGTTAGGGAAATTATTCACGAGTTACTTAGTAACAAAATTATTAGAGAGAGTGAATCACCGTATGCTAGTCCAATGCTTTTAGTACGGAAGAAAGAAGGCACTTACCGTTTGTGTGTAGATTACCGTGAGTTAAATTCCCACACTGTAAAAGATCGTTTTCCTCTGCCTGTAATTCAAGATCAAATAGATCGTTTGGGAAAAGGAAAATATTTCACGTCACTAGATTTGGCGTCTGGGTTTCACCAGATACCTATAAGTACCGAGTCAATCGAAAAAACATCTTTCGTAACGCCTGACGGTCATTACGATTATTTACGTATGCCTTTTGGTTTAGCGAATGCGCCGGCGGTATTTCAGCGAGCATTAATGAAAGCGTTAGGTCACCTTAAAGACACTATAGCCCTAGTGTACTTAGATGATATTTTAATACCTTCGGAAACACCTGAAGAGGGAATACAGTTTCTAAAATTAGTTCTTGCAGCTTTGCAAAAAGCCGGATTTTCGTTAAATGCTTCTAAATGTAGATATTTACAGAGCAGCGTGATATATTTAGGGCGACAAATTTCTGCCGAAGGTATACGTCCAGATCCAAAGAAAGTTCAGGCTTTATTGCACTCACCCATACCTAAAACCGTTAAACAAGTCCGACAGTTTATGGGACTTGCGGGCTATTTTCGAAGATACATTCCAAATTTTGCTTCGGTAACATCTTGCATTACAAAATTGACAAAACAAAACGAATCTTTTTCTTGGTCTAAGGAGCAGCAAGAAGCTCGTGACTACGTAATTAAACAATTGATATCAGAACCTTTATTAGTCGTTTTTGACCCCGACTTACCAACTGAGTTACACACCGACGCAAGTTCGCTTGGTTACGGAGGAATTTTATTGCAAAAAAAAGATGGTCAAACTGGTGTTGTTGGTTATTTCAGTAAACGTACAACCTCATCAGAGGAAAAGTACCATTCATATCAGTTAGAAACGTTGGCCATAGTCAATTCTCTGAAGCATTTCCGGGCGTATCTTTTAGGTATTCACTTCACGATTGTCACCGATTGTAATGCTATCAAATCAACTGCGAATAAAAAGTCACTGATACCTCGCGTAGCTCGATGGTGGTCATTTATGCAGGACTTTGATTTTACTCTAATATATCGTAAAGGAAGTTCATTACCACATGTAGATTTTCTAAGTAGAAACCCTCCAGTAAATGTGCGTCGAGTCGCTCATAATGATTGGTTGCGCATTGCACAGAGAGGTAACACCGAAACCCAAAATATGTTAACTTTATTAAGGGAAGGAAAATTAGATCCCAAGCAATACGTAGAAAAGAACGGGATGCTCTTGCATCAAGAAATTCTGTCAGACGGGACTAAAATATTAAGATGGTTTGTACCAAGGCAAAATCGTTTAGGGTTATTACGAATTTTTCATGACGAGCAGTGTCATGTTGGTCCTGAGAAAACCTTAGAAAGCATAAAACAACATTTTTGGTTTCCTAGAGTTCGAAATTTTGTTAATAATTACATTAAACATTGTTTGGTGTGCGCAGTAAAGAAAACGCGTACAGGTCCTTTGCAAGGTTACGTTGGGTCCTTGCCCAAACCCGATGAGCCTTTGCATACCATACATGCCGATTGCTTAGGTCCACTAAACGTTTCTACGGATGGTTATAGACACGTTCTAGTACTAATTGATGCATTTACCAAGTACTGTTTATTGTTGCCACTAAAGACTGTAACATCTAAAGAAACTAAAAGTCAGTTGCAAAATTTCTTTTCGCTATTTGGAGCACCCAAGTTAATAGTTGCTGATGCAGGGCGAAATTTTCAAAATTTAGAGATCGCACGATATCTTGATTCGTGGGGAGTAAGTTATCACTATGTAACTCCTGACGTACACCGCGGTAACGGACAAGTTGAAAGATATATGCGAACAATTATGAATCTATTACGTATAGAGACAGATATTAGGTCAGAATGGTCGAACAGTCTTTGGAAAATTCAACTTGTATTAAACACGACTTTTCAAAAATCAATAAAAATGACTCCTATACAGGCTTTAATAGGTATAAAAGCTGCAACTCCTCTGATTCAATCTGTAGTTCAAAATTTAGCAGACGATATCCGACCCGTGCGAAATATTAATGCGGATAGGGAAAAGGTAAGAAAAGCGTTAGGAAGTAATACTCCAAATCTCGAGAAACTCAATGCCAAACGACGAGACAATCACCAGTTTGAAATAGGCGATATTGTGTTAGTGCACAGAGATTCCACCATGCACAAAAGTAAACTAAGTTATGAACATATGGGACCGTACGAAATCGCTGGAATTACACAAGAAGGGCGATATGAAATTCGACGATTGGGGAAAATCTAATCACGAAGGCCGCCAAAGAGCAGTTGCGTAAATGGCCCTCGGAATGGTCGACTGAGACCGACATGGAGTACTTGCTTTCTTTATTAGAAGCTGGTGAAACCATGGCAGAGTAATTGTAAGTACTCAGACCCATTTATGATTAATTTGATCGTAGTAAAAAAATAATAAATAAGTAATTAATAAAATTCAAGCACATCAGCGTCGCAGAACCTGATGGAACAGCAGACATTGGGTAATCACGTCAGCGTCACTGAACCTGACGGAACATCTGAGTATAATTTTGAATCACGTCAGTGTCGCAGAACCTGATGGAAAAATAATACCTATCACGTCAGTGTCGCAGAACCTGATGGAAAAATTATTCTTATCACGTCAGTGTCGCAGAACCTGATGGAAAAATAATTGTTATCACGTCAGAACTAAAGAATCTGGCGGAACAGCAAACCCGCATATAGTCACCGAATTTAGTAGAGTAGCTTTTGACATGCACTCTTGTATCAAATCACGTCAGCGACGCAGATCCTGACGGAACAGCAGAACAATTACATAGATGAGAAATTGTGTGTATGAAGTGTGTTTTATTCACGTTGGATTAATTTAATTTTCAACGGAAAACTAAAATTCTAGTTGCAATTTAAATCAGATCTATAGCTTAATACCAAATACCTTGTGGTAGGTCATATACATCAATGAATGGAATGAATGACCTCTGTTTTATCTTGACAAAATTAAACAAACGTTTAGATGGTAAAGAGTCACGTACGTATGTATGGAGCGAGCCTGAAACGGAAACCGTCTAAGTTTAATTTTCAGCAATCTCTTGAATAATGTTTTGTTGCATTTTGATCACAGAACATGTACTTGAGCGAGAACTGTGAATGTTGAGAGTAAAGAAATCAAAACATTACCAAATCGAAGTAATGCTGTGTTTGCTTATAATTCTACAGATAGTTCCACCTGAATAACTTCGAGAGCGAAGTTCCTGTCAGGAAGGCCGTGTTAGTAATGGAAATATAAATAATATCGGCTGGTGTTTAATGTTTATAAACATTTGGGAACTGCGGCTCGAGCCGCCGCCAGTCAGCAATTCACTACATCATTCCGATGGCGAAGGCTGCCTGGGTTATTTGGCCGCTAATACTTAATTATTAATTTCGTAAATATTAATTTTACCTGTAATATAAAAATTGTTCTAGTAAAAGCAGTAATTACGTAAATAATCATGACCTCATGATGTAGTTATAAATGTGTGTTAATAAAATATAAATTAAGTGATAATTAAGTGTCATTTTTCCAAATCAAAATAAAAACTGAATTATTGCCGTTTTGACGTTTTGATTAAGCGGTAATTAACAATATATATATATATATATATATGTGTATATATATATATATATATATATATATATATATATATATATATATATATATATATATATATATATATATATATATATATATATATATATATATATATATATATATATATATATATATATATATATATATATATATATATATATATATATATATATATATATATATATATATATATATATATATATATATATATATATATATATATATATATATATATATATATATATATATATATATATATATATATATATATATATATATATATATATATATATATATATATATATATATATATATATATATATATATATATATATATATATATATCCTTGTATCATTTTTTGCGTCCGTCCACAGGACAAAACGTATTCATTTTGCGTCCGGGTGTAAAAATGCGTCCGTATACTGGACGCAAAATATCCGTGTTATTTTCTTCCACGTAATGTCTTTTTAATCAAGTATTTGATTTAAGAGTTCAATATTGCGCCCTCTACCTCTACTAAAAAAGATTAACCGGATATAAGAAATAGTTTTCTAGATATTCTGGAAAAACCTCGAAAGTCGGACGTAAAATAGATACAGACGTAAAAGAAGTATCAAGGTGGCGTATATTGTTAGTTCAAGCATTGACCGTCCAGATGTCTCTAAATTGTATATTAAATATACATTCTAGTTATAAAATTGTATCAATTTTGCATTATTTCGACTTGGCAACACTGTGAAGCTTTATAGTGCTCTCGTACAGCAGCAATGACAGGACAAAACCCATATCCGTTCAGTATTTTCACAGGCATGTTATGAGCTTCATGTCAGCCCAAGTGCCTAAGGTACGTATTCATATCGTCTTTAGTAATAAATATAATTATATCTCGCCGTATATTTCATTCTAGTCTTTAATAGGCAACATATTTATACATATACATTCTTTTATCATTTTTTCGTCATTTCAAAAGATGGTGTGAAATGCATCTCCTAGAAATACTGATAATTTTTTACAATACAATATCAAAATCCTCGCATATGACGAGCGCACTATTTACTTCAGTGGTGTTTGGTGGATTTTGGTTATACCATATCTCAATATTGGAGTATGGGACTCAAGCAATATTTTAAGCCACAATTATCCGTACTGAATGAAGAAGTTGTGCAGAAAAATAATCGGAAAAAAATGTGAGAAAAAAAAAACTGCGTTGTGGTTTTCGAAAATTTTGGTTTTTTGTAAAGTTATGACATTTAAAAATATACACAATGAAGGCTTTAAATTTCAAAAATCAAAATTTTCGAAAATCAAAAAAAAGAACGGGGCGAAATTTTCTTTCTGATTACGAAAAAAAATATTTGGCAAATATTTTACTAATGGTCTAGAAGTAAACTGGGGTGGCAGCGCATTTTTGCAACTTTTTTCTCTCAATTTTTTTCAATTCTTTATCCACAAAACTTTTTCATTTAGGACAGACAGTCATTCCCTAAAATATTGCTTGGGTTCCATATTCCAATACTGAAATAGGGTATAACCTAAATCCACCAGCTGCCACTGATTTACTTCTTATAGTTTACATCATTGATATTGATAAGACAATACGGATTATTTTTTATTTTAGAATGATATTAATTATGGATCTTAAACATAAAATTAAAAAACCTTGGTTTTGCAACAGGCCTTTGTCACCATTATATCCTTCGCCTGTCTGTCATACTATATGAGTCCGAAATACTTAATAGAACATCCTAATGAAATACCACAGAAAAAAATAAAAATCTTGCAGAATATTGTTGTAAAAGAACCTCCAGGTAAGATTTAATAACACAAGTAGACATCTTAATAATTGTTGTCTGCATTTTTATAACACCAATGTAATTTTCACAGTTGAAATGAAAAAACATGAAGAGATAAACTTTGTGGAACAAGAAGAAAAGCCTTTACATATTGGAATCGAAGCCATCACGCCATCAAAACTTGCGGTAAGTTAAGTAGTCTAAGAAATTTGTTGCATTGAATAAATTAAAGAAGCAAGCATTTCTAAGACAATCTGTTTTATTATTGTTTTTAAATATGCAAAGGAAATTTGCTTTTAAATGTTTTTCAATTTTTATAAAAAACTCTACACGTGTTTCGACTTTTTTAGGCCTTTTGGCAAGGAATACTGAATAGAAAAATTCCTATAACAAATTTCTTTTATATATTTAAAATATTTAATAATGTTTCATAAGGAGCCAACCGCAGAATCAGTTCAGTGTGTTAAATCCGTTTTAGTTATAACAGGTAATCAATTAACTGAGATAAACTGCTCAAACTATCACCAAGTGAAAAATAATGTTGGTAGAAGTCTGAAATTAGTTTAAAATTTAGGGTCAAATTAAAAAAGGCTTTACTAAATAAGAATCTGTTGTCAGTTCTTCATTTTAGAATTGAACTCTCGACAAAAATAACCAACTGGCTTTAATTTATTGGCACTATTGCACACTTAAAAAGACATTCAGGCCGTTTATGTATCCCGCATGCAAAGATTTGCAAATAAATTGAGAGAGCGACCATTAATATACAGAGTGAGAAGGGGAGTAACTTTTTACTTATTTGAGCTTATCGAAACCATTTTTGGGCAGGCTTTATGGGCATATATATGTTCCCTTTAATGCTATCAGCTATACCAAAACATTTTATTTCTAATGACTGCGGCATTACGATTGACTTTTTTTAGAGACAACTTGTACATATTTTAATCCCATTTTACTGCATTTTTTTCCTCTTTACAATGATGTATAGCAATCATTTTATTTATGAAGGATTTAGAATAAAATCACACTTTTCTGGAAATAATAACAATAATAATAATTCAGCCGAGTAGCTGGCAGACCAAATGTAGAAGGCTCTCTCCGACTGCTTAGAGCACATGATTTGGACATTTACAGTCACTGATCCTGGAGAATGGCTGTACATAATTTGCTGGCGCTCCTTCCGTGAGGTTCGGAGGCCACGGGAGGACTGTCCAGCGCCGGGTAACCAAGAAAATAATATTGCCTGTTAAACGAAAGATACAGGAAAAACAATTTTTTCAAAAGAATGGCGATGGTTTGTAGGGCTGCTCTTCCACATGACCATGTCCTTTTTAAAATATATCATTAAAATAATTACAGAATAAATTATGGGAGATACATTATTTCTATTTCTTTTATTAAAAAACAGGTTTTTCATGTGTTCTCTGAAAGTAGTTAAGCTTGGCAAACATTTCATGTTACCAAAAACAATTGCAAATTGCATTTAAGATATTAATTTTCATAATAATAATTATTGGCTGACTTACATGTGATATCTGTTAGTTTAGACTTTATACTATAAGAGCTAAACGGTTGTATCAAGAATGATGTTCCTATTCAAGACAAACAGACAGACCGCTTTTAGGAGCATCCATCCGCTGACGATTTATACGATTTTCCGAAAATAAACTACGGGAGCATTAATACTGATTTTTGTTTTCAGTCTATTACAAAAGATAAACACAAGCGCAACAATTCCTTAGATTAACAACTTTTTTTCAATTTTGTAAATTCTTATTTTTCTTTTTTTTTTAATCCAAAGAATCGTTGATCCCACGTTTAGCTCTTCTAATAGAGGAAACAAATTTTGCATATCACTAAAAACGGTTCTGTAGTTTATTTTCGAAATTCTGAAGTTTTGGACGAATAGTTGCTCTTAACACAATTGCTTCATGGAGACAATTTCGAGAAACGGATTCGGTATTCAAATGGGTGATCAAAAAGATTCAAGTAACTTCACAATTCTTTTCATTGTGAATAATTACTAGATCGTTGGGTAATAAAGGAATAAAATATGATATTGAGCTATAAAGTGTAAACTGACAAATATCAGTTATATGTCAACAAATTGTTGTGATTATGGAAATATATACAATAAACGAGATTAAAATGTAATACAGGTTGTCTCTAAAAAAGCCAAGCGTAGTGCCACAGCCGTTTGAAATAAAAGTTTTAGTACCTCTAATAGCACCAAAAGGTTGTTTAAATGTGCCTATGAAGCCTCTCTAATTCCATCTTTTTACTTTTAGCCTGTTTGCATGAGTAACAACTATTATAAGTCAGTCATCTACTATTGATTTAAATTATTATTTCAGATTCCATCTGAAACAGATTCCAATGATGGTTATGATAGTGACTTAGATCCACAGTTTTCTCCAGGAATGATAGGATTGACGGTAAGCATAAAATTCGAAGCAAAGTCAGTAGGCCAAACATTCATGACGAACTAAAATTCACGTGTCTAAAATTTTCACTTTCAGCCTTGCCAGCTTAAATCAAGAAGATTGAGATTTTTATCTAGTTCATCAAATTTACCAGACAATAACGCTGAAAGAAACAATAAATATATGGCAAGCCCACAATATGAAAATGAAAATATAAATGGTGCAAATTCTGGAAATATCACAAGTGATATGGAAGTAACTAAAGAAGATAAGGAGAATAAAGTTAAGGAAAGAAAACCCGATGGAAATTCCGGAAATATCATAAATAGGTGCAATGAATTGGAAGTAACTAAAGAAGATAAGGAGAATAAAGTTCAGAAAAGAAAACCCGATTTTTGTGTTTTTTGTGAAACTGAAGTTTTCAACTTTGCACGGCATGTCACTAGAAATCACAGCACAGAAATAGATGTACAGAAGATACTATCTAAGAAAAAAAAAACCAAAGAAAGAAGACAGTTACTCGCTACTCTAAAAAAAAGAGGAAACTTCCTGAAAAACTACAATACCAAAAATTGTTCCAAACCCAGGAAAAAGGCAAATTTACCTGATTCCAAGTTTCTTCCATGTGTTCATTGTCTTGGTTTCTATTCGTCCAAACAACTACGACATCACAGAAAAAACTGCTCTGAAAATCTACAAAAACACGAAATCTACGGTACGCGACTCAAATGCTAAACTATCAATGCATATCAAAGTTGATGCACAATTAAGAGAATTGGTATTTGGTCGTATGCAAGCAGATAGAGTTTCACTGGTGGCTCAACATGATACTTTCATTTGCGCTTTTGGCGCTAGGTATTTAAAATGACATAGAGAGAATCATATGGTAAACGTTGTTTCACGAAAAATAAAAATCTCTATAATAAAGTTTTCGTCAAATATGAACCAAAAAAGAAAAGTAAGAACGTTAATCTCTTGGACAGCGGAACAGAAGAAAATAGTAACAGAATTCTTTACGCAACACATAAAAAATTTCAAAACCACCAAAAACGTAATGAATGTGAAGAGCTTATAGAAAAGCATCCTGAACTAGCCAACAAAAATTTGATGAAAATAAAAGTTTTTGTGCAAAATGTTTATACAAAAAAACAGAAAGTTGAACTTTTTAATAAATCATGAAGAAAAAATCATACTTTTTTTTTAGAAGAGATAACTTTTGAAGAAAAATAAATTAGATTTCTACTTCCTATTTAAAAAGTGAAATATTTTTCTTTTATAGGACGGTACAACTTTTTCTGTTTTTCAGATAAAAAAAGACAATTTCCTAAATGTCACTTCTTATTTAAAATTGGTTAAAAAATTGCTGATCTAGTCACTTTTCACTTTAACACAAGATGACCGTAAAATAAATAGTAATAATTATTTTAAAAAAGTAGTCCTCGAAAGTACTTAAGAACAACACAACATTTGTATCTATGGCAAGATTTAACAAGTTTGAAAAAAATTTGGCAGGTACCTACTTTGTAATTCAATCAAAAATTGTTTCTCTTTTTTATATTTGTTTAAACAATGTTATTCCTTGACTGAAAATTAATTGACACACTTTCGAAAATAAATGCTAGTGTTTTCAAGTTCACCATGCTTTATTTTATTGTAGTGTTACTTTTTATGAATTTCATGTGATTCTGAATCTGCTCATTAATGAATTTGTCTGGTACAGAATCACATGGAATCTATAAAAGCAGCAATACAATGAAGGGAAGTATGGTACACTTGAAAGAGTTGATAATTATCTCTAAAATAAAACAATATGTACCATTTAATTTCCAAAAATATCATTGTTTAAAACATATAGATATATAAAACAAACAGTGTGTAACTTTGAACTACAAAATAAGTACCCTATTCCCTCCTCTAAACTTTTTGAGGTATTTTTATTGGAAGAAACATTGTTCTTAATTTCTCAGGGCCTACTTCTTCAAAAAATAATTCTGTATATTTATTTGACGACCATCTTTTTATTAATGTGAAAATTGGCTAATAACATCAATTTTTTTAACCGATTTTAGATTTTAAAAAGTACGTGTATAAACTTACTTTTTATCTAAAAATTTAAAAGAGTGGTACCGTTCTATTAAAATATAATAATTTGATTTCACTTTCGCGGGCAGTCATTTTATTTTTCATCAAAAGTTGCCCTTTGGTATCTAATCTACCTCTTCCCAATTTAAATTTCAACCTTCAAAATTGTAGGAAAAAAGGAGGCATACAGACACGGACTCTCAAATAAACCTCTGGATAACTCGGTATAGGACATTTCATATAGCATAAAATATTCTATACAAAAATTGCCCAAAAGTTTCTATTGTGATTATTTTTTAGACCACCTTGTATAAATCAAAATATGTTAGAGACAGCTATTAAGTTCCTTTACACATTTTCATAGCTTTTGCTCCATTGACCGTCTCATCTGAACTCTTGGACTTTGTTCACCTTATAGATTAAAACACTAAACATTGAAATTAGCAGGAAAAAAAAAAAAAAAATTTTTGAAAAACACAAATTTCTTTATTTTAAGTTAGACTACAAAAAGAATCAATACTAAAAGTAAATTAAAATTAGAATAATATTAAACACATAATTCGTAACGAATTAAATAAAACATTTATTTATCAGGTAAGAAAAAGCAGTCCACATCAGTATGTTAGAAATAATGTCGATTTAAGGGTCCCTCGGGAGAGGGGCGCTAAAGTCTTGAGCTCCCAGTCCCAAATTTATTTATTTATATCGATTCTAACAAAGTCGATTGGTTGTGTGTCCGCGTTTTTTTCAACTGTGTAACCCCCCGTCCATATAGCTTCGGCTTTGGTTTAGTGGTTGTCTAATTTATGCAGTGTGCTTTTTAATTAGTAAGTAATAAATAAAGTTAATAAAAAAGAGACTTCATTTATTTAACTAATTTTGGGAAAATTCCAAAGTACTTACATTTTCAATCACAAAGATTTTCAGAGGGTTTGCCAAAAAATAAGAGTTTTTATGAAACATCGTCAGAGGAATAATGATCAATATAAGTAAACAGTATATTAGCAAAATTTTTAAAATTTAAAAAAATTAAAGACAAATATAATATACGAGCTCAACAAGTAATGAACTAGCAAATTAAAATTGGAAACAAAATATATTTTCAATAAATATGTATTGGCCATCTGACAATAGACAAGTCTAGTTTAATAAGGAAATGTATAAATAACTGTAAACAATATTATGTCGACTAAAAGTAGATTGTTTACAATTAGTTATACATTTTCTTATTAAACTGGAATCTATTGCTAGATGGCATTAGAAATATATTTTATTTCCAATTTTTATTTTCTAGTTCACTTTCTGTTGACTGTTGAGCTTCATACATTTTAATGTGTGTTTATTCTTTCGTCTTATATTTGTTTTAACTTTTTTTAATTTTCAAATTTTTTTAGCAATTAGAAAATTTTTAGATTGAAAATGTAAGTATTTTCGTCACTAATGATGTCTGACGGGTAGTAGCACTGACCATAGAGGGATACACTTATCATTCACTATGTCTGAAATATCTTTATTTTCGAGGCCGGTTCATTTCTAATTTGAAAAAATATGCATAGAATTAACCGTTCGACATTAGTGTATAATTTGGCAACAGGGCAGACGCAAAATTAATACAATAATATTGAAAACTCGATGAAACTATACATTATGAACGCAAAAAATGATCTGCTAATATAACCGAATATACTTGGAAGCTAAATGATCTATTTAATGAAAGAACGCAAAAATGATACATAAATGTAAAAAAGAATATACACGAAAAAAAAAGTTAGAAAACTTTAAAAAATATGTACGAATTCGAATTCAGAGAGGTCGTTTTAGTCAATATACTTTACAGGAATCTGTACAAGAGCAGTATTTATAGGAGACGCATTTCACACCACCTTTTGAAAGGACGCAAAATTGTTACAAGAATGTATATATATATATATATATATATATATATATATATATATATATATATATATATATATATATATATATATATATATATATATATATATATATATATATATATATATATATATATATATATATATATATATATATATTGTTAATTGATTTCACTTAATGAAAATTCTAGTTATAGTGAGTACATAATATAATTACATATAAGAGAATTTGATCAAACGCCTTTGCAATAAAATGGTTCTGTTTTCGAACATTTGTAGTAAATAAAATATATAGAATTACTCTAATTTTTGAAATATATGTATAAGTTATTTAAATGTTTTTATTTGTTTTCACAAATGAGTTTGTTTTTAAAGATACATTTGTGTTATTTTAAATTTAAACCCAATTATCTTATTAAATATGAAAGATAATGATAATTGAATTGTTTAAATCAGAAAGAAAATGTCTTTAAATAAATTGAGCTTAATATACAGGGTGTATCACTTAAAATAAAAAAGATGGAGTAATTTCCGTTTAAGCCAGAAGTGAAAAATATATATATCATACGTATGTATAATCAGTGAAATGCCATATGTCTATTTCTGCATTAACATACGTGATGCAAATTTTTATATTTTCCAGTTCTTTTAGCCATACATTTTTAATTTGATGATCAATTGTTTTACGAATTCAAATACCTCAAAAAAATATATCGTCGGTGCGCTGATTTTGCGATTTTGACACCATATGAATCACTTTTTAGTCCCGCACCTGTCTGTAATTCCACCTATATGCAGAATAAGTGTAGTAATATACACGTTCAATAATATATTATCTTCTCTGTGAGTGGTCTACTTTAGTTGTTCGGTAATTTCTCTTAAATGCAAAAATGCACATAGGAAATATTTTATGTAACGAATTGCTGAAGTGAATACCACTTATGTGTCGATTTCACTCACATGTATTGGTTTCGCATTTGGTTTGACATTGTTAGATGATTTGGTAGTATATATAGAAGGTATTTGCGGCAGATAAAGATATTAACGTGTGCTTTAAATCTGGTACTGGAATTACCTTGAAAGTGATAAAACAATACAAACGTAAGTACCTACTCTTGTTCAATTTACTATTCCATTAGTACAGTTTCTCGTAATAATGGAATTTATTGTTAATGTCAAATGTTTACGACAGAAATCTCTCCATAACTTTTATTATTAATCATTTCAATACAATTAATCATATTCTAACACAGAGGTCATTTTCTATCAAGGAGAGGGTCAGACGTTAAATTCTCCGATTCGAATGAAACTTCGTGAGGTTGCAGCCCTCAATACAAATAAAATAAAAAATTTCCAAATAATAGGGCACACTTCTCAAACGTTTTAAAAAAAATTAGCCTCTGAAAATTCAGTTTGCAGCACGTTGGAATAAACAACATGCAGCGAACCACAGATGACACAGTAACTAAGACGCTAAGCTCAGAAGGAGCTTCATGATTTTCATGACAATCTTCCTTACACCACTGGTGACATTGTCAAGAATAATACCTCATCTACTATTACATCAACATCTTTTACTAAACAACCCAAAGGCAAAGAACCGATCATTGAGCAATTATTGGAGAATGCCTCAGTTATTATTTTTATTATCTTGCTTAGGATTTATTTGTTTTAACCCAGTCGCTGGGGAAAAATCGAGTCAATCGATAAAATAGAAATAAAACTCTGTGGGGTTTTAGAGGGTGCTCTTATATTTAAAAACAAAAAAGTGAGGACTATCGGGATCCGGCCACCATCTTGGAAGATGGTTCCTTCTTCGCAGTTTCTCACAAATAACTCTGCTAATATTAAATTTATTGATTGGAAGGTTGTGAAAATGAAAGACTGTTGAATTACGAACAAAATGGTACCATGGGTTGCTCTAGGTATCATAGTTTCTGAATAAATATTAAAAGTATGAGAGACTTGTTTTTTTATTTCACATCATCACCTGACGTATTTTTCTGGTGGCCTTAATGTTTCAGAACACAAATGTCATTACATTGTTAACTAATCATGCTGATTCTGTCCTTGGGTGCGGATGCATTTTTTTAAAGATCATGAGAAAAAATGGAAGTTGAAGAGCTGTATTTTATTTATAATCAAAGTTTATTAACAGGAAAAATTGCACATTAAAAAGGTGTAGTGAAGAAAGGCAAGATGGATTCATCTCGCTTTTGAAAACATTGTTGTGTATGTGTCGTTCCTATTTAGTGGTGGAATGGCAATGTGCTAAACTACGTCAGGACGTTAATATATATGACGTTAAAAAAAGGAGCTATTTTCCAAGATGGCGGGCACTTCCCTATAGCCCTCACTTTTTTTTGTTTTTAAGTGAAAGGGCACCCCTCGAAAATTCCTATCCACAAAGTTTCATTTCTATTTTATCGATCGACTCAGTTAGCCCTTTTTTGTTCCGCAGTGACTGGGTTATTTCTTTAAAATAAAATTCGTACTTAAAAACAAAAACTTATCCAATGTTATTTTTTTGTCTTCTTTGAAGTGGGTATTTTTTTAACTCCCCTTTTTAGTTTTTGAGCCATTGTAATACTACCTATGTGACTATATTTGAACTACTTAGTAGTTCCTATGTGCTAATAATTATTAAAAATATAAATATTTCAATAAACTTATTTGTAATACCAATGTTTTAATTTACTTTCATTCCAAAACGTATCGAATTAAGATTTTTAAAGAAAAGAAGCCACATTTTAAGTAGCAAGGAAAACGTTCTTCCGTCTGCTGAAAAATTTTCAATTCTGCACAAAGGAGATACTGCTGAACCACCGACGATATAACTGTGACTTTGGTATATTTTTCCTGAGAAAAATCGAACAAATGGAATCGAATAAGGCAACTAAAATCATCACGCTGTACAATGTGACAACAGTCAGGTAAGAATGACAGTATTAAATGTAAGAAACTATAGATATTTTTTTATTGTTATCATGTTAGGTTTGGAAGGATGCTCATGTAATATCCATTAATTATTTTTTTTCTTTATGCGTAAATACGAAGCAAATAAAATGTCAGATTTTTTAAAAAATTTATAATAATTTAGATGACATCTAATAAAAGTGAATAATTAGTTTTAAACTGTTCATTTCAAATATTATTAGCATTTTTTAATTTGTTAATTTTTAATTATTCCAGTAATTTTAACTTTTTTTTCAGCATGTAAAATATTAAAATTATTATCATTTAATAATTGGTTTTCTTCAAATCAATAACTAGATTATGGTATAATTATTTTTTATTGTAATCTATATTCTCTAATACTTTTTTCAAACGTTTATAGGTCTGTGCAATACTTGTACATTTTAGGACATATACCACATGTGAGGTTACGGACTCCACTTTCATCATTTTTATTTTTATTCTTGTATTTTTAATAAATGTCTCCAAAGGATTATTTGATTTACATGCAATCTTTATTATGCTTTTTTTTAAATTGATTTGAAGTTGGTTAAATACGTTAAACCCATGTTCTTTATTAAATATTTTAGTGTTATCTCAATATCCGTCGAAGCCACTGTGTGGCGAAATAATAATTATTGTGCAAAAATAAAAAATTGTGAAAATCAAACATACTCGTTTATTTTTTGGCTCTGCCATATATCTTAATTTTGATATAGAGAATTCTGTAGTAGTGCTAATATAAATATTTTTAAAATTATAATAGAAAGAAAATGTCAGGAATATAGAATTAAATTCATGTCAGATTATATATCCAAACATAAATGTCTCTTTTCTTAGCAAACAACAAATATAGAAATAAACTGAATATAACATTCCTCCGTTGATGCCTTGCTTAACGTTATTAATAAACAAACTAAAATGTCATTTCATAATTGCTTATAATCTTAGTAATACCCACTGCTGTCGGTTTTCCATTTTCTTGTTTGTTCCGTCAACATGCGAAGCTGCTTTCCCATCTAACCAAACTGAATTATAGGATTACTCACCAATGTTTTCTTCTAAGCCTTCAGTTCTTTTGATTTAGATATAAGCGGTTAAATTCTACTAGCATTTATAAAATTATTTTAGTCTAATTAATTACAATATTTCTACAACCTACAATGTTATTTCCTAATATTAATATAATAGAGACTGAAGTTAAACGCAGCCCCCTCGGCAGTATCTATATAGCAACACTCTACCCAGAAAAAATTTTGGAGAGAGCAATGTTAAGTTAGCCAAGCAACTATCCATTTTCTATAAACTGGTTCGTCTATCATTGAATTACGTTCTCTTCTTACTATGTGGTTTATTTCAAAGATATAAAAAGTGACAAAAAACGCCACAAAATACCCTTCAAAGTAGTGTTTCTGCAAAAAACGACTTTTGAAAAAACCGATTTTCGAATATCAGTTTTCCAGAAAACCGGTTAAATCGTTTTCCGAATTTTTACAAAAAAAAAAAGACAAAGTATAATTAAAATGGCAAAAAATATTTATACTCGTATTAACATTTTTCAGTTTATATAATATTTATGTAACTACAAGAATATAAATAAATAAAATATACTCTATCTATACAAAACCAAATAAATAATAATAATAATAAAAACACTAAAATAACTAAAATCTGTACAAATCCATACAATTGTTCAGTTCATTTAATATTTATTCATGAGTTATAAGAAACAATATAGTGTAACGTGACCCCCAAAATCGGCTAGTGTTAAAATATAACTTTTTTATTTTTATCATACGTTTTCCGATAAAACTAGTATACGTATTATCATTTTAAAATTAAATAAAATTCACTGTATCATGTTGTACACATTTCTGTTTTTCTGTTCTTTGGAAATGGTTCTGTTTTCCTGTTGATTGGAAATGGTTAAGTGGGTGTTTATGTTTGAATAAAAGACGTCACTAAGAACCGATATCTCCGTCTGAGCTACAAGCATAATAGAGTGAGTTTATGGATTTTCATGTGAAACATTCGCCTGACCCATGAGGAGTGGTTTTACAATAAACTTTTACTACAGTATGTTTGCAAGTCAATGTCAGCGTTTTTTAATTAAATAATTAATTCATTTTTACATATTAATTCTAGTATCTGAAACTGGTTTTTTAAATTTAAAACCGGCTTTAGAATCTTACAAATGTATCAAGGAAAAATCCGATTTTTTAATCCGGTTTATAAGAACCAACAAATCCTATTACAAACATGCCGACTAAAATTAAGCGCATATTTGTACGCATCGATTGCATCGGATGCATCGCAGAACTGTATTATTTTTGTAACATCTCATATTCGGATATGCTTTACGTATTTACGGAGTTCACAGTCAAATTACGCATTATTACACCTCAAGTTGTTTTGTTTTTGTGGACGAGATGAACAGTTCAAAAGGAGTTATTTTTCAAGCGCGTTGGAAAACGAAGAAAAAAAAGAGAAGCATAGAAAAAACGAGGGTTTTGGGTTCATAATATGAATATGATGAGGAAATTGTATGGAGAATTTCACACCTTATTTGTCGATCTAGTACAGGATAATGCAAAACTATTATTAGTAAACCATCATCCATTGTGATCTGTAGGTGTCCGAAAAAAAATAGTATCAATAGTAGGGTAGTTTTTACTACTACTACTACCACTATTCCGAGCCCATTACTGTTGTGTCATGTCGCACACTCACGCGGATTTCCGGATAACATCATTAGTACGCATGATGGATTTGATTCTTTTTAAAGAATCGTAAACGAAATTTCGCTGATGCGATGCCTCCAGTGCGAATCAGTGTACCATATCTCGTTTAAAAAATGGAAATAATCATTTTCATCCGATTCGCCCGTCCGATGCGTACAAATGTGAGCTTACTTTAAGACGCCGTCGGGCAGCATCTTTGCCGAGTGATTTTATGGCCTTTTTTTATATTTCTTATACCTCTGAAATAAACTTAAAAAAATGTTTCCTTAACCGCCTCTCAATTCACTGAAGTAACCCCCGGTAAATTCTACGATTTTGTGTTGGGAAAAGAGAGACGAGGTCCTACAGTTTATTGTAGAGTCCGACCCACATCTTCTAGAGCATCGACAATTCCTTCTCCCATCTTAGTCCGAAAAAAATTGCAAATAAAATTTCTAACTTGCTCCAAGATGGAATCGAACCATCGACTTTCGGTACCGAGTAAATAGCTATAAGCCCTTTACCCACTCGGCTGCCATACCTCTCGTATATCCACAGTTTTTCAATTAAGGATCGATTGATGACTATGTGATCCTTTTGGCGCAAAGGTTTATTTAACAATTTTTTTTAATAATTTGTAGAACTCAGTTTGAGGAGAAAATATTAAAAGATTCCACAAATAAATAATTATAGACAATAAATAAAAATAGTTATTCTTCACAAAAATTCTGCCTCTAGAAAAATAAGATTACCATTAACAAAATTAAGAAAATAAAAATAGTCATTCTTCACAAAAATTTTGCCTGCTCGAAAAATAAGATTACCATTAGCAAAAATAAGATTTTATGTATGTACAGGGTGATTCCTATAACGTTCTCACCCCAATGTTTTAGTTTATTTTTGGAAATAAATTGAAAATGTTTAACATAACTGATAGTATTTTTTTCCAAGGATTTCGAAAATTTCAACAAAAAACAATTTAAATTCAAATAAAAGTAGGAAAACAAAGCAATGTTTTTTAAAATAGAACGCCCTGTAAATTTTTACAATTTTGAAAAAAGATTTAAATTCTCTTTCCAAAAAATATAACATAACATACATACAATATATTTACCTTCATATTTAATAAAATACTGATAATAATTGACATAATTTAACACCGAGTTTGGCTTTGAATGTTTTTTGAACTGTCACTTAAAAGTTTGCGTTATAACTCTTTACGTTGATTAAAAGTTAAAAATGCCTTACTCAGCAGAAGAATAAAGATATAAGTATTAGAATGTTATTGTGCTCTCATAGAATGTATACCGCTCAATATCCTGTACCGCATCGCACTTATTTTGAAAAAAAATGAATAAAGAAAAACAGAAATTAACTTAAAATTGTGTTAACAGAAGAAAGTGAGTCATCCCATTCGATTCGTGATGCTGCGCGACATTTAAAAACCGCTGCCAATTACTTGGGGATCAGAACTTCCTCACCGTAGTAAAACTCGACGTGTGGTGGAGTTTATAATAAAAGTAACTTTTGACGTTTCAAAAAAGTCACATTTTTTGACGTTTCAAAAAAAGTCACATTTGACGTTTAAAAAAAGTCACTTTGACGTTTAAAAAAAGTCACATTTTTTGACGTTTGAAATAAACACATTTTGACGTTTTAAAAAGTCACATTGGTAGAATGTCACTCATATTCTTTTTAGATATTGGGACCGATTTTGCTCATCAACGAACTGAATCTCTTCCTTGACCTCTAGAATGTGTGTACCAAATTTGAAAGCTTTATCTCAAAAACTGTAGCTGCTATCGCGAACACAGACACACAGACAGAAAATTGTTTGTGTCTGAAATTTTGTGTATCGTCATAATTCGTCGAGATTGCAATAAATGCAATAAATATTTTCAAAATTTTTTTCACGAATACATAACTTCCTCATTTTGAGGGGTGAAGAAGTAATATATCTTACAACTTCATTAAAAAAACTTTAAAAAAGCATAAATATACGTCATACAAAATGCAGCCAGTACAAATGTTACGTGAAAATGATAAATACAAACGTACTGCAATAATATTTTAAATAGATTTGCTTTGAACAATCATATTTTTAAATTATACATATTATGGAGTAATGACTGCACATGTTGCCCATTTTGATTGACACACATTTCTATGCGTCATTGGAATGAGATTTCTACTGTTCATTAAATTGCCGGCGTGATACTTCTAAATGCATTTATTATCCTTTCCTTCAAATTTTGGTTTGTTGTTGATGTGATGTGTTTATGGGCATCATGTAACACGCTTATTACCTTCTCTTGAATTATTTTAAAAAAAAACCCTTATTTTTAATTTTTATTACTGAATTTTGCAGGTATTGTTCAATAAATTGAAAATGGTCACAAATAGCTATAGGAATGTACGTACAAAAAATGTTCGTTTTCCAATCCTACATCACATCGTTCAAAAATATACAGGTTGTTCCACTTGAAAAAATTGCAAAAAATTCAGTTCAAAAAGTTATAAATCTAAAAATACATTTTGGCCACCCTGTATACTTATAGGAAGTGAAAATGGCTGAGTGTCATCACACATATGTCGCATAACTGGTACTAACATATTTTTTTCTTGAAATTGATAGTTGTGATTGTAGTGATATTTTTAATGTACACGTGTAAATGGTATAATTTCAAAAAAAAAAAAAATCATTAAATCCAAGTGGTTGGGAGAAAGTCAATAATAATAGAGGAGTAAAAGGAGGCTACAACGAGGTTTCAAAAAATGATCTGATATACATGGCATTTCATTTAAAAACATGTTACTTGACCTTGTAGAATCGTCTTGGCTCACCCTGTATATTCGAAAACAATTTCCGGTTATAGACTTTTTTGTCTAGTTTACTTGTTGTTGTTTTTAAATCAAGCTATCATAGAACTCGAGATTTCGAAGTCGGACAGACTGTTGCCCCACCCGTACAAGTTATGTTATATTTTTGAAAAGAGAATTTAAATATTTTTTTCAAAATTGTAAAAACATTACTTTGTTTTTTCCCACTTTTATTTGACTTTCAATAATTGTTTTTCAGTTTAAATTTTCGAATTCCTTGGAAAAAATGCTGTAAGTTACGTTAAACATTTTTAATTTATTTCCAAAGACAAACCAAAAAATTGGGGTGAGAGCCTTATAGGAATCACCCTGTAAATGAAGTCCATAAAATTAAACAACGATAAAATGATCCGAGAATGAAGTATCTACCAAATAAAACGGTTGTTTGTAAAGACAGAATAAGGGCAAATTTACAAACAATCACACAATCGAAATCGTTTAAAAAATCTAAAATACACGGCACTGGGTAATGGAATTTATAAAAAAACTACATTTTTTAGTGCTCTCAAATCAACACGAGTTTTTTCAACAAAATTCACTTTCCTTGTCCGTTTAGTTTTAGAATAACAAAAGACTTATAAGTATTAAATAAATAAAAAATCAAATTTTGATAGTCCTTGAACATTAATTTGTTCACAACCAATTTTAAATCGAGATACATTTTACCAGAGTGAGTTCTCAAAATGGTTTATACCCTTCAGGAGAGAACAGAAATTGTCAGCATTTATTTTAAAAACGGTAATTGTGCTAGAGCTACGGAGCACATATTCAATAGAAATCACCCAGATAGAAGGGTTGGTACTCAGTATGTTTTACAATTATTAACAAAATTTATGGAAACAGGTTCTGTAGGAAAGAAAAAGCATGAACCTCAGCGACCGAATAGGAATGAAGAAGTTGAAGTGGCAGTTCTGGGTCATTTGCAGATGGATAATGCTTAATCGATCAGGAAAGTAGCTGAGGCTTCCGGTGTATCACGAAGCAGTGTTCATCGACTTGTAAAGGCCCACAAATTTCATCCATATAAATTTAAATTGGTACACGAATTAAACGAAGATGATCCCGATCGTCGGCTTGAATTCTGTGAGATTTTTAGTGAACAATTAAACGGTAATGCCAATCTACTATACAATACGTGTTCTTCTGATGAATCGACATTTCAGTTAAATGGGGAGATAACCAGGCACAATTTTAGGTATTGGAGTGAAACCAATCCACATTTGTTCATGGAAACTCATACCCAAACGCCTCAGAAGTTAAATGTTTGGGCTGGCATCTTAGGGGATCACATTGTCGGGCCGTTTTTTATTCTTGACAATTTAAAAGGCGAAAGGTACCTCGATCGGTTAGAAAATAACATCGACCCAATGATTACCCAAATCTTCGAAGAAGACGATAATCTTTTAGAGGGCGAACTGCTTTTTCAACAGGATGGGGCACCCCCACATGTTGCTATGGCAGTCCGTCAATTTTCGGATAATCGGTTTCCTGAGCAATGGATTGGAAGAAGAGGTCCTGTGGAGTGGCCCGCTAGGTCACCCGATTTAACTCCCTTGGATTTCTTTCTGTGGGGACATTTGAAGTCGAAGATATTTGCAACAAAACCTGCATCTCTGGAAGAGTTACGTGAAAGAATTGTTCGATAATGCAGTTTATTGACTCCAGATGTGTTCAGAAATGTTTGTACAGAATTTCAAGACAGATTATACTACTGTATGGAAGTCGGTGGGGGTCATTTTGAACAATACATACGATAATTTCAACTGTTTCTTTTATTTTTATTTCCCGAACCTAAAATAATGAAACAATTATTTCTTAGGAACGAATTAATAAAAGATTAAAAAAAATACACAGTTATGTAGAGAATTGAAAGACCTTTCAAAAGATGTATCACTCGACCCCCCTTGCCATTTGAATTTTTTGTGGGGATGGCCGAGTAGGGTAGAGGGATGATGATAGGTATACAAGTATTACATTAAAATATGTCCCCCTTGGAAACAAGGTCGACGTGTTTCACCAATTGTTCAAAATATTTTTATCTTCAAAGTTATTCAGAGTGCCTATTTTTGGTTGGGACACCCTGTATATAAGTAAAGAACACGATTTAGAATCTAGTATCATCTGTACTCTTAAGAACGGCCTAAAAAGCCGAAACACGTGTAAAGTTTTAATAAAATAATTTTGAAACGTTTAAAGGCAAAAAGGTTCTTTATTTTTAATAATAAATATGTTGAAAGTTTAGCAAATTAAACCTATTTGGTGCGAGATTGCTGTATTTATTTGACAATTCCACTCCTGTCAAATATTACACCCTCTAGAATCATTTTTAAAATATTTACCAGCAACAAAACTAAAAAACTTCGTGTTCTTTCAAGGCAAAATGTTTATTTACATTCACTCTGGTAACCTTGAAAACGCAGCAATATCTGAGTAATGCTATTTTTGGCAAGAAATAAAATAATGTGTATGAACCAAAGTAAAACAGTATTTCTTTTATGTCCCAAATCGTATCTTCCCTAGTCAAAATACATTGTCAATTATTATTTTAAATCAAATTAATTTCCCACACAATGTCTTAAACATTGTATAAACCAAAGTACAAACATTTCATTCAGAGTATTCTCAGTAATATTTTCAATATTTTAGATGAAATTAATACAAACAATATTTAAGTTCATTATTCGCAATGAATTAGCACTGAACTGAAAGCAATTTAAACATGTTCAGTAGTTTATTATTTTAATTTCAATGTTATATTATGAAAATTTATTGCTGAGTGGGTATCCATGTGTAATGATTTTATTTATCTTATAAATAATGTTCACATTATTATGCTGTAGGATGATCTGATCATCAATATTTCGCGGCCTAGTATCTCAATAATGACAAGGGCTAAACGAGAATGTACATCAATATCGAAAATAGCTATAATGTGCTAAACGTTAGTACCAACCGATGACTTCAGAATAGATAGACAAATAATTCCCTATCTTAATACACAGGAACTGTTGTGTTATGCATCATCCTGAGACATACTATTATTTTAAAAGGATGAAGATAGTTCATTGTTTATTACCGTACTCGGTGGCAGTGGCGTATTAGAGAGGGTGCAAAATTTAAATTTTTGTCCAATATACATGCACATTGATTCATCTCCTGATTTGGCTTTAAAATAAAATTGTTTTTTGATATGAATAAAAATGCTCTACCAGCAGTGGCTGGTGAAATTTTGGATGGCTGTATGATATTGTTAGCGTTCTTTTTGATAAGTTAGATATTTTTTTAAAAATATGTAATACGCAGGTTTTAATTTTAATTTTATAGTTATGCTGATTTCCAATATTGACATAGGTCGATACGTGGTGATGTCATATTATATACAAATGCGAGCTATAAAGAATGTTTTTGATTTTGTCATGTATCAACGAGGCCTATATAGAAATATGAATAAAAAGTAACAGATGAAAAATAGAAACAGAAGCGATGATAGTTGAATAGCTCGACTTTTGTTATTAATTTTACTAAAGGCGACACCTTTATGAGATAAATAAAAGAGGTAAATCGACTAATTTAAGTTTAATGACAACCACTTATCTCTGTACAATACGTAATACTTCAACCGACTGCCACCTCAGCTCCCTTCTTTTCTTCCGCACGGCCAATGTTTTGACTTCGCCCACGTTGTGTTAGCGCCAAGAGCCGATCCGCTGATGATGCGGTTTTGGGCGGCCACAGTCGGCCTTCCTGACTCAAGGATTGTCCTCAAGCCCCACATGACCTAGACATTGAAACTCATTTTAGAGATTTAGAATAATAGTGCGTTAGCATTTTATACCATTTCTGGTATCGATACAACGAAAAATAATCGGCTATCCTGTTTCGACTGTTTTAGTGCACCCCGAACAGTTTACAAGGAATAGCTTGCCCCCTATGCATCGAATATTTTCATGTTTACAGTGCACCTCGTTATACATGATCGAATATTTGGCATATACAGGGAGTAACACAAATGATTCGAATGTTCTAGCATGTTTTCTAGTGAGTCCCGCCTATTACAAATTTTATGGACTGGCCAGCCGACATACTCTGAACATTTTACATTTGCATGACACTGCTATGTTTTCGAGAGCTTTGCATTTAGGTACCTTTCTATGCATCGAGCACTTTTCATAGCGTTTCCTAATAAAACGTATACAATTCTATACAGCGAATTTTATATTGTCTCTTATGTCTCGAGCTGAATTGCTTTACATATGAGAAATTCAATGTAGTTCATACTTCACCACTAGAGAGTGACGGTTCATCGTCCTTTAGAATGACCCAGGGCTTCATCTTGTCTATACAAACAACAGTGGGGCATTTACGATACCTCTCAGACACTTGAATTACTGCACATCGGTCGTTTGCCAGACTTGCTGTTACTCGGAACGGCCCTTTAAACTTAGGTTGCAATTTCTTACTCTCACCGGTGGCGGCCATATCGGTTTTCGCAATCATTACCAGATCGCCGACCTTGTAGTCTCTTGCCTTGATCGCTTCACATCAAAATATTTTTGTTGTTTTACTTGATCTTTAATAAGCCTATTTTGAACTTCTCTCCTAAGAGTCGTTAAGTCTGCACGATTTAACTGATCTTGCAGTTCATTCAGAATTATAGATTCTGGAACACTACGCTGTTTACATCCATACAACACTTCAGAAGGTGTGGTTCCCAAGGTTCGGTGCAATGTGGTATTCAGTCCTCTTTGCACAATTTTTACCTGTAAGTCCCACTCATCATCTTCATTACCCCTTTGCATCGAATGCCTCTCGACAGCAATGCCGACACGTTACTGTGTTTAAACTGTTTGACATATTTTTTTTTTTCAAAAGAAACGAGCATCGAATGTTTTATACTATTACTTGGCATCAAACACATCAAACTTTCCGTGCGTTACCAAGTGCGGAGTATCTCGCAATATTTTGCTCAACATATCGTGCATTGACGCTTCACGTCTTCGCATAATTTCTCATAAGTTTAGAATATTTCCATGTTCGTATTGTTTCGATGCCTAACGCATTTTAACGTTTTTAACAACATTTAACATCAACATGCTTCAACATTTTACATGTAAACAAAGTGCTTACCACATCTGACATAGTTACCCAAGACTTCATCTTGTCGACACTTACGACAATCGGACACTTTCGGTACTTCTCAGAAATCGCCAAGGCGGCATACCTATCATTTGGGAGTTTGGCGGTAACACGGTATGGCCCTTTGAACTTTGGTAAAAGTTTCCTACTCTCTCCCGTGGCAGGGAAATCGGTTTTTGCCACCATAACTAGGTCCCCTACTTGGTAACTCTTGGGTTTCGAGCGCTTGCTATCGTAGCGAGCCTTTTGTTGACCTTGGTCGGCAGTAATCCTACTCGTAATTTCACCACGTAAAGTGGAAAGATCTACTCTGTCGAACTTATCTTGCAATTCGTTTAACAAAATTGATTCTGCAACACTTCTAAGTCGACACCCAAACAATACCTCTGATGGTGTTTTACCTAGCACTCGATGTACGGTCCCATTTAACCCTCTTTGCACAGCTGTTACATGTAAATCCCATTGATCATCTTCACACCTCCCGCTCATAGTCGCTAACGAACTAAGTATAGTGCGGTTAAATCGTTCGCACTGTCCATTCGCCCGAGGCGTGGCGACTGCATTGAGAACATGCTTTATTCCGTATTCCGTACAGAATGTTTTGAGTGATCGAGAATCGAGATATATAAGCACTGCCTCGATCAGATATAATTCGAGCAGGTACACCAAATATATTTATATCTTCCAGTACTCGAATTACATATTTTGCTTTGGTGCTTCGTACAGGTTCAATTACAGAAAATTTATAAATCCGTCAACTGCTACTAGTAAATGGGTATTGCGCTTCCGGGATTTGACGAATGGACCCAGATGATCCAGGTGTATGGTATGGAAGGGTATTGTTACTTTTTCTATGGGATGTAAATATCCAGGTTTCCTCCCCGAGGATGTCTTGTAATAAATACAATTCAGGCAAGGCCTAATAATACGTTTTTGTTGTCATACAATGTGGATTTGCCACATCTTTCTTTTGCATATTGTGGATTGCCACAGTATGTTCTTCAACCTGTTTTTTTGCTTTTCTATTTACTTGTGGAATTGCCACAATGACATATTGTAATTTAATTTAATTTTTGTACAGGATAACTGCTAGACTTTCATTTAATTGTGGTACTGCCACTAGGTACCAGTATCTATAAACACTATTATATTTTGAATTCCCGTTATTTTTTTTCTTTAAATCATGGCAGATTTTTCTGCGAAACCACAAGTGATTTTTAAATTTAAAATTTATCATGTCTTAATTTTTCAAATTCCAATTTTTGTTCACAATTTAGACATATGCTCTGGTTTACGACAGGCAAAACATAGTTTCGCATTTTTCCTCCTTGAAATGAATGAACCCGTTTAAAACTGTTGCTAGATTCAGATTTGGATATTTCCAAGTTATTCAGCAAAACCAATAAATCAGCAATAAAACGCATTACTTTTAAAAGCAGCAATTTTTTTACCTGAACGTCATCTATGTCACCAATTACAAGCTCTAATAACAAACTGATCATCGGACAAATTAAAATGCAAAGATTTAATTAGAGACACTTTCATACCCACATACAGTACGATTCAGATCGATCACTGGTATACAGGCATACAATGATAATTAGTATCAAGCTTATTATTACAGTACTTACGTTAACCTCAGATTCGTTTATTTTGCGTTTGTGGGCCAAAACACAGCTGTTCGTGTGCTGCCACCGTGCTACGCCTACCTTTCTTACACACGAGACAGCTCTCGTTTGGAAGGATTTTTAGAACAGTGTATGGTCCATTATATTTCTGTTTTAATTTTCCTCCACTCGCTAACTTTGGACCATCTATAGCAACTAAATATCCACCTGAAAATAATTCGCTGTGTAACGAGACATCAAATTGCTTAGCTACCTTTTTTTTCGATGATATAGGTATGCTGTCTGTATTTGTGCTTGACAACGGCCTCGTCAGGGTCAGCACAGTCGTCGCTGCGTCTGCCAAAAACTGCTGAGTTGCTGGTAATCTTGGATTTGTCTTAAACTTAATGTTAATGTTGTTTTAACTATAATTTATGAGTATGAGTGGTTCCTTTAATTTCAACATCGTCGGCTCGTCTGCTCCTGACATGTTTATATTTGTTAAACTATTGAAGGTTGTCCATGTTAGCACTTTACGTATGTTGAGTAGGTCATGGTGAAGTTCCCAATCGTTAGTGCCTTTTTCCACTCATACATGACGTCGGCAAATAACATCCCAGCCAATAAGTACACCTAAGTTTTCAGGAACTGCATCATCAAGTATGATTGTAAATAAAATATCCATTATTGCAGTCGGTAAAACACTTCGCACGTGCCGATACAGTAAACTATTTTCGCTCCAAACTCTGACATAATCCACATTTCTTTCTTGATTACTGCATTGAGCCGAACAACAGCTGATTCACTCAGAATTGATATGTCAACACCACTGTCAATAAAATATGTGAAACTCATTGCTTTATATTATTTTCGTTTTACCATGCTTATACCAGAGTCTATAAACTATAAACATTGCTTATAC
The DNA here is from genome assembly GCA_029963845.1 of Rhamnusium bicolor. Lineage (NCBI taxonomy): Eukaryota > Metazoa > Arthropoda > Insecta > Coleoptera > Cerambycidae > Rhamnusium > Rhamnusium bicolor. Next base: position 495,667 of record JANEYF010006007.1, read on the forward strand.
CAACAATTTTTCTCCATGTTTCCTATCTTTTTGTAATGAGTGCAAATTCATTGTTATTGTTTGTTACGAACCTTTGAAGCTCTTATTTTTGGGTGTATTGACGACCTCGAACTCGATTAATCGTGAAGCATGTGATGTCACAATAACAAAGATGGGCTCTGCCTTTCAATGCTTCCCTAGCTTTCGCTATCATCAGCACATCGCCCACACGGCGTTCATCCTTAAATTTTGTGGCTACGTCAAACCATTCCTCTATCACGTAGCTTGGTATCCGGATTAAAGTCTGCCAATTGGAATGATGTAGCTGCTGATGTTGACGCTTGCGCAGTCACATTATCTGCTACGGTGAATCTCAACTACGAGGCGTTAGCTCGGGTGCCATATTGAATTGGTGAGATAACAATGCTAACTGCACTTACTGCATCGCCATTAAGAATAGTAACGTTTCGAGCCACTGCACTTTTAACCGTTTAGGAGCTTAACTAGACAATGTCTAATGTTCGCCCTGCTCTTCTATATTTTTGACACCAAGGTCGTCACACTGTCTGCTGTTCTGCCGCCATCTTGTCGTCAGTCACAATAATAACGGTGTGCTCTATTCTTCCGCGCTTCGCCAGCTTTTACGATCATCAAAATGTCGCTTACGTTTAATTCGTCCTTGAGCTTCGTAGCGTCGTCCAACCATTCCTCAATTGAATAGGTACTTTTATCAGGATCGTAGCTGGTTAGCTTGAATAACGAGTGCACATGCACAGACGCTGGGGCATGCGCGCTTAAATTCTCTGCTACGGAAGTGTTGGGCGTTGGCGCTGGGGACGTCGCCATCTTTGTTTGGCGAATTAGCTCCGTTAGCTGTTGTTGTGCTGCTACTAAATTAATTAACGTCTCCTGCCACTGCAGTTTTATGCGCTTTGGGCCTGATGAAGCCTCGGGTGCCTATGAAACATGAACGTTACCACTACGCCACAGCACACTCACACCGTACAGTTTGATATTAGGTAATTTCAATATCACTTGCACAACCGGCCGTGTTTTCTGTAGGGTGATTGTACAATAAAAACCACCCCTATCCCACTTCTGAGATAAAGGCGACACCTTTATGAGATAAATAAAAGAGGTAAATCGACTAATTTAAGTTTAATGACAACCACTTATCTCTGTACAATACGTAATACTTCAACCGACTACCACCTCAGCTCCCTTCTTTTCTTCCGCACGGCCAATATTTTGACTTCGCCCACGTTGTGTTAGCGCCAAGAGCCGATCCGCTGATGATGCGGTTTTGGGCGGCCACATTATTAAAGTGTTTTTACCCGAAAAAGTGCGTTTTGATTGTTTGGTGCTTTTAATATATACCAACGACTACAGAATAAGTCATTGATATATACCTACATAATGTGATAAATTAGAAATCAGTCTAAAAACAATATTTCAAAAGGTTGTAATAATCAAAATTTCTTAATGAAATTTAAATTCTCTTACAAATTCTAAAAAAAAAAATAATTTTACAAATACTTTAGAAATAGTTTCATAAAACTATGGTAGGTGATGTATTTACATGCAAAAATGTTTCATAAATTTTGATTGATTTTCTTTTACAAAATATAAGATATAGCCAACCCAAAATTTTACCAGTCACTGCTGTGTTTTCTACTGCATACATTTATACACAAAAACAAAAAAAAACAAGAAATAGTTACAATAATCTTTATTTTCTCAGTAACAACATGCGTGAATATATAAAATAATATTAATTAATAAAGTACCTACATTACAACTTTTTTACTACATTTATAGCATAATATATGGTAGGGGGTATGTACAATATGCATTTATAAAAAAAACAAGAAAATTAGACTACGAAATAAAATAAAACATTGAATTAAAATTCTTTATTGATTTTTAAATAATATAGTTTTTGTCAATATGCTTCTCTCTGTTTGGCAGCAGCATATTTCAATTTTGACGTTTCATGGTGAATTCGAATATTAAAATATTTTTCGGTAGGTATTTCAAAATGTGGTACTTTATTTTACTTTTTAATATTATGTGCTATAATATTTTGATTAAAAAAATAAATAATTTTTTTATATAATTCATGTCTATGCAAATAAGAATATAATTATTTATCAATTTAACTAATTATTTCAAGATGCTCTCATTCGTATTATCAATCAATAGAACTTATATAAACTTAATTTTGTTGTATTCATGTTAACTACTAACAGAAATAACTTTCATAATTACAAAAATGTGAAAGAATATCTCTAGATATTTACTTTTTTATTGGCGATTCTAACTCTTTGTGAACATCATCAAGAATATGTTTTCTGATATTCTGAAACTTCAATGGATTCGTTATGGTGCTAAAATGAACCAACAATTATTGTAAATTGATAAAAGAAAAGTGAAAAGTAAAATAAAAACATCAACTTTTGGCTAAATATGTTAACATTCTCAGGAAGAATTATTGTTTCATAAAATAAGAAAAAAAAACTGTGATCAGAAGTATTTACAATCGTACACCTGTTAATTGAGTAGATATTATTTTTCTTATAACAAAATGATATCTTACCAAACTTGTGTATTGTCCTTAGAACAACTTGGTAATTCCTATTTCTGAAGTCATTGGTACCAACCATAAACTTTTAAACTGACGACGCTAGGCGTATATTTTTAAAATCAAAAAAAAAAAATCATTTTGTGACCATTTATCTCCAACTTATTTTATTACATTTATTGATATGTTTGATACATATTAATGAGGCGATAGATGATACCCAAAAATTGACCTTTTCATTATCGTCTAGTTTTGAACCCCAGTGGCGGATTTAGGATTTGGCTAAAGGGGGGAGGTGCAACAGTGGCGTATTTACGGTGACAGTAGTAGTAAAACCGATTTTTCTCTCTAGTGTAGCTAATTTGTACAACACTGGAACAAAATCTTGGCTAACATTGGGTGTCAAAATTTGGATTTTGTTAGGTATTAAAACTAAATTATCATTTGTGGTGAATTAAAACAACCATGCATTGCATATTTCCTAGTATGTCTGTTCACAAACTTTTGAATTCATTTGAAAATGCTATCATTTTCAGATGAATTCAGTTTATCAGCATTAATAATCACTGTAACAATAAAAATAATTGAATTTATTTTTCCAGAAACTTATTTGCAACAGAACTTTTTCCGGCGCAGCGAGAGTAGAAAATGATCCCAAGACAGAGGCCAGGAGCGTGACATCACATGCTCGCTGGCTCGCTGCTCATAGCACAGATTAAATATACATTTACATTAACATATTTCTATAATAAATAAATAAACTGCGTTAGTTATAATAACTCAGTATTTATTGTGCACAGAACATATTTCTCTGCGTGGATAAGTGTATGAAAAAAATATATCGGCAAGAAAATGGTGTTTTGTCTTGGATGCATAAATACAACTAATAAAACTCCATTTAAAATATCTGTAACCGTACCAAAGCATATAATAGAACAGTTCTATGTGTGTTGTATGCAAGGTATTTCAAAAATAGCATGCCAAAATTCTATAGGATACACTATATATGGGCCAAAACAAGCAAAATAATTCGTGTGTACATGAAATTAACCCTTTCCAAGATAGAGATTATTTTTGTTATTTCAGAAACTATTAGAGATAAATACGATAATAATAATTAGAAACAGTCGCAATTTCGTGGATTTGGTTTGCATTCCAAGTTTTGTATTTTTCCTCTAATAATTTCTGAAAAAGAAAGAATATATTTCAGGCAATACTTTACACACACTGTATCTTGGAAATGATTCATTTTTGGCATATGCAATAAGACCTTTTTGTTTATTTCGCTCATAGTATGTACTAGAGAAGTTTAGCATACTATTTCTGAAACATCTTGTATCCAACACACAGAACAGTTATTAGCGTATAAAATAAGTAGGCACCTAATAGCATCTATGTATTCCATATACATATACTATTCATTGTAGAATACTTCTTACATGTTGCAAAATGCAATTTATATTGTTTATAAAACCATCAAGTTACACACTATAATTATGTATACATTTGTCAAATCGTGCGATTCGCCTTTCTGAAAATCTTCTTCCATATCTTTATCACGTGATAAACAAACATTAACCCTTTTAAGCCATGTAACCATAACGTTCTAAATAATGGTACTATGGGCTTCGTTCTGACAGTGCTCTACATATAATGGACCTCTCGCTAGCGCAGCCTTTGAGCCAAGAAGAATAAACTAACAAGGAGTGTTTAATCAATCCCCATTTAGCAATGTAAGCAAATTAGAAAGAGACAGATAATGTCAAGCTGACGTCACCGGTAGACAGCGTATACACAATGGCCATTTATTTTCGTGGTGTTCATAGTGGCAGTTTGTGTGATTTTTAATTACGATGTTATTGATTTTATGTTAATTATGTTTATTATATTATTATTACATTTAATGAAAAATACCTAGAAGTTTTAAGTGACACAACTATATCGTATAAGACAGACTTTAGTGCATGTACGATTTACTACATCAACATTATAATAAGGGTAATTTTTTGGAAACTAGGTAAGTAGGCCTCAATGGTTTTTTAAGTTGAAAATTACGATGAATCAACTTGATATTTTCGTTTCAATTTAAAAATAATCTGCATAATCAAAAAGGTAGGAATATTAAATTAAACCTTTTCTACTCTATTTTAGGGGGGGGGGGCGGGGGGGGCGGGGGGGGGCGGGGGGGGGGGGGGGGGGGGGGGGGGGGGGGGGGCGGGGGGGGGGGGCCGGGCGGGGGGGGGGGGGGGGGGGGCGGGGGGGGGGGGGGGCGGGGGGGGGGGCGCGGGGGGGGGGGGGGGGGGGGGGGGGGGGGGGGGGGCGGCGGGGGGGGGGGGGGGGGGGGGGGGGGGCGGGGGGGGGGGGGGGGGGGGGGGGGGGGGGGGAAAAAAAATACAATGCCTACCAGATGCTGTGTAAAGTACTGTGTCGATACAAGGATGGAAGGATAAATATTGTCTTGCCACAGATTTCCAAACAATAAGAAGCTGAAAAAGAAATGGTTTTTATTTTGTGAAGATAATGCCATCTCTACTTTAAGCCAAATCTGTTCGGTACATTTTGAGAAGTGCCATTTTTAAAGATATACGAAGGAAACTAACACGTAATTAGATTTTGTTTAACTTTTTCTAATCATTAAAGGTTTTGCACCATTTATTAAGTTTTGTCTATTTTTATAACATTATTTAAATGCAATTATTGAGGTTATCTGAAAACCAATTGTGTATTCTTTTGTAACAATTAATATTTAAATGAATAATGTTGTCAATGTTTCATGACACAATTTATTTATAGCTGGAGCATATAAAACATACTGACAGAAATGCTGTTCCCAGTATTTTATTTGAGAATGATAAGGCGAGTGTCAAAGAGAAACATTATTATCGATAATATCTTGGAGAAGGCAGAAGAAGAAAAAGCAGGAGCTTTGAAGTAAATAAAATTTTACAAGAATAAAATGAAAATGAACAAAATATTATTCTTGATACTAATGAAGAAAATATAATAACAGATAGTTATAAAAAAAATGTACCTGAATCTTTTTGTAATATTGTATTATCTGCAATATTGGAAAACTTGTTTTGTATGTGTAAATATTTCAATGTTTAGGTATTTTGTAAAATATATATTTTTTTCAAATTATTATATCGTGGGAACATATACAGGTTTTTCGTATAACTACACATATGTATCTTGAGAATCACAAAAGTGGATAATAAATTATCTTGTGTCATATTGTTTTATAATTTAAACAATTGTATAAATTTTGTAGCCCCAACAAATGCCAAATTATTTGTGGGCTAATTCTATTTTACTTGTCGTATCTTTCTCGACTTTCTCTTACTCTTCGCAATTTATTTTGTAATAGTTTTCTTATTTTTCTTGACCCATGTGAGAGAATTTTTGTTTGTATGATTTGCTATTATTTGTAAATAATTAAAGACAATAAAGACTACTTCCAAATCTACATTGTGCATTCGAATTTTTTTGTCTAGATTTTCAACGTTAAATAATCAGGTAAGTCTAATCCTATTTTATTTTTATATGGATTAATTAGGCTAAATGATTTTAGAAAAAGTACAATCTACACTACATCTATGCGGGTTGGGTACACTGATATAAAACTTTAGATATAAAACTGGACGTTTTGAAAATATTTGTATACGTATAGTAACCAAGAAATATAAAAGCAAAACTTTACCAGCCTATAATATATTTTATTACGAAAAACACTTGTCTATCTGTATTTCACAAGTTTGCTGATTTTGTTTATTTCATGAGAAAGTTTATATTTTCATTCTTTATATTCTTACATCACTGATTTTCATAAAGTTTTTGACATTCTCAGTCAACAATTAGTTAACGACCTTTATATTGTGGAATCCTACACTATAGTAATTGTATTGATTTAAGATTGTTTTAGTGTAATAATTTGGGACACACTATATTATGTTTTTGGGCCTCTATGTGCTACCAATAACGTCACCGTGACGCTTTAAGTTTAGATTGACTAAATGCGTATTAAGCACTCCTTGTTAGTTTATTCTTCTGTCGTTGAGCTACGATCGTATGATGCCAGCCCAACCAGCAAGCGTTATTGGATCCAAATAATGCAAGCAATATCTGCGGCTGCTGTTATGATTACGATTGTTCCATCCAAATAAATTTCAGATATTAGCAGTCGAGTCATTCCATATGAAATCGTCTAAAAAAAAATTTTTTTGTTGTCCCACTATTTTAGATTTTGCTTAAACTTTGTGAGAATCTTCTTTAGGGTTCCAAAGAAGGAAATCCACCGTCATTTAATTTTCGCATGCGTTAGTTCCCGCCTGCCGGAATTAAAGCATTTAAAAAACGTCATTTTTATGCTTTAATATTTTTAGCTGTAAAAATTTGTCTATTACAGATATACGTTCAAGATGGCGTTTCAAAGCTGAAAGATAGTAGTTTTTGCGCAAAGAATATAAATTCACACCATCAATACCCCCAAAAAATAACATGGTGCTGAAAATACGTATATTTCACTGATTTTTCCTGATTTTTTATTGACTCCAGTGTCTCGACTGTTGAATGCAAACAGCTAATATTTCTTAGAGATTAAGTGCACAAATTTTAAAAAAATCGCATTATTTAGGCTATAATATGAATATGTTGGCGACGAGATAAAAATATTAAACTTACAGAATATTTAGTTCTTACCTTGAACTTCAAAAACCTGTACTGCTCGTTTTGTTATTTTTATCCTTTGTGCGTGTACAGGTGACTTAGAAGAAGCAAAAATATGAGTCATTTATTTACTTTCTAATTCAATAATATTATTTATAATTGATTATTTATAACAAACTTTCTAAATTTTTTCAAATGGATGATGTGATGTAGGATTGAAAAACATTTTTTGTATGCACATTCCTATGGCTATTTGTGACTGCAAAACTCAGCAATAAAAATTAAAAATAAATTTCTTTTTTCAAATAATTCAAGAGAAGGTATTATAATAAGCGCATTACATGATGCCCATAAATAGGATAGAAGTATCACGCCGGCAATTTTATGAACAGTAGAAACCTGTCTAATGAGGCATAGAAATGTGTGTCAATCGAAATGGACAACATGTGGAGCACTTTTTACAATATCTTCCCTTGATTTACAAAAAAAAAATTATTGGTGAATTTTGCAGTTATTGTTCAATAAATCGAAAATGGTCACAAATAGCCATAGGGATGTACGTACAACAAATATTCGCTTTTCAATTCTATATCACATCGTCCAAAAATATACAGGGTGTTCCATTTGAAAAAAAATGAGAAAATTTAGTTCAAATAGTTATAAATTTAAAAATTATTTTTGGCTACTCTGTATACTCTTAAGAAGTACAAATGGCTGAGTGTCATCACACAGATATCTCATAACTAGTATATATTAACATATATTTTTTTAATATCGATAATTGTTAGTGTAGTGATTTTTTTAATATACACGTGTAAATGGCATAATTTCAACAAAAAAAATCATTACATCCAAGTGGTTGGGAGAGAGTCAATAATAAAATAGGAGTCGAAGGCGGCCACAAAGAGGTTTAAAAAAATGTTCTGATATACATGGCATTCCATTTAAAAAAATGTTAGTTGACCCTGTAGAATCGTCTTGGCTCACCCTGTATATTCGAAAATAATTTCTGGTTATGGATTTTTTTGTCTAGTTTATTTATGTTTTTAAATCAAGTTTCTAGCTATCATAGAACTCGACTTATCGAAGTCGGGCGCACTATTGCCCCACCCTGTATAGAGGTGGAATAGATAAAATTCCTAACTCTCTAAAATGAAATCTGTATCAATGACGAAACAGTTTGAAAAAATAATTTTGGTTTGATGCGTGAACACTTCGCAGTTGCCTCAGCAGATAATGCAATAATTTGAACAGTGCTGGACATGTGCAATATAATACATAATTATTATTTTGATATGATGGTATCTTCTATGTGAAGCGCGATATTGTTTATAAAAGGAATAAATAATAAAGGCCTCAGAATAATCCCCTGAGAAACTTCAGTATAGACCTTAAGAGGGCTAGGGTAAATAATTTACCAGCAGCTCTTGCAACAACGAATTGGGTTCTCCCCTTAAATAAATTCAAACCAAAAAAGGGTTTAACCATGAAATTCTAAATATTAAGTTTATTCAAAATCAAATCTGCTTTATTTTTGAGCTAGGAAAAAGATTAAAACGTTGAGGTTATAGCTTTTCTCCCAGAGCACCGAAATAATGAAAATGAAGACAATTGAACCTCAGTATTTCCGTTTCCATATTCCGATGACCTGAAAAAAACTATAACCTCAATGTTTAAACTTTTTCCAAGATAAAAGATTCCCAGGAAATTCAAGTGAACCTCCTTAATTCATCACTGCATATAATCGTAACTGGATAATTTTGTTGTTATTTGCTATTGATTATAAAGTTGTCATTTTTAAAATAATTCATAATAAAACTGTAAATAGTGAACAGGTAAAACATTCTTTTCTACGATGTACATGTCACTATCATCATGTCTTTTAACAAAAATGAGCAACTACCCAACTAGCACCAAAGTGACAGGATCTGGCATCGAAATTTTAATGTAGTAGGCATTACATAACTGTCACTAAATTTGCTACTTTAGTATTAAATTCACCTTGTGGTATACCTGTGTAGTAACAATTACGTAAATTCTACTGGATTGTGGTACTGCATAGTTATTATACTTTCAAGTAACTGCTGCAGTATGAAATATTTTAGAAACTTTTTTCTATCTCACAATAGATCTGGGAATAGGTGATTGTGTTCTCCGCATGCAGGTCTGTTTGTATATATTTCATGAACCCACATTTTCCTTTTTCGTTTAATTTTTTCTTCCTCGTCTTCTGCTTCCACCACTGTAGCCAAAAATAGCATTTCCTCGTTAGAATCATTGATAATATAATCAAGCATCATTACTTCTTTACTCATAATTCTGAAGTGGTGACTGCGTATAGTGGATGAACGGCCCCTCGAAAACAGAGCCGCTTCTCTCCGCCTCACCGATCTGAGGAACGCATTTCTTAAAAAAACCGTTTACCGTTTATAGTTATTTGACATAAAATATAACAGCTGGTCGTTTGTCTTGGCGCTTTGGTATACCGACGCGACGACTCACCGCTATTTTTGCATTTCTTAAATTTTCAGCGTGACCTGTAGGGTAACGGCAATTACTTTACTAGTTGTAATGGTAGAGTAAAACAGGCGTGTACAACGTACTGGATTTACTAATCAATGAAAGTTTCATAAGTGACAAATTTCATGGCGGTCATAGGCAAATAAGTATTTTTCTTCTAGAATCTTTATTCTACAATAGTATATACGTCTAATCATTCCTATTTGAGTAATGGAAAATGTATTTAAGGTAAGTTTTGTACTTATCTTTGCTGAATAGTTAGTGAAAGTTTAATATTATAATTAATATTTTACTTTTATTTAACGTATAAGATATAAGCAACAAGAAATACTTAAAAAACAATATGACGACGACTGATTCTTTTAAAATACCGCCCTGTATATAAAGCAATATTTGGTTTCCGTTACGTTTTCTCTTTTTAAAAATGTGGGATTTCATAAATCAATTGTTTTTAGTTTTCAAGTTATTGAGCGGAAAAATTGATATGTTTTTATGATGAATATTTCGAGTAGGCTCTGACCACAAAATAAAATCTTTTCTATTACTGTCAACTGTTGAGGTTGAGTAATTGTTACAAAATGTAAGGCTCGATATTCTTGTAGTTTATACAGCGAATAAATGATTTCATCTCTTTTGAGTTGTAAAGTTACTATTCGTAATTTCATTAGCATTTGATGGATAACTTGGAAAACACATTTTTCAACCACGAATATGAATTTAAACGAAGAAAAAAGAAACGGAAATTTAAAGTTGGGGAAAATACGGAAAATATGTAAATAGTATCACAATTTATGAGTATTTCATATTGACTTGTATAGGGAGTAAAATGGTTACGATTTATTTTTTCGGGACATATGTGAGGCCATACACGCCTCGAAAGTGACGAAATTGGTCTATAACTTAAAAAGATTTCTGTTTTATATTGATAAAACAAAATATATACGGTATTTTGTCATCTTGAAATCATCAAAATAATTAATTTTATTTATCATGGATGTGGTAGGTAATAAATACTTCTGGCAAAAACAGAATTCATTTAAAAAAAGATTAATAAATTAAATGAACAAGAAAGAGGGATTAATTTTTTACTCTTTTTTTAGGAAACCATCTGTAAAATCACAAGATATTCAAGTTTCTCTTCTTATTAAAACACTATGAAGATTTCATAAGACGAGTTACGTTTTCTTAAAACACCCGGTCATGTTTCTCAGTCTTCTACTATAGTAATAGGCAAGGAAGCCATTATAGTAGAAATACTAGAGTAACAGTTAACAATGATAACACATGTTATTGTGGTAAAAAATGTTTTTAATTTTAAATTAAGAATATGAAATATTACAATTTGTAGACAATTCCAACTAACAATAAATTTTAAGTAACTGTTAAAATATACAGATATAACCTCTAGTGATAATAATAATTAGTAGACAACTAGCTAATTATATTGATTTTTATAACAAAAAAAGTAGTTAATGGGATTATGATTGAAATTTGTAACATGACAACTCATCATATACAATGGAAAATAGTCCTAATTAAAACCTCCAAGGTTAATCATAAATATTTAATTTAGGGAGTTTCCCATTCTCTAACGAGGTGATGTAGCAGTAAAATTGTATAATCTGGCTTGCTGCAAAAATATTTGGCATTTTGCAATACGACATCAGTTTGATGATTTGCAGTCATTATATCCTAATTGCGCTAGGTAGTCATCTCGCAAATTCCTAACGTCTAATTGAACTGAAGATAATTTTATTGCGTATTGTCTTATATGATATCATTAGGATAAGAGGGAAAGTTTTAATACATGATGTATTTAAGGTGGGGAACTTTTTTATGGCGAATGGGGGAAAACCAGTCTAGGGTTTTATTTCGTGACCGTATTTAGTTTTCACAAAATGCATCTGCCTGATATACAGGGTGTCTCACTTTTTATTGGCAAGACTTTAACAACCATTAGAAGACCTCATCCTAAGAATAAAAGTTCCAATAAATATGGGTCGCAAAACGCTTCATTTCTGAATTTGAAGATAAAAAATATTTGTTCTTCAATTACAAAATTACCATTTATAATAAATTCATGCTACTGAAGCATTTGAAAGGCATTCAATTTTATCCAGAGAAGGTCCTCCTGTCAGAACTTGATAGGACTCAGCGTTTTTAAGAAAAAAAGAAAATACTGAATAGAAGGCGAAATCATGATTTTTTTCTTTATGCGGGCGTACCCGTTAATTCTTATTGTTTTTTACCATATATATATATATATATATATATATATATATATATATATATATATATATATATATATATATATATATATATATATATATATATATATATATATATATATATATATATATATATATATATATATATATATATATATATATATATATATATATATATATATATATATATATATATATATATATATATATATATATATATATATATATATATATATATATATAAAGTAATGTTTAAATATGTATAATATGTATATACAAATATATACATAAGTCGTTGGGGATGCAGTTCTTTGATGGCTAAATTAAATTAAAAATCTGTTTTTTATCTAGCTTTCGGAATATCTTTATTCCATTCTCAAGATATCTAAAAGTGTACATTATATTATAAAAAAGTATTAATTATTATAATACTTACAAACGTGATTATAAAGATAAAAATAAATATAGTTTAAAAAAACTAAAAAAACACGCTTTTAAAGCACATCAAACTAAAAAGTGAAAAATAATTATTAATATAAACTGAAAACAATAATGAACGAAAAATACTAGTATTATTGTGAAAAAAGCGTGGGTTGCTCGATATACGAAAAATATGGCACAAAGCGCCCCACGCTTTTTTCACAATAGTACTAGTATTTTTCGTTCATTATTGTTTTCAGTTTATATTAATAATTATTTTTCACTTTTTAGTTTGATGTGCTATGAAAGCGTGTTTTGTAGTTTTTTTAAACTATATTTATATTGCTTATTGGTGCTGATATTATAACATATTACGATCCAACAGATATTTCTGAAAAAAAAAAATATTTTTTTATTTCAGCCATGGGATTTGAACTCACGCCCGAGGAGTCCGTCGTTTCGCATCGACTAAGACTTGCCCGCTCGGCCAACGATCGAACTGAGAATCACGGAATATACTTACAATATTAAGCCTCTTGCTCTCACGCAGAGGATACGTGAGGAAAGGACTGGCGATCCTGATCAGGATAATGATATAAACTTATCAAATTATTGTATTGTTACCGGTTCTTCGTAAGTGTACAAAGTTTCAATCAAATCTGTCCGTTTAAAGTGGGTCAAAATCGAGTCCATAGAGTCGGTTACAAACAAACAAACAAACATACAGGTGAAGCTAATAAAAGCGTGTTAATAAATACATGACATAAAAGTAAAAATTGTTTTCAATAAAGTGTGTAAAATATCAGGAAAAAAAGTAAAATAGGTCAATTTAGACAATTTCAAATAAATATGCAAATAGTTACAAAACTGTTACCAAAGATATTAAAAAATTTTTCATAAAAATATATCAAGGCAACCATAAACAACTAGTAAAATTTTGTTAAATAAATTAAAATTATGATAGTCTTTTTAAATCATTATTAAGTTTCAAAATGTAGGTATAAAAGAATAGTAAACCCAGGTTTGTTCCTTGCGGGACCCCCTCAATTTTGTGTTTTTTTTTTCAATATGTTGTCATTTATAATTAATTTTCTCTAAGCAACGTTTTTTGCATTTATAGTGTCCCGAATAGGACCGTTATCGTTGAAGTTGAATTTAAAGATAAAGGGTGATTCTCTTTTATTAATTTTGATCCCTAAAGTTACTATTTTGACTGAAAAGCAAATTTTGTTTACAGTGAGAATAATCTCGTGTTAAAAAAAAAGAAACTTTTTTCAAACTATTATATTTTTATTTGAAAACTTTTGCCATAGACAATATTTAGTAATAGTAAATTTTCCTATGTCGCTTTATCATAGTTCGGAAATATTTTAAAAGTATAAAATGTGTTGGTGTTGTTGGTCCTGTAATTGGATCAGTTGTCCACGAGGGACTGAGTTTAAAAGTAAACTTCCCTTTCTAAAGAAGTAATTACTGTCGACTGTAGGGTAATTAATATTTTATCCTGTTCATAATAATGTTAGTATAACGAATAAAATATTAACGAAAACATTTTCTGGTTATCACTTTTTAATTTTGTAATGAAGTAATCGGAAAAACAAGTTTTTATCAGCATAATATCTTCATCCATCATTATTCAGAATCTCGAACTATTATCAATGCCTATCTTGGTGGATTAGTGGAGCGGAATATTGAATTTCTCGACTATATATTTTGAGAACCGGCAATAACGCGTATTTGAAGCAAAAATTATTAATTTAAATTTAGAGATAAATCACAACATTTTAATTGATTACACTTTCGAGGCTACACAGAATGGTAATGATAAATATTGTTACTAGATATTTTCTATAAAATTATCATATACTGATGTAATTAAATTCCCTTAGTAATACAATAGGTTATTTTTTTATTATTTAGTCATCTTTCTCTTGCGCAAAATAAATCTAATTTATTTTTAATTATTGGATAAGAAAGCATGTTAAATTTCAGATACAATGAATGGACACGTAAATGATTTTTAAACATATCACACCACAGGTAATACAACCTCCTGTATCCCTAAAGATACCTCAAGATACTTTTGGATGGAGTGGAAAAGGCGTGTCCATTCAATGTGAGGAGGTAAGGGTGTAGTTTAAGGTGTTTGTTAGGGTTTGTAAAGTAAGGTGTGTGTGTCCGTCGTTGTGCGTATTTTGTTAGTTTTTGTCGACTTCGTTGTATAGTGGCAGATTCTCGTGTATCAGGTTTTGTGTGTCAATGTAATTGTTATGTCTGCGTATGTCTGTTATATGTCTTGTTAGGTTGGAGCGTGGATATTGACTATTAGGATTTTTTGGGAGAGTTCTGTTATGCGGCCGCATATTAGTGGCATGTTTGTATTTCTGTATAAGTTGTCTGTCAGTATGTATCTGTTCGCCTTGGTCACGAGTCTCAGTAATTTGTTCTGCGTCCCCTGGAGGTTATATTGTGTGTCTGACATACGGCTCCAGGCGACGCAGCCGTACGTCATTATTGGTCTCAGTATTGTCTTGTAAAGTAATAGTAGTTTTTTGTCGGCATTTAGTTGGGAGCATCTGTTAAGGAGGGGATAAAGTTTGCGTAAGTTCATGTATATCTTGTTTATTGTTTTCTATATGTTGGGTTTAAATGAGAAACGTTGATCCAGTGTCAGTTCTAGGTATTTAACAGTTTTGTTTTCCGTGACAGTTTTGTTGTTTATTGTGAGTGGAGTGAATGTCTTGATGTTCGTAAATTTGTTTGTAAATATAAGGGTCTCTGTATTTGTCTCATTTATTGTTATTTTTCATTTGTCGTAGTAATTTGTGAGTAGGTCAAGGTGGTATCGTATTTTTTGTCGTCGCAGTCTGAGCATAAAAAGATTTTACGTAAATAGTCGTGTCGTCTACGTACATTATAGTCTTGATTAGGGGAAGGGTGGGGAGGTCGACGAGGTAGAGGTTGAAAAACGTGGGCGAAAGTACCGTGCCCTGCGCTACGCCCGCCCGTATAACGTAGGTATCTGACGTTATTAATTTTTACCTTAAATTGCCTATATATTAAATAGGATTTAATGAAAGTAATGTAATACATGGGTAGTTTGTGTAAATTTTGTAATTTGGACAAGAGACCTTTATGCCACATAGTGTCAAAAGATTTTTCTATGTTTGAAAAAAAGCATTTTTGTGTTATGCTTTTTACTGAAGCCTCAGATAACGTCGTGCACCACTCTGCACAATGACACCGTAGTATTGTGTCCTTCTCTGAAACCAAACTGGATGTTAGGGATTAGTTCTTTTCTATTTATGATGGAATTTAGATTTTTGAAAATAATTCTTTCCGCTATTTTGCCCAGGGTGTTTAATAGCGAAATTGGGCGGTAGGGTCCTTGCCTGGTTTCAGATAAGGAACAATAATTGCAGTTTTCCACGCTGTTGGGAAATACTGCAGCCGATTCGCCGAGTTTATGATACGCGTTATTTGTACAATTGTCTTTTTAGGTAGTTTTTTGTATAGGATATTGGGGATGTTGGGGAGTTTTGATAATAAAAGAGACCGGTATTGATAACGTTGACCGCACAAATAATATTCTTGAAGCTGTTAACAATAATCCCCTCATATCAGTGCGACAAATTGCAGGCGAAATAAATATTCCTAAGACAACTGTACACAAGATATTAAAGCAAAGGAAATATCATCCGTACAAATCTACGATTTTCCAAGCTTTAAACAATAATGATTTTGGTAGAAGAATTTTGTCGTTGGTTTAATCAGAAATAAGAAGAACAACCTGACTTTTAATCGAGAGTTATATGGACCGACAAAAGTCCTTTTACAAATTGTGAAGCCTTTAACAAGTACATTTATTATCACCACTGGGCCACAGAAAATCTGCATGTAACTAAGCAAAGAAGATTCTAAACTAGGTTTGGATTTTATGTATGGCGCGGCATGATAGGTATTACCTTTTCTCTTCCTATTCTACTCCTATGATCTGCTTATAACCCTTTTCTTAATTACTATTTTTAGATCGCCATTTAATTGGTGCATTCATTTTCCACAACAATTTAACGGGAGCAGCCTATCGTGAACCTCCAGAAAATCAAGTTTTCCCGAGATAAGACAGCTTTTTACAGAACAAGAAATAAACAAATTGTGGTTGCAACAAGATGGCTGTCCTGCACATGATACTAATAATAATGTTAGACGGATATTGCAGGAAAATTTTGGTAACCGCATAATTTCAAATAGAGGACCAATATTGTGGCCTCCCCGCTCGCCTGATATAACCCCTCCTGATTTTTATTTGTGGGGTACGGTGAAAAATGAAGTGTATGATTTTGAAATCCCGGAAACTATCGATATTTTGGAAGACAGAGTTAGGGGCGTTTTCGGCACAATAAATGCCAATACTCTCAGAAGAGTAATCAGCTCAGTTAGGCGTAAATGCCAAAAATGTATTCAGTTAAATGTAGGTCATATTGAACAGTTTTATTAAATCTTCTTACTTCTTTACTCTCGTTTCTTCTATTATGTTAATTAGCTGTTATTAAAAAATTGTTTTCATATCGATTATGTTCTGTATTTTAACAGAAAATTAAAATTATTTAAGCATGTCAAACTGGTACCCTTAATATTACTGTTATTTTTTATAATGGTTGGTATGAGGTATATCTATGAAATCAAAATAAATTTTTGATTTTCTATGGCCTACTATTTTGTTTTGTTAAGAAATTGATAACTTCTCTTAAATTAGTCCCTCCTCGGCATGTCATACATCATGTGAAAGCTCTTTTTTAAGCGCAATCTGAAAAACGAAAAGTCCAATATGACTGCCATAAGAAAAATAAGAGTTACCTGGGATATCTCGAAAACAAAAGACTATCGAGCATTCGTTTCTACACCAAAATATTAGTCTGCAAAAAGTGTCTTAATAATGTAAAAGTTTAAACCTGTTTGACCAAGGATTACTTGGCTACAGCCCCGTAATAATAATAATCGCCTTTATTATAAAAAAAGTTATTACATGAGTCAGTAGATAATGTTGAAATAATGAGAAAAAAAGTAAGATGTAAAAGTAAGTAATTACAAGCTATTGAATGTGAAATACAGCACTCAGAGGGCGAAGTTTAGCCAAAGGCTATTCTTACACTTAACCCAGTGAATGCAAAGAAAGAAATATATATATATATATATATATATATATATATATATATATATATATATATATATATATATATATATATATATATATATATATATATATATATATATATATATATATATATATATATATATATATATATATTTTATGTACGGCAATGGTACTATCTTTGTTTTAACCGAAAATCGTCGGGATGCTGCTTTGGTCATTTTTTTGTATAATACTATACATTGTGGTACACGCTATTTCACCAAAGAGTGCGCTGGAGTCTAACCCGTGTATATATTCAAAGATTTAAAACGCGTGAAGGGCAACTTCCATTTATTTTGGGTTTGGTTTGACAACTGTGCTTTTCCTAATATCTTTTCGAGGGTCTATGTATAACATCCACGAGAAAATTTATTTTATTTCTTGTATGTAATGCGTTTAGAGATCTTCGCGTCATCCAATCTAATTATTACAGTAATTACGATGTCGAATCGAGCCTTACGCAAGGTGCGCATGGCGCGGTATTTAAATTTGAATGAAGTATTTTATGTTGGTGTATTATTTATTTTGTCTGCTTAAAATTAAATTGCTAATGTATGTAAGCAATGTGTATTATATTAGTTTCAATTGCAATTTCAAGAACAATGCAGTAGTTTTTAATACTTATACTTCGATAATTTTTATGCCAATGTAGCCCATTCTTTTATAAGTAAAACATGATCGTTGATCATGCCATGCTGATATTTCTGATTTGAATTAATAATTGTTAGTTATTAGTTATTATTACAACATGATACTGCATAGATTCTTAACTTCTGTACCTTAATAAATTATATTTGTCTTAGTGCGTGTATTTTACACCTTATAAGACAAGGGTAACAAATTTCGGACTTTTACCCTATACACATAAATTAGAACGAGTAACTTGTAATTCTCATAATTCTCGTAAGTCTAAATTATCGGGCAAGGGCATAGCCCTTCTAGTCCATTAATATTAGCATAAATAGAAGAAAAAATTATACAGTTTTACCTCTTGGGGATTGTACGCGTCAAGTGAATAGTTTTCGAAATCAAGAAAGTTCCATAGTAGAAAGTGGTCGCTTAACCCACAAAAACCACCCCAAAGACACCCTGCCGTAGTTTTCTGCATTTTTCTCAAAAACCGTGGGCTGCGCAAAAATTTTATAATTATAGAAAATATTCTATATAAAATTTGTCATAAAAAAGGTTCTATTACTAAAGTCAATAAATGCAGTGGATTTCGAGAAATGAGCGATTAAATAATATTACGCAAGAAAACGAAGAGTATCTATATTGCATTTGATCGGCACATTTCTAAAACCGCAAATATCGTTCGTAGAGAAAAAAAATTCATATCATTGTGTTCGTCATCGAATTTTGAACAGCTTTCAAAATATCCGTCTGTCCGTCCGTCACGTTTCTTGTAAGCACGAAAACTTAAGAAGGAAAAGTCCGATAGAATTGAAATTTTGGCTGTAAGTTAGTGTTCGCTAGAAGAAGAACCCTATTGTTTTTGAAAAAATCAAATCATAAATAAAAATTTTATAGCACATTTTATTTAAAAATATGACTACAGCGGGTTGCAATTTTTAATGTGATACTAAGATTGAAGTAGCTTTCTGTAGACACCAAAATATTGTAAAATATAGAGTCACATGTTTCGCCTATACAGTCGGCATCATCGGAAGATGATAAAATTTAAAACTAAATATGTACCTAGTCAATATATTAGGTATTCTGAAAATGAATCTTAGTTATTACTATAAAATATACCGCAACGCGTTTCGCTAACACATTCGGCATTATCGGGAGATGATAAAATTGAAGATTATATATGTAGTCAATACATTAGGTATTGTAAGAATAGAGTTTATAAGACAACTAGACGTGCACATTGTACTCTTCGCAGACAGTGTCTTATTGCACGTTTTATATATTTGTTCCACATTCTATAGGATACTCTTCGCAGTTTTTTGAAAATAATGATGTTATTGGCTTATAAACTTCATTCTTACAATACCTAATGTATTGACTACATATTTAATCAATTTTGTCATCTCCCGATAATGTCGACTTAAATTTTATCATCTTCCGATGATGCCGACTGTATAGGCTAAACATGTGACAGTATATTTTACAGTATTTTGGTGGCTACAAAAAACTACTTCAATCTTAGTATCACATTAAAAATTGCAACCCTCTGTAGTAATATTTTTAAATAAAATATGCTTAAACATTTTCATTTGCGATTTGATTTTTTTCAAAAACAATAAGATTCTTCTTCTAGCGAACACTAACTCACAGTGAGTAGTGGCGAGAGGTATGAAACTTCTCATATGGTCCAAATGCTACTATCCGACCGACATCATAGATGTCTCTGTGGCGGATAACGACTTGCGAAGCAAGTACCGAGAGCGGCGACCTCTAGCCCAGGTGAACTAAACTATTATTATTAAATATGATTTGAACGAAACAACTACTCAGCGGGCAAATACCCCGACCTGCATTGGATTATACCTTCAAATCATGATAGACCTGTAGCCAACATCATTTGTCAATTCCTAACCAGACACAGACCGGTTTTGAACTAATTAGTTCTTCTCAGTATGTCATAGGTTATGGAACAGACAAATGATAGTGGTGGCCCACCCGCTAGTCATATACTGACTAAGGTAAATTGAGTAGTGGCGAGAGGTATATGAAACTTCTCATATGGTCCAAATGCTACTCCGACCGACATCATACATGTCTCTGTGACGGATAGCGACTTGAGAAGCAAGTTCCGAGAGCGGCGACCTCTAGCCCAGGTGTACACTCCCGAACTTAAACCACGATTTGCAAATGTGTTTATTCCATATTATTGCATCAATAATTAATAATTACTAGTTATTAGTTAATTACAACATGATACAGCATAGATCCTTAAATTCTGTACTTTAATAAATTATATTTATGTCTTAGTGAGTGCATTTTATACCTTACAAGACAAGGGGTGACAAATTTTGGACTTTTATTCTATACACATAAATTAGATTGCATAACTTGTAATCCTCATAATTCTCGTAAGTCTAAATTATCGGGCAAGGGCATAGCCCTTCTAGTCCATTAATATTAGCATAAATAGAAGAAAACAATTATAAGGTTTTACCGCTTGGGGATTGTACGCGTCAAGTGAATAGTTTTCGAAATCAAGAAAGTTCCAAAGTAGAAAGTGGCCGCTTAACCCCCAAAAACCACCCCAAAGGCACCCTGCCGTAGTTTTCTGCATTTTTCTCAGAAACCGTTGACCGCGCAAAAAATTTTGTAATTATAGAACATATTCCTTATAAAATTTGCCATAAAAAAGGTTCCATTACTAAAGTCAATAAATGAAGTGGATTTCGAGAAATGAGCGATTGAATAACATTACGCAAGAAAAAGAAGAGTACCTATATTGCATTTGATCGGCACATTTCTAACACCATAAATATCGTTCGTCGAGAAAAAAATTTCATATCATTGTGTTCGTCATCGAATTTTGAACAACTTTTAAAATATCCGTCTGTCCGTCCGTCACGTTTCCTGTAAGCACGAAAACTAAAGAAGGAAAAGTCCGATAGAATGGAAATTTGAGCTGTAAATTAGTGTTCGCTAGAAGAAGCCTATTGTTTTTGAAAAAATCAAATCGTAAATAAAAATGCTATAGCACATTTTATTTAAAAATATGACTCTACAGAGGGTTGCAATTTTTAATGTGATACTAAGATTGAAGTAGCTTTCTGTAGACACCAAAATATTGTAAAATATGCAGTCACATATTTCGCCTATACAGTCGGCATCATCGGAAGATGATAAAATTTAAATTTAAATATGTATCTAATCAATATATTAGGTATTCTAAGAATGAATCTTAATTATTACTGTAAAATATACCGCAACGCGTTTCGCCAACACATTCGGCATTATTGGGAGATGATAAAATTGAAGATTATATATGTAGTCATTACATTAGGTATTGTAAGAGTAAAGTTTATAAGACAGCTAGATGTGAACATTGTACTCTTCGCAGACAGTAGTCTTATTGTACTTTTTATATAATGGTTTCACATTCTATAGGATACTCTTCGCAGTTTTTTGAAAATAATGATGTTATTGTCTTATAACTTCATTCTTACAATACCTAATGTTTTAACTACATATTTAATAAATTTTATCATCTCCCGATAATATCGACTTAAATTTTGTCATCTTCCAATGATGCCGACTGTATAGGCTAAACATGTGACAGTATGTTTTACAGTATTTTGGTGTCTACAGAAAACTACTTCAATCTTAGTATCACATTAAGAATTGCAACCCTCTGTAGTTATATTTTTAAATAAAATATCTTTAACATTTTTATTTACGATTTGATTTTTTTTTCAAAAACAATAAGGTTCGTCTTCTAGCGAACACTATCATGCTTACAAGAAACGTGACGGACGGAGAGACGGACAGACAGAGAGACGGATATTTTGAAAGTTATTCAGAATTCGATGACGAACACAATGATATGAAATCTTTTTCACTACAAGCGATATGTACGGTTTTAGAAATGTGCCGATCAAATGCAATATACTCTTCGTTTTCTTGCGCAATGTTCTTAAATCGCTCATTGCTCGAAATCCACTGCATTTATTGACTTTAGTAATAGAACCTTTTTTGTGACAAATTTTATAAGAAATATTTTCTATAAATATAAAATTTTTAGTGGGGCCGACGGTTTCTGAGAAAAATGCATAAAACTACGGCAGGGTGCCTTCTGGGTGGTTTTTGGGGTTAAGCGACCACTTTTTACTTTGGAACTTTTTTGATTTCGAAAGCTATTCACTTGACTCGTATAATCCCTAAGTGGCAAAACTTTATAATTTTTTCTCCTATTCCACTATTTTGGTTTTAATATGAATGGACTATTCCATATTACAGAGAAAAAAGTTAAAAGAAAGTAGTAGAAAATAAAAACGCAATTTGCTTAATATCCATGAATTAGTTATATAAAATGTATTCATGGGTTTATCAAACAAGATGTTTTTTTGCTTGTTCAGAAGCAGCAAGATCATCAGAATTACAGTTATGAAACAAGATTACTAATCAGTTAGCTTACATAAACACGGCAACGCTGTAAAGGATGCCAATTAGTGTATATGGAAGTCATTTCGACTTTTACTAGGTAAAACATTTATATATACATATGGTGGTTGCCACCCTTAGCGTAAAGTGTAACGGATTCTAAGACGGTAGGTTTTAGAATTTGTGTAGTATATTATATACACTGCTGTATATAGGCCGGATGTCACCCTAGTAGCTTAATGTACGGATGCTAACAGAACCAGAAAACGAAAATATATATATATATATGTATATATGGAGGAAGAAAAGGATAATGGGTATTGCCCGCAAAAATGGATGAATCCGTCGACACGTGTTTCTGAGTCACTACTCGTAATCATGACGGCTATAAGTTGTAAGGATATGTACAACTTAGGTTCAACAGCACAAAAGGAAACCACTGACAGGAAGCCAGTCGCACATTTGTGGCTGCAATTGAAAGACCCCGTGTTTACAGGGCATCAGACAATATTGCCACGGAGGCAACTATAGCTACCTGCGTGGTATTCCCTACCCAGGGTTTAGAGTAACAAAGAATCGAAAGTCACTACGGGATGAGATGTAACAGGAAGAAAAGGATAATGGGTATTGCCCGCAAAAAAAGGATGAATCCGTCGACACGTGTTTCTGAGTCACTACTCGTAATCATGACGGCTATAAGTTGTACCTATCCTTACAACTTTTTTTTATATATATATATATATATATATATATATATATATATATATATATATATATATATATATATATATATATATATATATATATATATATATATATATTTTATTCGAGAGAAGAGAATTAAGCCAAGAAATATAGTAAATAGATAATTGTATGATAACTATAAAATATTTAATAGTATGGCACCAATATAGTTGACATAATATATTAAATGCACGATCACTGCCTAGAAAGTAAATGAGTTTTTACCTTAAATTGAAAACTGTGGCTTGTTAAAATTTTTAGATCGTCAGGAACATCGTTGTATATACGCACAGCATTATAGGTAAAACACCTCTGAAACATGGAAGTCGAATGATGAGGCATTGTCAACCCTTCTGCAGACTTTATGTTACGCTGGTGAATATTCAATCTCGGAATTAACTTATTTAACAAGGGAGCGTCTAGTTTTAAATTTAATAATTTATGAACAAACGAAGCAAAATGCAGAACTCGCCTATTGTCCATATTAAGCCAATCAATTTCTTTTATTTTATTGGAAATGTGATCGAACTTGCGAGGTTGAAAAACTAATCGACAACACATATTCTGAACTTTTTGAATTCAATTTTTGTGCACAACATCCAAGCAAGGACCATAGATAAAATCGCAGTAATTAAATAATGACAAAACAAGAGAATCGGAGATAACAACTTTTAAATTTTGACTGATAATAAATCTGCTAGAATATAATAACTTAAGTGAGATGTATGTTTTTTTCAATAAAGTATTTATGTGTGTTTTGAAACGTAAATTTTCATCAATAATTAATCCCAAACTTTTTGCGTAGGTAACGACAGGCAATGATATATTATTAATTTTAATATCAATATTATTTTTAACATAATTTGCTTTGTTTTGCGAACCAAAAATCATAATCTGCGATTTATTAGAATTAAGTTTTAAATTATGTTTTAGACATAAATCATATAGTAAATTTAACTCATTGTTAATAAGATACTGAGTCTGTAGGACATCATCTGCGGCAAAACTAAAATATATCTGCGAATCATCTGCATACGCTTGAATTTTACAATTTTTTATTGACTTCAAAATATCTGCAGTATATAATATAAATAGGAGAGGTCCGAGTATGGATCCTTGAGGGACACCAGAATTTATATTACAATAAGGAGAAAATCTATTGTCCTTTTAATTTTTTGCTTCCTACTTTTAGTATAAGAGAAACCAAAGTTTCACAAAACTCGTAAAATTTTAATTTGGAGCAAATAAGGTTATGGTCAATCGTGTCAAAAGCCTTCGAGAAGTCGAGCAAGATAAGCACTATAATTAATTTTTTATCATACGCTGCAATAATTTCATCAATAACTTGAGACAAACTCATGCATGTATGGTATTATAGTGCCTCCTAAAACATGTCTGAAAAGACGGTAAGATACTATTATTATTTATATATTCATACATTTGACTAAATAACACTTTTTCTAACATTTTTTGACATGTAAGGTAGTATGTTAATTATTCCAAGATCCGAAAAATCTAGAGTTTTGTTTTTTTTTGCAAGTGGACATCCAATTGCAACCTTCCATAAATCAGGAACTGTACTCGTCTCAATTGCATAATTGATTATATGAGTTATGTAAGAGTCTATAAAAGGACTGCAATATTTAATCATGGTCACTGAAATATTGTCTGTACCATAAGCATTAGATTTAATTGAAAATAGGTTATCATGAATTTCATCAACCGTTGCCAAGCGGAAGTTAAAGTTTATGTCATTATCATATAAATGTGTATCATAATACTGAATTTTTTCATTACATATATTGTTGTTTAATTGTAAAACGTTAGAAAAAAAAATCACTAATATCATTAGGATCAGATAAATTGTTCGGTTTCATTAAATTTATATTTGTTTCTAATATAGAAAGAATCAAGAGTAGCCCATGTTTTTTTATAGTTATTTAGCTGTATGTATGCAATGTATGCACAACAGTTATAGTTCATTTATAACATTTAATCTTCATAACTTTACATGATATAAAATATTTTGCTTTGCATTTAGTAGGATATTTTGTACCCACAGCATATGAGGCTATATCTGTTTACGTTTTCCATGTATACTAAACTTTTCCCTTTTGTTTACTTTCCCTTACTGTATTCATGTGGTATATCAGTGGTGTTACACAGCTATTTATGCTTTGGAAAGAGCTATGAATAATATAAACTTAGTAAATAATAGTAAAACCTTTATTGCATGGCACTGAAACGTGAAAGCATTCTTAGAAAAAGAATAAAAGAAAAGTAAACAGTCCAAAGGGTTAATAAGAGAGCGCGTTAGAAATGTTTTCATTGCAATTCATATTTTCTTCTTCAACTGGCTTTAAAATATGATACATCTTGCACTACAACGAAAATACTACGTTTTATTATTATTTTTTATTTTTTAAACACCACAGAAATTAGAAAACCCCCTAAATCCAAAGCTGAGGCCGTCTAGAGAAGGATTACACTTAGAAAAACGTGGACATATAACCGTTCCCACCGACATTGCCAGTGCCGGTGGCGGGATTCGAACCTGCAGTTATGACAGAAAGATTTCTAGTCATCGCGCTGTATAGCCAACTACAGCAGGTAATTCATACGTATTTTCTATGTACGTACTATTTTGAGGTACAATTCCCCACTGTGAAATTAAATGTCTCCGAAAATAAGCGGCATTTACGTTTACGAGTAACTCGTATACGAGTGAGATACTCGTAAACAAATTCGTGAATGTAAAACTGCAGGCTACAGGTTTTGATGGATTGAGAGCTTTTTTATTGGTCTGTTAAAATAGGAAACTTTATTTCATACAACATAGATGTATTATCAGGAGTTCCTCAAGGTTCTCATTGCGGTCCAGTCCTCTTCAATTTATTGATAAATGATAATGTATCATATATTACTTATAGTAAAGTGTTGTTGTTTGCCGATGATCTAAAATTATATAAATTAATAAAAAGCATGGATGATACAACATTGTCACAAAGAGATTTGGACAGCCTACTAAATTAGTGTATATTTAATTCCATGACCTTAAATATCACAAAACGCTTTTCTATGACTCTTTCTAAAATTTATTCACAGATTACTTATCCTTATACAATCAACAAGAATAAGTTACAAAATGTTTCAGAAATACGCGATTTAGGGGTAAATCTTGATAATAAATTAACTTTTAATTCTCATATAACAAAAATAATTTTGAGATCCCTTAAGTCTCTTGGTTTAATTTTGCGATTTCAACCCATTTTAGTATCTCAACTATTAAATTGATCTGCTGCTCATTAGTACGCTCTTCGCTTGAATATTGTTCCATTGTTTGGAATCCATACTATAATATCCAAATCGATATCATTAAAAAAGTACAAAAGAAATTTCTTCGTTACATAAACTATAATCTCGGTCTTACTAGAGAAGAATATGACTATAGAGATAAATTAACTGATTTAAATATCACTAGTCTTGAATAAAGAAGAAGTAATGCTAATTTACAGTTTCTACACAAACTTCTAATTGGAAGCATTGATCCACCTGATTTAGTAAGTGAAATCAATTTTAATACTTCATCTAGAGTAACAATACATCTTTATTTCATATTATTTTTCATTCTACTAATTTTTTAGTCATTTGCTGTTGCAAGAGCTTTTTTAACTCATTGTAGTAAATTTTCATCGCTGATTTCAAATCTGAAATTGGTTTTTCGCTACATGCTCTGGTTTCTATGCAACTTGACGTTGAATATAGAGCGTATCATATTAAGTTAATATATTAATCCTATGATGCACCACCTATCCTATAACTCCTGAAATTATTTATTCTTGGTTGTCATAAACTAATATGGTTTCGTCAGCGAAGAGAGTAAATTTAGGCACAGATGTACATTTTGGTAAATAATTGATGTAAATAAGGAACAGTACTGGACCTAATACTGAACCATGAGGTACACCGATATTTGTACCGATTAAATTTGATTTTAAATTGCAATATTTAACAAATTGGAATCTATCTTCGAGATAAGACTGTACCAAAAGTCTACTATTTGTGGAAAATTTGTAAAAAGATAACTTATTTATCAAAATGTTATGACACACACAATCAAAGGCTTTGTCCAAATTCAGAAACTGTACATACAAAAATTCACTTTCCTCGAAACCTTTGTTTATTATTTTATCTATTAACGTATTAATGGCTAAAGTTGTGCTTTTTTTTGCTTTAAAACCAAATTGGCAGTTATTAAACAGATTACAATTTTCAAAATAAAACGTCATTTGTAATTTCAGTATAATTTCAAAAATTTTGGCAAATATTGGAATAATGACGATTGGCTTATAATTAGCAGGATCATCAATCGAATCTTTTTTTATGTAGAGGAATAACTTTTGACAATTTAAGAATCTTGGGAAAACATTGTTTTTGATACACTGGTTAATTAATTTTGTTACCGGAATAAGAATAATATGTTTAAAAGAATTTAAAATTTTAATATTCATGTCATAAGGATCTTTACTTTGTACATTTTTTAGATTATTAATTACATCAAGAACCTGTGCATAGGATACTTCCGAAAAATCGAATTCCCCGTCTAAGGCACATATAATAGAATTATTTAAATAACGTTCGCTGTTATTTTGTAGGGGTGGTAAAGTATTTATTAGATTGAGAGGAACAGTTCCGAAATAATTATTAAAATCGTCTGGTGAAACGAGTTCTGACTGTTGAGAAAGCGGTTTGTTTTTGTTAATTAAATTTCACATTGCCTTTGATGAATTATTGTTTTTAGAAATATAATTATCATTAGTAGCTTTTCTAACCTTATCTAATTCAGATCTATAATTTTTTTTCATCTGCTAATAATACTTTTAAATCATTCGAAGGAGAAGTTCTGTACACATCTTTTAAAAAATGAAGTGAATCCCTTATCTGCCTTAAACTATCTGAAAACCAATTTATTTTTGTCTTATTGATATTGCTTATGATTTTAGATTTTATAGCAAAAGCAACATCTAAAACTGATGTGATCTTAAAAATGGAAAGCTCAAATTTAGTGTCAACATTTAAATCTGAATTTCAATAAAACTCCAGTCAGGCTCACTTAAAAAATTATTTAATTCATACAAACCTATGTCATTAACAGGCCTATAATTAATCCTTTTGAACATTTTAAGAGGTTTTGAATGATTTACCCGTAATTTAATGGCAATATGATCTGATAACTTGGAATCAAATAATATTAGTTTTACAGATATCTTGGGAGAAGCAACTATTATTACGAGTTGGAGAATTATTTAAAGAAAAAAATCCAAATGATTCAAATGCATTTAAAACCTTGTAAGTGTTTTTATCTGGGTTATGAAAGTGGACTTTAAAATCTCCTGTGACAATTATCTTCTTCCCTTTTTGGGAGCTATAATCTGATAATCATTTTCAAAAATAATTTCAGCCAATTCACAATGCAATTCAACAGATAGTCTGTTAATTGGTAAAAGAGGAAAAGTTATATTTCTTTATTGAGAAAATAGCTACACCCCCGTGAATGGTATTCTTTCTAGAAAATTTAGAAACTAGAGTATAATCATTTAAATTCACATGGTCAATTTCTTCACCAGCATGCCAGTGTTCATTTAAACATAGTATGTCAATATTACTTTCACTTAAAAATATATTTAATTCATTAATTTTTTTTCTGAGACATTGTACGCTAAAATGTTAATGTTAATTTCACGCAAAATTTAGGGTATTCTGGGTTTGTTATAAATAACATATGAATATTTTTTACATTGTGCATAAATAAACATCACATTGCGTAACGATAACAATAATTTATTAATATATAATATATTTATATAACACTGCCATCGATAAGCAGTATTTTCTTGCTTTATTAAATACTACTATTAAGAAAAATTAACTCACTATTGTTTACTCATTTTATTTGAAATAAATGTTTATTTTCTTGTCTTATTAAAATAAATTTAATAAAAAAAGAAGATAGTTTTTATCTAGTATGTAATCACGAACGCGGTACTGAATTCTAGAAAAGGAACACATTATTTATTATGGTTAACTAGAATAACAAAGGTGTATATGCCACATACAACTATGTTCATCAACTGAAGAGACTTGAAATGAATAACAAAGTTCTATCTGCAAATTTACTTGCTCAGAAAGGTGTTATGCAGTACGAATAAAATATATGTCACGTAGGTAACTCATAAATAAAATTATAGTTTATTTTTTTTAACTTGTTTTCATGGAATACATGCAATAAACACATAATGTTTGACATAATGCAAACTTCAAACATCAATTTCTCAAAATGGATGTCCAACCAGATACAACTTTGTTATTCCAATGCTGCGATTTGTTACTGAATGTATGGAGCATAAGATATTTTGAGTTTCTAAATTAGCGATTTTGACCTCTGTGGGCCGCAAGTATTTTCACGAGAACTTCACAATGTTGATGACACCTATTAATTCTATTTGAAAGTTTTGCTAAATAAAGGAAGGAATAACTCAATGAGACAGATGTTCGTGATCCATCAGTGATAATGGAATTTCATTCAATGGATTTAGGGTTAGTAGGTGTTTCAAATGATATATTTATTATGTTCACATGCTAAACGAACTAACTGATCGATGGTAATGCGGGAAATTTAATACTGTTTCAAGCTTGAGATTGATGTTTTTGGGAACATGTTGAGAGTAAACAAAATACTAAAATACGTAAAAACTAGAATTATGATTTATACTAATTTAAAACGGAATTATTTACTCAGAGTGTATTGAGTGGTAATAATGATATTAAAAATTAAAAGTGAACAACGTTGTTGTATACAATAGCATTGCACTCGTGCTATAGTTAATACATATCCATTAAAATCTAGTATGATAAACAACTCTATTATCAAATCATTAGTTTTAATGGCGCTATATTTTTTGATACATTTACTGTCGCAGAAAGTTGCATATGTACAAGCCATCTACAGAGTGAGAATCAAAAATTGAAATAGAACATTTATTTTTGATAAAAACATTTCTTATAAAAGGTATTGAAAGTATCCACTGCCTTGCTCCAGACATTTTCGAGCTTTTTTTAACGGAATCGAAAATGTTTTACAGATGAATGGAATTGTTGTTAATTCCTTCGATTTTATCTGCAATTCTGACTTTGACGATGGTCAATTACAGAAACAGGAACTTTCAAAGATCGATTTTTTTTAAAGTAACAAAATAATCTAATGGAGTAATGCACATGGTTTTGGAGAAAGTTCATGTACAGCATTAAGAATAATTAAACGATCTTGAAAAATCGGTTGCATCATATTGCTTGGGTCCATATTGTTGAAATACTACCTTGTTTTCGTTTTACACTGCCTGTCTCCTAGAAGAGTTTAACAGAACGGCCCACAGTACAACATCAATACGTTTCATTTTGTAATCAAAAACAATACTAGGAAACTTATTCCTAAGGATAACAAGGAACTTAAAATTACAAACAATTTAAATGGCACAAAATCTTGCATAAAATTAAGTAGTTTGGATTTAAACTTTAATCTGTTTATTTATTTATTTTTTTAATCAAATCAAAATTTATTGACCACGTTTACATTGGTGCATAGTTTCATAAACATTTATAACACTTTATAAATACAACTAGATAAAAAGTATATCTGTGTGTGTATAACAAATATTTACAATATTCAATTAGTTTAGTAATTCACAATAATCATTAGTCTTAAAATGTATGTACTATGTATAATAATTAAATAAAGGTGGTTCCTGAAATTTTACAGTCATATCAAATTAGATTCATAAAAATAATATATAACAGAAAATCAAAAACTAAACGCTGTTTATTTGATAACAAATTTGAAAAAACAGTCTTATTTGACGTAATAAATTTAGTGACTTTTTTCTTAAACAGATTTGTGTTGTTTATTTGTTTTATTTGATAGGGTAAATAGTTGTAAAATTTAGGCGCAACCTTTGTGTTTGTGTTCTGCTACTTACAGGGATGTTCGTATTTAAATTAGCTTTACCTCGAGTGTCATAGGTGTGACAAATTTGCTTATTTAAAATCAATTTATGTTTATAAAAAAACACGAGAACTGATTTGGCATACAATAGCTCTAAGCTGAACACGTTAAATTCATTAAAAAGAAGATCTGTAGAATATTGCTTATTTTTTGATAATATTATTTTGATTAAATATTTTTGGGTAATTCTTAAAACCTCAAGATTTGTTGAATATGTACTACCCCAAATTATTATTCCATAGCGCAGTATTGATTCAGCCAAGGCATGGTACAGTGTTTTTAATATATAATGTGGTAATATGTCTCTGAGATGATAAAATTTTAAAATTAACAATCGAAGTTTCTTGTTTAAATTGTTGATATGCTCTATCCGTTTGAGGTTCTGATCTATAGTTAATCCAAGGTATTTTATGTTAGTTACAGCTATTATCTCTTGCGTACATGAGCAATTTTCGGAAAATTTATTAAGAATACAATTATTATAGTTGTGCAAATGGATTTTGTTTATATTTGGAAGATCATAGATACTGAAACACATAAATTTTGTTTTTTTCATATTGATTGTTAAGAGATTTTCGGAAAGCCAATGTTGAACTTTCGAAAATTCTTCAATTGTTAATTTTTTTACTTCTTCCCAACTAGTACCTTCCATTAGAAGAACAGTGTCATCAGCATACGATATAGTTTTGCATTTGGTATCTAGAAATAAAAGTTCATTTATATAAATTAAAAATAATGTTAGCCCTATAACGGTTCCTTGAGGTATACCATATTCCAATTGTTGTTTAAACGTACTAATCACCGATTTTAACACACTGTTTTCTGTTTTGTAAGTAACTATAACATATGTTATTAGCTACATCTCGTATACCATAATCATTTAGTTTTTCAATAAGGATGTTGTGAGACACTGTATCAAATGCCTTGGCTAAATCAAGAAATACCTCAATCTGTTTTTTGTTGTTTTCAATTGAATGTATTTGTGACCATAAACATCGCATCGTCAGTACTCATGTTTTTTTCTAAACCCAAACTGATATCTTGACAATATATTGTTACGATTTAAGTGATCTATTAGCCTTGATTTTAAGTACATTTCTAATAGTTTACCAATATTGTTTAGTACAGATATAGGCCTGTAATTGCTAGTCAAATATTTTTTTCCCTTTTTTGAAAACTGGTGTTGCTATACACGTTAAAATTGATGTTAAATATTCAAAGCATCCCAATTGAAGAGAAAGGATCGACTATTCATAATGACAGGATATGAAGTCAAGAAGGGGTTTGTATTTTGTTTAACGAACTTTATCTCAGTTCCTTTCAAATGA
Source organism: Rhamnusium bicolor (assembly GCA_029963845.1). NCBI lineage: Eukaryota > Metazoa > Arthropoda > Insecta > Coleoptera > Cerambycidae > Rhamnusium > Rhamnusium bicolor. The sequence goes on from JANEYF010006007.1 coordinate 528,452, forward strand.
TGTTCTGTAAGTTGAATAGTTAAGAAGCTTAGAGAAACAGAATGTGTTAAAATGCTCCAAAGACTGGAAAATTTAAATCAGCGACAAGCAAGGAATACTATCTGATATTTCATTAGCAATAGAAAAAATGTGATATCTTGCCGTGAATCACGTTGTAGATCTCAAATCGATTAGAAATCGTCTGAAAAAAGAAAAATTCTATCAATATAGTCCAGAAACTAATCGAGAACGACGTCAAAAAAAGGTTATATTTTCGCGATCTAGTGTTATGATGAATATTTTAGTCCCCAAATCATATTCTCAATGAAACAACCTTTTGTGTTAACGTAACAGTAAACCAACATATTAAATTGCTAAATAATCCGTACTGGATGTAGGAAATATACACTCAGCATCCACAGAATGTAAATGTTTGTGGTTGTGTTATTGGGAGTCATGTCATTGGGTCGAGAATTTCATTACTAAAAAATACTTCGAACTCTTATAAACAACGTTGTGTCAAGGGAAGGAAAATTGAAATCCGGTGTTACTCGATAGGAGGAACAGTATCGGTCATAGAAAAGCTAGATGTATCTCCCGATCTAAGGAACCTTTATTTTTTTGGGAATATCTCAAAAGTAGGGTGTACAGGAATAGGCCACGAAATTTAGAGAATTTGGGAGCTCTACCAAGGGCCAAGATGGTACGAATACCCTACACGGCCTTGATCAAATCATGAATGTAGTATATTTTGAGCATTTAATGTAAATTCTGTTACCCTATTTATTTTTTTACTTAAGCTTGAAGCACCGTTGGCCGGCTCGTATCGGCTCTCATCGACACGGACAAATTTGCGAACGGAATGGAATGCGCACATTTGCCGGCTGGAATCGATTCCGGCCGGCTAAGTGTGTGCGTTTACTTGCAGCACCTCGTTAAAAGTATAAACTTTACTTCGTCAGAATTTTTCAGTACCAATACGAGTCGGCCTTATGTTCTTCAAGCTTTAGTCTGCATATCAATTTATATGAAATCGAATCATCCTCAAGATTATTCAGTAGTAAAAGTAAAATTTCTTGGGTTAACATTATAACCTAAATTATATAAAATCAAATCATTAGGATTTATTTTCTTAACGCCTCCCAAGTCACCGAAGTAACTCCCAGAAAATCCTAGGATTTTGTGTTGAGTAAAGAGAGACGATGCTCTACAGTTTATTGTGGAGTCCGAACCACATTTAGGGCATCAATAGTTCTCTCCCATCTTAATCCGAAACAAATTACCAGACGTGGGATTTACCGATCGGATATGACGTAAAACCAGGGTTGACTTTAGGTGGTTATGTGTCAGATTTACATGCATATATGAAACGATATCTTACCTTGAAATTTTTTTTAGCGAATTCCTTATTATCCAAAGTTAATAAAGTCAATTTATTATAAACACTCACTCAAAGAGAACTGCAGGTATAGGGGGATTTACTTAACAGTAAACTACACACACACACACACAAGTATTTTTCTCTGCTGGTTACAAGAATAAAAGTATATTATTAATATCTGTTCTAAATGTTTTGTAGTTAAACTTCGGCTCCTTCCGTTCAAAATCCATTTATATTGCAAGAAAGACGGCTCGACGTCGACAGATGTAACTGGAGCATACTTAAAATATGTAAACTTTCGCAAAGTCGTCACATTTATGTCCGGTGTAGCAAAGTCTACTTCTTTGCCGTTTAAAAGATTTATTACACCTGTAATCGTAACAAATCCGGGATTTTTTTTTTAAACAGTTTGGAAGTTTATTTGTACCTTCGCAGCAATTTCTCCCTGTAATTGAAAAATATATTGTCGAACATCGAACACATAATTCACTCCATCGGTAAGAAATAATAAGAAATTTTCCTTATTTTCTGCATATTTGTCACCCCAAAACTCTTGTAGACTTAAATTCACTACCTCCACTATAGTGCGAGAATTTGTAGCTTCTAATAGAGGCAATCAAGTACCCGCTCATTGAACAATTTTCCTCCAATCCACCCACTAAAATATTCGCTACCTTAAACCCGCAAGCATTAGTGCTTTCGTCTACGGATCTACAGATGTACTTCCCATTAAGCTCAGAAGAAATTTTCTGTCTAATATTTTCACACTCCGTTCAAAAATATTTTTTTCTTAGTGTAAACCCCGAAGGCACGTTAACATTGCTATATTTGCCACTAATACATTTTTCCAAAAGTTACACCACCACACACAAAAAAAAGTTATCTGAAATGTACATGCGATATATGGTTTCCGAAGTATTTTTTCCCGCTGAACACGAATCAGTTGTCAGAATTGCTCCATCACCCTTCAATATTCAGAAAAGTGAAGATTTTGTGCTTACGAGCCGTGCTTTACGTGTGATACACGGTTTCTGAAGTATTTTTTCCCGCTGAACACGAATCCGGTATCAGAATTGCTCCATCACCCTTCAATCTTCAGCAAAATGCTGAAGAATCTACAGATATTGAATTATTTCTGCATTTATAGGTGTTTACGGTAGCGATTTCATATGATCCAACTGTTTTACTGATCCAACAATCGACTTCGGAACCCTCTCGATCTTTATTTAGCTCACAAATCTAGGTATTTTTCGTACTCTCACTATAGTTTTGCCTTTAGCTGCATTCGAGGCGCCTCCACGTGGTGACGGTGGACAACGTGATACATCTTTTGAAAGGTCTTTCAATTCCCTACATAACTGTGTACTTCTTTTAACTTTTATCGATCCGTTCTTAAGGAAAATAATTTTATTTTTGATGATTACACATAATTGAAATCGTTTAAAAAATTTAAAATACCCGGCACTGGGTATTGGAATTTAAAAAAAAACTACATTTTTTAGTGGTCTCAAATCAACACGAGTTTTTTCGACAAAAAACACTTTCCTTGTCCGTTTAGTTTTATATTAATAAAAGACTCACAAGTATTTGATAGTCCTTGAACATTAATTTGTTCACAATCAATTTTAAATCGAGATACATTTTACAAGAGTGAGTTCTCAAAATGGTTTATATCCTTCAGGAGAGAATATAAATTGTCAGCCTTTATTTTAAAAACGATTATTGTGCTAGAGCTACGGAGCGCATATGCAAAAGAAATCACCCAGATAGAAGGGTTGGTTCTCAGTATGTTTTACAATTATTGACAAAATTTATGGAAACAAAAAGCATGAACCTCAGCGACCGATTAGGATTGAAGCAGTCGAAGTGGCAGTTTTGGGTCATTTGCAGATGGATAATACTCAATCGATCAGGAAAGTAGCTGAGGCTTCCGGTGTACCACGAAGCAGTGTTCATCGAATTGTAAAGGCTCACAAATTTCATCCATATAAATTTAAATTGGTACACGAATTAAACGAAGATGATCCCGATCGTCGGCTTGAATTCTGTGAGATTTTTAGTGAACAATTAAACGATAATGCCAATCTACTGCACAATACGTGTTTTTCTGATGAATCGACATTTCAGTTAAATGAGGAGATAAATAGGCACAATTGTAGGTATTGTAGTGGTCAATCCACATTTATTCATGAAAACTCATACCCAAAGGCCTCAGAAGTTAAATGTTTGGGCTGGCATCTTAGGGGATCACATTGTCGGGCCGTTTTTTATTCCTGACAATTTAAATGGCGAAAGTTACCTCGATCTGTTAGAAAATAACATCTACCCAATGATTACCCAAATCTTCGAAAAAGACGATAATCTCTTAGAGGGCGAACTATTTTTTCAACAGGATAGGGCACCCCCACATTTTGCTAAAGCAGTCCGTCAATTTTTGGATAATCGGTTTCCTGAGTGATGGAGTGGAAGAAGAGGTCCTGTGGAGTAGCCCGCTAAGTCACCCTATTTAACTCCCTTGGATTTCTTTTTGTGGGGACATTTGAACTCGAAGGTATTTGCAACAACACCCGCATCTCTGGAAGAGTTACGTGAAAGAATTGTTGGAGAATGCCGTTTATTGACTCCAAATGTGTTCAGAAATGTTCGTACAGAATTTCAAGATAGATTATACTACTGTATGGAAGTCGGTGGGGCTCATTTTGAACAATACATACGATAATTTAAACTGCTTCTTTTATTTTTATTTCCCGAACCTAAAATAATGAAACAAGTATTTCTCAGAAACGAATCGATAAAAGTTTTAAAAAATACATGGTTATGTAGAGAATTGAAAGATGTATCACTCGACCATTTGAATGTTTTGAGGGGGTGGCCGTGTAGGGTAGAGGGATGATGATAGGTATACAAGTATTACATTAAAATATGTCCCCCTTGGAAACAAGGTCGATGTGTTTCACCAATTTTTCAAAAAAAAATGTTTCTCCAAAGTTATTCAGGGTGCCTGCTTTTGGTTGGGACACCCTGTATACAAAATACTTATTGCAGAATCTCTTGAGACATAGTGTATTGATTTACCTTTTGTGGTGTTTAGAATATATCAAATATAAAATCGTTAATTTTAGGCGTATATCTCTTTTATGGCTTATATTTGATGAAAGCTTTAGTAGATATTGTTCAGTTCTTACAGTCAATAATAAAAAAAATGATATAGCAGACTAAATGTTAAAAACAAACACGTTTTGATCATGAATATACATTCCGAACATAAAAATTAATCTCGGTGACAGAACATTTACCTATTTCTGTTTTGTTTGATTTATTTTGCGTTTCAATGTAAATTGCAGTGTTTGTATCAATTCTCGTTCCTTTTGTGTTACTCATAAACTAGTAAAGTTGCATAATAATTAACACTGAATTTAAATAAAGTTTCAATTAATGTGAAAGTATACATTTATATTTTCTATGAAAGTAGTTAAATATAAACTTCGTGGATGTTGTTATTGGCTATTAAAACAAATTATTTGAATTTCGTTAAAATCGTTATTACCGCACCAGTGCGGTAATGAATCCATTACCGCACTGATTTTTCCTGAAACAAGGAATTACATAAATCGAAGCTGATTCTTTTTTATTTGGGCGATAATAACAACATTTATTTATATGAATTACCACAGCAATACGTAGGTACATCACTTTGTTAAAGTTATCATTTTTACCCACGAATATAGAATATTAAATGATACATATTATGGTTTTACGAAACTTGCTTGATTGCCGCAGAACTCGGCTCAACGCCCCTTTCTGGCAATCAAACCCGTTTCATTAAATGTGCCATAAACAAACTTGTAACGTTAATAACTACTATGCGAGTGTGTTTGTCGCAAAAGAAAAATAATGAAAATTTAGTGAAAGATGTCTGATATATCTGAATCTTCGGATGCAGAAGAATGGGCAGCGTTAGCAGTACAATATCGAAGGAGAAATATGAAAATACTTATCAGTAATTCGAAAATTGGTGTCCTCAGGGTCCAAAAGATCCAAGTTGTGGAGCCTTTATTCAATGTTGAAAATGACTTTATCAGTGAAGAAAACATCGACATAAATAAGTTGAACACTGACGTCGTTTTTCACCTAACACCAAAATATTATATACTGCACTTGACACGTGTTTCGCCAACCAAGTTGGCATCATCTGGAGATGATTAAAACTAACTTATGGTAACAATGTATCCTATTTATACCTATAATATTGTCACGGTTCACGATGAACCGTGACCCACTAACCGATAAAGCGGGCTATTTGGGATTGGCTCTCCGTCACTATTCATACTATTTTCACACTTTTTTGATTTCCATGCTTTAAAATGCATGCAACTGTCTAGTATTTGTTACATTCCTAATTAATCTTAAATATATTTTATGGTTGTTGTAAAACGCTTGTTGGGCAACACTAGACTACTTATCTGTTCTACTATATTTGAGATGGCCCATATGATTCAAGTTCGAATTGATCGTATAGTTTGTCCAACATAATTTTCATTACAATCCTTACAGCTAATTTCGAAAATCCCCGACTTTGAAAGGTAGAGGAATTTCGAAGTGACTTTAAATTTTCGTTGTCTAATTATTTTACAGATTATCCATTACTCACAGCTATTTCCTTAATCAATGATTTTTCTTTTTTAAACTTCTCCTTATGAAGGGGAAGCTTAATAGACGATGGACTAGACAAATAAAACTCGCCATTTTATGTTGAGCACAATGGTCCTTATGTCAAATTCTACCTTATTTTTACTATTTCTAATTATTAATACATCTAAAAATTGTAGTTGTCCAGAGTTTTCATATGTGAATTTAACTGACGTGAAAAGACTGTTTAATTTAGAAACAAAGTTGTCAATATCAGCGACTGTAAGAATTTTTATTATTTATTCCATGCCACTGCCGTGCAACTGCACCATCTGGCGGATTAAAGAGAGACTATAAATGACTTTTGTTGTACGCTGATACCCAAGACATGTCAATTTATAATTCTAACAACAATATTTGTATTGAAGCAATAAAAACACAATTTTTAAAGTATAAGTGTTGATTGTTAGTGGTCCTTCAAGCAAACTATAACATACTGGTCAGTTCGAGCAGGATTGCGCCAAAATTGGCGAAAAAACTTGAATTGAACAATGGGTTGGACGAGTCCATTTTGAGAAGCCATTGTATCGTAAGCCTATTCCAAGTTACTATATTTTCTGTTCAACTGCTATTTGATTTTGTCTGGTGTTTTGTGCATTTTTTATCGATTGTCAATGGGTATTTGTGTGATTTACGAACGTGTCAAGATTTTCAATGTGCCGGCCGGTAAAAAACGAGGTTTTCCGACTGGTAATTATTGTACTATGATTTAAGAATAACAATTAACAATATTTCAAGCGAGCTATAGACAATTTACGATTAATTTCACAGCGTCGATTTTAACGATTTATTACAATTTGGGAGTGTTAGACAATTAGCCATACAATTGTACATTTACAAGTACCATTTTCCTATACAATAATAAATAACAGGATTATACGATATTTTTGGAAGTGCCATTGCCATTATTTCACAAAAGGTGATTTGTTAGAGTTGCGATAAAAAAGTTAAGAGGTGATTTCTAGTTAGCATATACAATTTAAATTTTGTACTATTTGTAGCAATTTGAAGAAAGGGTTACTATACAAATTTTAACGAAACAATTTCAATACTTTGCAGTCGAGTTTGCAGTTCACAATTTTTAACGATATTTTTACGATAAATAAATATGTCTACGGAACAAAGAATCAAAGAAATAAAAGCTAGGCGTGCGCAGATAAAAGCAGCTTTGACTAGATTTACCAATTTTATTTCTGATGTTATGAATGTCGAAAATATTGTTGAGATAAAAACAAGGTTAGGAAAAATAGAACTATTCTTTAACGAGTTCGATACTTTACAATCGGAGCTAGAATTTATCGATGAGACAGAACTTGTAACAAGTACTAGAAATGATTTCGAAAATCAATTTTACAAGGTGATTGCAAAAGCAAAAGGTCTGATTGAAGAGGGAAGCCCGCCTACACCAAAGGTTGTACAGGGTGTGCCTAACAATTCGGGGCATTTAGGAAACATCAAATTAAAACCTATCGATTTACCCACCTTCAGTGGATGTTATGAAAACTGGTACCATTTCCATGATACTTTCATGTCATTGATTCACACAAACACAATGTTAGATTACATACAAAAATTTCACTATTTAAAGTCATGCTTGCGCGGTGAGGCCGCACAAGTAATCGATTCTTTGGAAATTACTGTTAATAATTATCTTATTGCCTGGAACCTTTTAAGAGAAAGGTTTGCGAATAAACGACTAATTATTCACAATCATATAAAAGCATTGTTCGATATGCCTCCAATATATAAGGAATGTTGTTCTGCATTACGCAATTTAGTAGACACAACTTTAAAAAATTTGAGAGCGTTAGAGGCTCTGGGTGAAAAAACATCAGAGTGGGACACTCTTATTATTTATTTAGTTATTACCAAGTTGGACAATTTAAGCAAACGAGAGTGGGAATCTACAATAAAGAGTAATACTATGCCTACTTTTATGCAATTTACAGATTTTTTAAAAGAAAGATGCTTGCTATTAGAACCTCTTGATGTAAACAAAAAACATTTTTCAAGTAAAGATAAGGATATTAGTAATAAGCCCAGAGATTTCAAAAGGTCTAACTATTCTTTTGCAGAGGTGCAAGACAATAATTTTAACAATACGGGTAGACCAAATAATTCAGGAAATTCCCAATTTGCATGTTATTTTTGTAAAGAGGCTCATGTTATCTACAATTGTCATCGGTTTTTAAGGTTATCACTAGATGAAAAGTATGCTGAGATTAAGAAACGCAATTTATGTGAAAACTGTTTGCGACCTGGGCATTTTAGAGTCAATTGTACACATGGAAAATGTCGCAAGTGCAATTGGAACCATAATACCATTTTGCATCCTATCATTACAAAAAATGATCGTGTTCAGAGTCAAGGTCAATCAAGTCAAGACCAAGGTCAAATCTCAAGTAACGCCGTCACTCAAGTTTCAGTCGAAACAAACGATAGTAGTGTTTCAGTCTCGGCGCATTCAATTAATACTGACAATTTAGTTTTATTATCAACTGCCATGGTAAATATTTGTGACAAATTTGGTAATTTGCATGAGTGTCGTGCTTTATTAGATTCAGCAAGCCAAAGCAATTTTATTGTTGATCATTTAGTCAAGAAATTACAGTTAACCGAAGTGGACACCAATATTTCAATTTCAGGTATAGCGCAAGAATGTACAGGGGTATCAAAAAGAACTACAACTATGATAAAATCAAAACAAACGAATTTCAGTTCTCAGTTAACATTTTTGATTCTTCCAAAAATTACAGATGTTACCTACTCAATTTTTCGATATCAATAAGATTCAACTTCCCGATCATGTCACTTTGGCAGATCCATATTTCAATAAACCTGGTTCTATTGATATTTTACTAGGAGCGCCAATATTTTACGATTTGTTAGTTAACGGTCAAATAAATTTAGGTAAGGGACAGCCTATATTAAAAAAGACTCGATTAGGTTGGGTTGTTTCAGGTTTTCTTGATATTTCATTAAACAAGCAACCGAGATTAAAAATACAATGCAACGTAAGTTTAAATCAACAGTTGACAAAATTCTGGGAATTAGAAGAGATTCAAAATAAAAAACACTTGTCCTTAGAAGAACAATATTGCGAGACTTATTTCAAGGAAACAACTACATGCGACGATAATGGCCGATTTGTTGTTAAGTTAGCATTCAATAACTCTTTAAACGATTTAGGAAATTCCAAGACTACAGCATTAAAACGATTAAATTCAATTGAACGACGATTTGAAAGGGATAGCGGGTATAAACAACTATATGAAAATTTCATGAACGAATATATCGATATGGGACACATGTCTCTAGTTAATAACGATATGAATAGCAATGAATTCGGTTTCTATTTGCCACACCATGCGGTTAGAAAGGAGTCAAGTACTACGACCAAACTCCGTGTAGTTTTCGAGGTAGTGCTTCAACTGATACGGGTATTTCTCTAAATAATTGTCTACGTGTAGGCCCGACTATTCAAGATGACATTTTCAATATCGCGTTGCGATTTAGATCTCATCCATATGTCCTCACAGCGGACATCGCTAAAATGTACAGGATGATTCTGGTTCATCCTAGTCACAGAAATTTGCAAAGAATATTTTGGCGCGATAGTATAGAACACCCCGTAAAAATGTTTACCTTAAACACTGTGACGTATGGTACAGCGTCGGCACCATTTTTGGCAATACGTTGTTTACACGAGGTCGCGTACCAGAATATGTCAAATTTTCCCGATACATGTGATAAAATTTTAAAAGATTTTTATGTTGATGACCTGATGACGGGCACAGATTCAATCGAGAAGGCAAAACAATTAAAACACGAATTGATTACTATTTTACGATCTGGTGGATTTGAGCTGCGTAAATGGGCATTAAATGTTCAAACTATTTACGATGAATTAGATAACATTCAATGTCAGTCAAATAAGAATACTGTCACTATTTGTCAAGAAAACAAAGATTTAAAAACGCTAGGATTAATTTGGAACCCTGAATCAGATTTGTTACAATATTCAGTAAAATTTAAAGGCAATGACAAGGTTACCAAACGACAGGTACTTTCAGTTATTTGTCAAATTTACGATCCCTTAGGTCTCATTGGTCCCGCAACAATTAGAGTGAAAATATTGATGCAAAAACTTTGGCAATGTCATATTGGTTGGGACGATCCAATTCCTATTGAGTTGAATTCTCTGTGGCAATCATTTGTAAATCAACTTCAATCTATTAATTCAATCAAAGTTCCACGATTCGTTATTTGTGTAGCACCTCAACACGTAGAGTTACACGGTTATTGTGACTCTTCAGAGGCTGCTTACGGTTGTTGTATCTATTTACGGTCAATCACGTCTGAAAACAATTTTTCCATTAATCTTTTATGCGCGAAGTCACGAGTAGCGCCATTAAAGAAAATCACTCTACCTAGGCTAGAACTCTGCGGTGCGTTATTATTGGCTAGACTATGCCACAAGGTTCAGTCAGCAATGACTATAAAAATTGATCAAGTCTTCCTGTGGACTGATTCAAAAATTGTGCTTGCTTGGATAGCAACACAGCCATGCTATTTGCAGACATTTGTTGCAAATAGAATATCAGAAATTACCGAAATTACATCTTCGTCCAATTGGCGACATGTCACCACAATTGATAACCCGGCAGATATAATAGAAGATAATCATTTTTTTCCTTTGATTTTTTTAAAGCGTATTATTTTTAAAAGATATAAATAAAAGAATTTTGTCTGCTATTCTGTTAATATTTTAATTTGAAGTTGTTGATTGTTGGTATCAGTGGAGCATATCGATAAGAAGAATTGACTTTTCTTCAGTTTGAAAATAAACCATGGGATCATTTCTACTGATTGAAAGTTCTAAAAAAAAACCAACGTACAAAAGAATTTACAATTTCAAGTGAAAACATTGCAAGGTGTGGATCTCGATGAGATATTTAGAAAGCATTTCTCTTGTTCCACCACCTATTGAAAATACAAGAAATTCTATTTGGGCATCGAAGCGGAAAGCGAAACAATCTGTGAGTATAAATAGTAATAGGAACCAAAAAAAAAATTGTTGAATTTTTGATATTGTCGAATCCTTTATGCTACAACGGGCATTACTTGAGGAGATCATCTGCTACATGGCTAGCTGATGCAAGAGCAGACGTTGTCACTCTCAAAAAGTGTGGCGGATAAAAATTATTTAATAGGAATCTGTTGAGAGCTGTGTTGAAAATAAACTTCGTCACTTCTAAAATACTGGGTCAAAAAGAAGTGGTTAATATAAAGCTCTACTTTTTCATTAAAATAATCTTTAACTGTATAGAATTGATTGTGAATATATTTTTCGTAACTCATATGGATACGGAAATCAAAAAATTTTCACACTGTAGTAGAAAAAAATATTATTCACTGAAATACTAATTGTATAAAATTTACTTTTTGTAATCTGTCACTTGGTGGAAGATGCGCTCGGAGAGGAACCATTTAAGTGAAATACGTTTGTCTTTATTATATTAGAAATTATTCAAATATTTCGTGTCGTACAAAATTTAAGGGGACATACTAAATAAAATAACATAATTTTATGCATTTATAATAAAATCAATAGCTGTGAAAAATGATGCGTAGAAAGGACGGTAGAAAGGACATTGGGAATAAGGAAATTACTTTTATGAAACATAAAAATAACCCTGTGCTTAAATTGCTATTAAGTATTTATCTCCAGACACCCCATTATGTTTTATATACCCTTTTCCTTATTATTTGACCCATTTTTCCGGAGAAAAGAGGTATATGGCACTAGAGACCGTAGCTTTCTTATTGCAATTTACACGGTTGGGAAATATTTCATCTTTTTATTGTTTTCGCCCCGCAAAATGTAAAACCTGACTAACTGACCATGAAAGATATATTGTAAAAAATGGCTTAAGAAAATTAATGCACATAAATTTATTGTGGACTATCTGTGCTGATATAGGAAAAAAATGTTTGGTCCAAAAAATATTTCACTTGAAAAAAATGTATATTATACAGTATGTCACTGTATCACTGTACAGGGTGTACAACTTAGTAGAGTCATTTGACTTTCAGATTTTATTTTTTGATGTAGGGAAAAAATTCAAACACAATCTATAGTTTTTTCTCAGGCAATCCGAATATGGAAATAGAAAAACAACTAAAAACTAACATTCTTAAAAAAAATAAATTTTACTTTTAATCACAGTACAAGAGGACCAGCTAAGACTAATTCAATATGTTTTACAGTAATTTCATACATCTGGTTTAGATGAAAATATCGTTACACTTACTTATTTCTAGACATAAGGAGTTGGGATGTCATCCTAGAGAAGAATTATAATCCTAATACTATGTTCCGAAAAATGCGCGTTATAATAATCAATAAAATAAATTGTAATTTTCGATAGTGTACTTACAAATGTATAAGTACTACAAAAAGATTAAAATAAGATTAATTATTCTTTTTCCATGTAAAAACGGCTGATAGGTCATCGACCGATATAGGTTAAGTTAGGTTAGGTTTGTTGTGAGTGGGTCTCAGTAGACCCTCTACTGTGGCCATCAGCAGGCCTATTGTGGCTCACGCCTAATTATATTTCACCCAATAAGTTCAGTTTCTTAATGAAACTGATAACTTCATAGGGTGAGAATGTGTCCAGATCCTCTGGCAGCAGTTGCCCTTTGCCAAATATTGACAATCGGATCCTCTCCACAGCGGGACAGGTGCATAAGATGTGATCTGCCTTCTCATCATCCTCCAAGCATAGACGGCACTCGACGTTTTCCGCTAGACCGAGTTTATGCAGATGATAGTTTAGTCGGCAGTGCTCGTTATATAGGCCTGTTAGAGTTTTCAGGTTTACCCTGTTTAACTCTAAAAGTTTCTTAGCTTTTGATTTCAAAGGGTATTTTATAAACGCCTTCGAATGAACTAATCCTGGTAACTCTTGCCAATACTGGAGAGTTTTCCTTTCAGCCCAGGTTGAGATAGCCATCTTGGCAGTACTTGAGGATATGTCAAGTATTGGTTCTGGTCCGATATATCGTAATCCCGCTCCTTCTCTGGCTAAGGAGTCCGCTATTTCGTTACCTTCCATACCAGAGTGGCCGGGTATCCAGACCAGAGTCACTTTGTCGTTTTTGCTCAAACGATTTAGAGCTTTCTGATAATTCCATACCGTTTTGGAGTTACAACGGTAGGAGTCAAGAGCTTTTATAGCTGCTTGGCTATCTGAGAAAATTTGCCAATCGACCGATATAAGGAATTAAAGGTAAATATCGTTTTGGTTTTGTTTTGATCTTCTCGTTTTAGAATTGTTTATACACTTTAAAAAAAACGAGGTTATCCAGTGGGACACTTAAAATGATTAATTTGATATTAAACTAACGCAGATTATACACTTAAGAAAACATAAAACACACCACATAAATTAGACAACCCCCAATTCAAAGTTGAAGCTGCACGGACAGGGGTTACACAGTTGAAAAAAACGCGGACACACACAACCAAACTCTTCGACTTTGCCAGAATTGAAACCGGGATTTGAACCCGGGAGTCGTAAACCATCTACGTTTGTCACTTAACGCTCTGGCCCACTACGCTACCGAGCTCGGTACTTGAACTTAGACATCTTAAAAATTGTTTAAGATAACTATATAGTATTACATATTGCTGAATTCGGAAAAAGGACTACCTAAGCTTGAAAATGTTCATTTAATTTCAGAAGAAATAAGTAGGTGTGGCATTATTTCCGTCTAAACTAGAAGTTGGAAAATTATTGCAGTATATATCATATTGATACTTTTAACTGGCCCCTTACTTGTGAGTGATTAACAGATGCCGGAAATATTTGCCATTTTTCAGAGTCAGTAGTTGTAGAAAAAAATATAAATAAACACAACACATAATTCGTATGGTGTGTATTGATATATCTATAATATATGCAACCAGTATAACCAGTATCGTGGCAGTAAGGTGCAGGACACCGGGATAATAGGGGATGATATGTATATAAAATTATACGTACTTGGCACTTTTTCCCTAGTTAACTTAGCGACAGGAAAGCGTGTGGATATTTTTGTGATGGTGTTTGGTTTAGTTCTTGTATAAAACGCTTCTTGCAATGGCGCAGTCACTACCGTTTGTACATTACTACAAAAAATGATTAAAAAGTACGATTATCTTACAACAGATGCGTTACATATTCTGTGTACTCCATGCAATCGACATTGCGTATTTCATACACGCCGTGATTGTGAAAGACAATTAAATTCGGCTATCCGTCGACAGAATATTGCCGGTATAGTCACAAAAGGAATTTTTTTATAATTTATGTGTCATGTTCTGTGCATGTAGCCTGTCTTGGAATGTAGTCGACAACACTAAGTTTAGAGGTTTATTTGTAAAATACGTACCAGGTCATCCTCTACATAGTAGCCATACATTGCGTAAAAAATATTTACCAAGTGTTTAAAAAAGTAATAGTGGCAACTGCATTATCCAGTATGTGTTCAAAATAGTAATTTAACAGCAACGAATGCAGAACAAATATTAGTTGTGACCATGCATGTATGCTAATTCAGACTTCAGTCATTCTGAATAACACACTATATCAAGCGGTATGCTTATTTATTTGTTCATTATTCATTTTATACCGCTGCTTTTATTTTTCTAAGTATGTTTTTGTGTTAGCTATGAGGCAGTAGTAGCTACCGGTCCTGGACTCTGATCTAGTTTCCTTTTCCTGGTGATTAATAGATATCAGGAGATAGCGATAAATAACGTCAATTCCAGGGTTGACGATAGGTGATGTGTCACCGCGTAAATATGTTCATGCATGTATGGCACAATATATTCTTACCTTGTGGTTATTTTGGCGAATTCGGTAACATCCAAAGTTATCAAGAGGGACGGAAGTATTGGTGATGTAACATTAACACACATGTATTTTTAACTAGCGATCACAAGAGTAAAAGTATATTACTATTCAACGAAGGTTTAATGCCATCTCTCAAAAAAAAAAACAACTATGCAGCTAGGGTACTTTCCAGCTATGTTAGTTTTTGTTTCCGATCTATGCCATTCTAAATCCAATTCCTTAGCTACGCTACGTCGATGAGGAGTAATAACTCCGAAACATATGTTCGAAGCTGCATAGTTGTTTTTTTTTTTGGGGCGTATGGCACTAAACTCTCTTTGTTTTGTTTTTGAACCCCAACAGCTCCATCTTTATATTACTCATATTAATGCACCCACTAAAACATTTGCTATCTTCCAGCCGTAAGCATTGGTAGTATCATGCACGATAATCCAGACGTAATTGTCATTCAGTTCAGAATAACTTTTTGTTTAATACGGTCACATCTGTGATAAATATTTTTTTCTTAGTTCCGTTTCTAATGACACCTGAATATTGCTATACTGCCACTAATACACTTTTGCAAAAATTGATTGAGACATTTTTAAAAGTTAACCTACTTAGTCTTTAGTGGATTTATTCCATTAACTGTCTCACCAATTACCGTAAAAGTCCTTTCAATGTGGGTCTTCGAATCAGGCACTTTAACAACCAACATGCAGTCTTTTCTCACAATGTCATATTGTAGAGTTCCTCTCGAAAGCCCATTATTAATCCAACTTTCAACATTAAAAACTTTTCATCTGGTGCTTCTAGTAAAAAACTTTCGACATCTGCTCTGTCAAAAACTTTAGATTTCTTAGCCCTATACCCCGTGGATTGTCTTTTCAAAAAAAGCTATTACTTTTTGATAATTGGATACATCTACATTATTCTTTACATTCAAAACAGCTTTAAGCATTGAAAATTTGGACCAGAGACCAGACTTGAACCTGACACTTGAACATTTTAAAGTTTTTGCTTTTTCAGATTGATAAATCAAAAGAACAGACTCAGATATGTTACTCACAGTTTTCTGCTTATACCAGTGCATAAATAAATCATATTCTTTTTTCGTACAATTTTCTAGATTTCGCTGGTAATAAATCTAAAGTTACAGCAATTGCTTGTTCCCTGATTTCCAGAGGAGTACCAGGAATAAAATCTTCCTCACTATCACTCATTTTGTTCCAAATAATAATTATTGTAAAGTAGAATGTCAAATGCGACGTTTAAGTCGTTCAATATTTAGTTGCTTTATTATTGGTTTCTATTGAAACTGCATAGAATTTAGTCATTACGACAAGGTAACTTTGTCAATTTGTCGTATTTTTACAAAATTATTCTGTTTGCTAATTTCGAATGGCGATACAAAAAATTTTGTATATAACTCGAGACTAAAATATATATTTTTTTACTCGTGTGATTTATAGCACTCGCCTTCAGCTCGTACTATAAACGCCCCACTTGTAGAAAAAAACACCATTTTAGCTACTTATTATATAAAATACTATTATATCATTTTTATGTGCAACTTATGAAATCTAAAATCAGTTTATGTGCATTGTTACTGCTCATGTTTTTCAGTTTTAATTTACCTCTATGTAGTAAATTTTAAAAAAATCTTAAAACTTCTACTAAAAATTAGATAAAATTGTGTTTTTATTTTTTTAAATACGTGAAATAAACATCTCTTGAAAATCAACACTACAGATATTTATTTTACAAATTTTAAGAGAAATCTTATATTTTTATATTATTTCTACCAGAAGTTCTTAAGAAAATGTTTCTATAGATTTATTACGTACTCACTGTGAGTTATAAAGATTTTAACTCTAATTGTCAAGATGTACTAAGCTTTCATGAGCAGCATAAGATTGCAGAAGTTGGATTATATTGCCACAAATTGCTTACTTTAGATAAATTGTAACTTTCTTTTTTATATGACGTAATTATGTTACGTTCTCTAAGAATATACACATTTCTTAAGCTTATTTGATTTGTTTTTTATGCAAATTTTACTTTACTGAGAGGGATATTATTTATTATGGAAATAACTTGCAAATTTACATGCCATTTTCCTACCGCTTTAAAGGATGGCAATTTTGACGTCATTGGTTCAGATACTGCATGAAACAAAATGTGCAAAAAATGTGGAAGCTGATTCCTTTGACCAAAATAAATTAAAAAAAATGATAAACATGTATCATGATCCTGTACATCTTTCTTAATATACACAAGATCTTAAATTATAGCAGATGAAATTATCTGTTGCCAGTACAATAATTTATTGACGTATATGTATTTATTCCCTTTATTGGTTTTTGTTTTCATAATAAACATTGTTTGAGAAAATTTTTTTGTTAAGTTACTACGAACTGATTGTTTAGAAATTCTTATATCTTTAAATTCTTATATAATACATTAATATAGATATACATAATATGTATTGAATAAATAATATTTAAAAAATGTATTTTTAGTGGTCCTTATAGAAAAAGTTATGTTCTTAGTATCTGAAAGTAATGTCAAAATCTGTCTACTTTACTCTTTACAAATAGTTTCATCAGCATCAATTGCTCACCCTGCCATGCATATTATAAATGGTGCACTTTAGAATACATATCTACCATTTTTAATACCTAACGTTAAAGTCCGGTTATCTTGTTTGGGTTAGTAATAAATTAATGAAATTATAAAATAAATTGTATGCATGTATTTTAGTGAATCAGGCGAATGCGTCCCACGACATCTAATTCCCACGAAAACTAAATACCCCGAAATTATTTTCCCACGAGATCTAACGCATCACCCTGTATATCTGTTCGCCTATCAGAATGTTTTATCATGGATGCGTACTTAAAAACATCGACTTCAAATTCCTATGAGATTTAAACAGTTGGATGAGAGTCCCATGATATCCAATTCCCACGAGATCTAATTTCAACCAATTTACTTATCACTCTGCATATCTATTCGGCTTTCCGAATAAACCGATTTAAAAGTTCCACTAGATCTAAAAGCCCGTAATGAAAATCCCCACGAGATCTAATTGTGACTTCATCTATTACATAACGTCCAGAGGCGTACGTATATTGTATAAATTCAATTTGTATCCGTTAACATTTTAAATTTTCAGTAAGTTTTATCACCAGAACAATAAATGTAGATTGTATATAAAGTATTTATTATTTTGTTGTATTATAAATATTAATAGTGAATTTGATAAACTTAGTAATAAAGTTATTTCTACAATATTAGGTATATTTAAGAAAACCTGAAGTTAAAGTATACCGTTAAGAGCACTCCGAAGTCACTAGGCAATCCACCATACATCTAACCCAATTTTTGTCCTTAAATCTTGTATATATAAATTTATGTAAAAACGACAGATCTTCCTACATTTTACAACTTTACTGCATCTGGTCAGATTATTTTAAAATCAAAACTACATTTCATAAGAACGTAATTTTCAATATCCTCATTTCCAGCCAAATACAAAATTATGTTCTTATGAAATGTAATTTTGATTTTAAAATAAGCTGTCCACATGGCAATGAAGTTATAAAATGTAGGAAGTTCTGTCGTTTTTGCATAAATTTATATTTACAAGATTTATGGGCACAAATTGGGTTAGGTATATGGTGGGGGTTACCTAGCGACTCCGGTGGGCTCTTAACGACCAAAGTTATTATTTCATATAAATAAAATGATTCTTCTGATAAATTATTTTAGATTTGCATATTGCAAATTGGTATACACATTTACCAAGGATTTCAAAATTCAAATTTACTATAAGATAGATGCATATGGACTTTAGTTTCATTAACTTTCGTTAAAAAGATGTAAAACAATGGATGTCAGCACAAAATCGATGTCTTTATCATAGGATATAAACATACTAATTTTCTTTAATTTTCTTTATTTTAATAATATTACATATGTGTAACTTTACATGTGCATGTATAATAATAAGAGATTACTTTTTATTTGTTAAAATTTAAATTATTTAAATTGAAAAACATTATCGTAACTATTTTTTTATTTTCGTCTGGTACAAAGCATGATGGTAAATAACCTGCTTTTCGCAAGTTTTATAATAAAACTTTTTTTTCCAGTAAAACCGTTGTCGGACAGTCCTCCCATTGACTCCGACACCTCACGAGAGTTCGTTTGAACTTCAGTGTTAATGTCGCCATATCAAAGGATCTAATCCATTTCATGATATATTTGTCATAAACTGAACAGCTCGTTTTCCTTAAAAAACCTCATGTTCACTTTACAGTCCAATAACATCTATATATATCTTTGTATAGTACAGTTTAAAAAATAAGCAAATCCTGTAATACTTTTAAAATCAATATATTTTTATTTTCAAGTTATATTCCCGCATTATTTTTAAAACTGGTATAGTGAGTCCGCTGCCTTACTTATCACTATGCCTCTGAATGATGCACATGTATGCTTTATTTCAGTATCTTACATTTTTAGATCTCGTGGGAATTTTAAACCGGTGTTCTTAGATAGGTTACAAGGCATTCGGAAAACCGAAAATATATACAGGGTGTTGCGTTAGATCTCATGGGAAAATGACATCGCAGTTTTAGATCTCGCGGGAATTAGATTTCGTGTGAATTAGATGTCGTGGGAATTAGATCTTATGGAAATTTTTATCGGTCTATATAATTCAGAAACCCGAACAGATACACAGGGTGATAATTAGAATTAGATCTCGTGGGAATTAGATCTCACGGGATGTCCCTAATCAGGCGCATCCGTCATTATTTTAAGTTAATTAGAATTTACAAACACAAAAGATAATCCTTCATTAATAGAGATGCGTACAGGGGAAAAATAGTATAATGTCCGAATCAAAATAAAGAATAACGACTACTTTGATTGGGACACTAAGTGTGGCACATTTGAACATAAACATATATGAAGTACTGTGTACTTTTCATATATTTTCAATTTTTGTTCCAGATCTATCTCATTCCAGGACTTATTTCAAAAACTATACTGTGATGATGAGTAACAATAATTCCGAAACATCGGTACCGTAGCTGCGTTGCTTCCATTTTGGGATATACGGCATAATCCCTGTTTTGAATTAAATGAAAATATCTAATGTAGCGTTTATTCAGATAGATACAGGGATACTTTTAAGGTTTCTGCACCGCGAGTTTGCACGCGTGG
The DNA here is from genome assembly GCA_029963845.1 of Rhamnusium bicolor. Classification (NCBI taxonomy): domain Eukaryota; kingdom Metazoa; phylum Arthropoda; class Insecta; order Coleoptera; family Cerambycidae; genus Rhamnusium; species Rhamnusium bicolor. The sequence goes on from JANEYF010006007.1 coordinate 548,618, forward strand.
CAGAAACATGCAGTTTGAAAGGACAGCTGCGCAGCTCTCCGTCCACCCTGCATGTTGCTGCAATGTTTGCGAATGCGCAGCACGCTTAATCTGGAAGCGTCTTTAAAGGGACAAAGACAATATTTTAGAAATATCTAAAGAAATATATACTTTATTTCAAACTTATTTGCAACATAAAAAACATCGGCTGCTTTGACGGCGGTAAAAGGATCAAGTTGATTGAAAACACGTCAGAAAAACTTTGAGTTGTTTAAAATGCTCCGCAATATACAGTTTTGGACGTACATTTTGATCATGAAAAAAAATTGTAATAGTTATTTGCCATGTTTCTCGTAGTGTTTATATTATCGAAAATTTAAGATATTTCCTTCCTTCCTCTAATATACTATCAACAAATCATGCTTTCTTGGTACGTCTTGGCTGAATTTAAACTCAAAGCCAATTTGTTGTTTTTATATAAAATCAAAGTTTATAACAATATCACGTTTTTGAGATATTTGTATTTTGGTAGTAAAATGTCGTTAAAGATTTGTTAAACATAGTTGCCTTTGAAAGGAAGAAAAGAATAATTAACCATGACAGATATTGGGTCTAATGAATAAAATAGAAGCATTTGCTTGCAGTAAGCAATAAAAGCAAAAGCCAATGCTTCGAAGTAGAAGGTAATAGTAAAAGCATTTGCTTTATTTTCAATGTATAATATTTTGCTTTTGCTTCGTAACAAATACTTCAGATTTTGTAGCCAATGCTATGTTTTAACAAGTCTTATATTACTTTTTTAGTGTTATTAATGTCTAAATGTCTATTTTGATTCTTGGTACATGGTATTTTTTTAAAGACCTGGTTACCAACGTAACCAATTGACCTAAAACATCAACAGGCGAAAACAGAAAACAACTAACAACGATACAAAATGGCGACATCCGTTGCCGGGTAAATCTAAGATTTATAATAGCCGAAAGTTAATTTAAATTATTACAGGAAATTACTACAGTATCAGAGGGATATTAGATAAATTGTCAACAAGGCATGGTAAATCGGTATTAATGATGGCCATTCTAAAGAACAACCCATGTGAACTGATCACGGAAAAGTAAATTCGCCCAAGGTGTAAATTAAGATAAATACGGTACAATATTATTATGAAAATTACTTCAAAGGTACGTTAAATCAACTTTTTAAATAATGATGATTATAAAATTACACGATAATACCAGAAAACATAAATAAATTTTACCAGACCGCTGAACTACAGGTGTTGACTTAAGAACGCTACACTAGTAAAGAAGGAAGTAGCACCGTAGTCTTCTGCTATATACCTAACTAAACTCGATTATAGTTTGGAAAGAGACAAACATTTGAGAGGACAGTATGAGCAATAAAGACAAATAGATATTTAGGCATTTTTCATAAGTGCAAAAATCTGCAAAGCCAATTGTTCGAGTAGAAATTAGTGGCCCCATCTGAACTAGACTGGCAGAAACTTAACTCATAACGGAAAACAACAAACTGGAATGAAACGGCTTGCAATTTCGTTACAAAATATAAAACGACATTGGTCTCTTAAAGAAAGAAATAATAGTCTTCCTTATACATGTTACAGATTTTTGTTTGTTAAATTGTTATACATATGTCCACGCATTTCCACGATTTATTTTTTGCTGTGGGTAGTAAGATAATGAACCTTCTTTATAAATTTTAAAAAAGATTTAGGGCATCTTAAGGTATGAACACATTACACCTGTTTAAGGTCCAACCCATATTTTATGTGGAAATATATAAAACTAACCTATAGATTTATACATATGAAATTGTATAGTGTGTGTTTTGTTAGAAGAAATATGTTTTAAATAAATGTTTCTGTTGACTGTTTATTTGCAAAATGTTAACGAATCATGATGTAAAAAAATGTTTGTTTTAAATTGCAGTAATACCTACTTAATTTAAAGTTGCAGCCACAATGAGCGACTGACTTCCTGTCACTGGTTTCCATTTGTGTCATTTTGCCTAAGTCTTTTTGCAATCCTGGGTGGCATTGCGCCCTCCAGATTCAGTTCTACATGATCTTACTCGATATTGTAGGTATTTTTTAAAAACTGTATCTTTGAGTTCACACCCCATGATCGACTTTGGGCGTCCAGATTCCCAACTAACAGGTAAAAGATCCAGGTCCGTGAAAACTGACCGATTGCGTAATTACTTACAGTGTAGTGTTTGCTCCTAGCATTAACCTAAGTTAAGGAGAGGTGCATTTATTTAGTAATACTTATTTTATAAATGAAAACAAATAAGAGCTTAACACTATCGCCATCAAGAAATAAACTAAAAGCGACAAATATTGTCTGCAGCCAGAAGATTTTGAATAGATTTAAACCATATTTTCCGCAAAGTTAAACATTCACCTATCTCTGCTCTCCTCATACTAAGACCTTATTGATCTCTAATGGACGCAATAGTGACTTTAACCAACAATCTCATTTTGTGAAATTTAGACTTAACCCGTTATTGATCTTAGGTACATATATGTATATAGGCCGTACTGCGCTTCATATTGGGACTGCCATTTTGAATTTTTTGTATTCTTGACATCAGATTCAGCATCGGCGACTCCAAAAATTAATAAGTACCCAATTTCATGGAAATCCAACGAAGCCTTGAATTTATGCCAACTTTTGGTGTGGGTTAAATAACAATGTATAAAAAAGTTTTTTCTTTAGAGTGTCTTATCGTTTTTTTAATGGATCCATTTTATTCAACAGTCTTTCACATTTTTGGAAACTCTGTATGATAAATACAACTAGAGGTAAAACAATAAAAGTCTAAATAATTTATGAAAGTGTAAGTAAAAGAAATTATTAAATTATTTATCGATCAGCAGTGATTGAATTGAAGTCAAATGAAAAGAAGAAAACTTTGTTAATGAGTTGGCTAATGATACCGTGATATTAATTATCCAGTTCTCAAATACACCTACAACTTAAACGAAAAACTGTTTAAACTGTTGATTGGGCGAAAATGGAAAACTCGTAACTTAACACACCAACTTGGTTAACTTTATTTGTTATTTAATCTAATCTACGTAGGCCTACATTTTATAAAATTAAAAGTTCATCATAAAAAGTTCCGTTTCGTTTCATTTACTAACATTCAAACTTGGTGATACTGTTTTTACATTTTTTACATTTTCGCTTGAAAAGATCATCATATTACTACCATAATATCATAAGGTCATATGTTCAGATCTATAGTTTTGACATAAATGGACTTGAAAAATAGCAGTTTTGATTTTAGTCTTATGACATCATCCGACTAGGTTTGGCACCAAACGCAAGCAGCCAGTGAAAGCGAAGGCGGTACAGCAGTATTGCCAGTTTTACGTATTATTTGAAATCGTGAATGGTGATTATTACTTAAAAAATTGATTGAAGATGAAGTTACTTTGTGAAAATCCATTTTGATTTAAAAAATTATAAACACTTTTTTACTTGTCTAATTTTCACTTTATTTGTTATTTTACCTAGTTTCATCCTATTCGGACATTTTCAAGTAAACAAACAGTTTACTTGGTTGATTAATTGGCGGCAATTTTAAATCCAAACTTTTATAATTTTTTTTTGTAGTTAATTTTTTTTTTTAATCCAACCACTTATGGATACTGATTACATAAATAGTATAGAATCATATACAATAAACAGATATCCAATTTTTAATATAGTGGGACATCTCATTAAAATATTACTGATTTGATGATTACTTTATTTTTAAAAGTTATGTTCTGAAGCATGGTTTATTTAACCATGAAGAAATTTTCGAAAAAATCAACGCACATACGACATTTTACAAATAAATTGTAACATACGACCTTATAGCAAGAATAATTTTTTTATAATTAATGTTTTTACAGATAGAAATCATACAAACTGGATGTTAAAATGAGAAATTAGTCAGGGAAAGAACTGCAAACAAATGCTCACGTCTCTTTTGCATAAATATTTATATATTGTACATACATACGACGTTCTTTCTGCTCCTTCGTGCTAAATTTCAAATAATACTGTAATAGAAGGTTATAAGTGGATACATACGAATTTGTGTCAATAATTTATTATAATTATAGGATCGTATTTGTAACACACGAACAGATACGACTTTATGTTATTCTCATATTGTTAATTTACACTTGATCATCGGTCATTATGAACAACTTTGTTACAAACGACTTTCTTTTATTTTGTAAAAAGACGTTTTTACACATGCCTAATTTATTATAGTTAGTTTTTAGAGTCTCACATTGAGCCACACGTTCTGTCACATTGTAAAATACAGTACTTTTACATATGATGATGCTAATATCTCAAGATGCCAAAAAACTCCACATAGGGCCTTATGTTATTATGGTAGCGATATTATGCCTGAACAAGAAAGTTTTGTAGATTTCATATAGAATGGCTATTTTGATAAACAGATAAATTTCTTCGTATTCCAATTTATTTATAAATTGCATAAATGCAAATAATACAAAATAAACTAATGATAGACGTTTTTAACTTCTTGCTCAAAGAGCTGTAGGCAGCTAATGTATTCAATCCGAAAAAAAAGTCGAATTTTCGGGATATTTTTGTTTTGGAGCACCCATAAGCGTTTACGAATATTTTTAAGATTGCTTCTTTGATCTGTATGTGTATTTTTACAATAGTATTGTATTTAGCATGTCATAAATGGCATGCTAAAATTCTTTGACTACCACTAACTTATCGGGCATATACAATTAAGTAATGCCACCAAATATTTTAGGAAGAGAATATTGGTGTCGCGTATTGCGATACGATCCGCTTTACCAATAGCAGTATTAGTGCAATCAATCCGGTGTTGAAAAAGGGACAACCGTGCATTTTAGGTAGGCAGCGATTCTTCTTTTGGGTTTTGTAGGGAGGTCTGTCGTGAGTGTAAAACTGAGTTCTGCGCCCGGGGTTTTTGCCATTCGGCCGCCATCTTCAAAATAAGGGTGCAATTAGTTTTTTGGTTTATGTGTAACCGTGAGTCTGAGAACATATTTTTCTAGAGCATTTTTACTTTCTTATATCTAATATAAGAATGTATAGTAATCGTGATTGTTTTCGACCTCGAGATTTTGATTGATATATACGTTTTGAACCCTCCTAAATCCATTTTTACTATTTTCCGAATGATGTCTGTCGGTGCGTGTGCGTGATCGTGTGCGTGTGCGTGAGCGTGTGCGTGTGTGTGTGAGTGAGCGTGAGCGTGTGCGTGTCTGCGTGTGTACGTGTGTGCGTGTGTGCGTGTGTGCGTGTGAGCGTGTGTGCGTGTGTGCGGGTGTGCGTGCGCGTGTGTGTGTGTGTGTGTGTATGTTCGCGATAACTCAAAAAATACTAATGGGAGACTTCCCAAATTTGGCCGTTAAGATTGTCAACAATATTTTAGGTGACGCGACGCATTAAATTTGGTGAATATGGTACCACCAGAAGAGACATAATGAATGAAAGAAGAAAGAAGGTACAATTTCGGGAAAAAAAATTCACGGGACCCAAACTTTTTGTGTTTGACTTTACAAAAAAAATATATTATTGATGAAAGATTATAAATCATGTCAACTATATCAAGCAAATAAAATATATTTTCCAAGTACTTAAATAAAGCTGATGTAAACTGAAATTTTTTACACATTTGACCTCATAAAATGGGGTTAGGATAAATTTAACAGTTTAACATTTGAAATGTCTAATTTAGTTACAAAAATGTCAATGTCAATAAGGAGAAATTATTAAAATATATGACATGAATTATTATTGAAAGTATCGAATAACGCTGATAATTAATTATTCAAAAATTTTAATGAAACATTTCAATGTACGCTATTAAAATTTGATTGAGCTAAGTGAAGAATTAAATAAAAAGATTTTTTTTACATCAGGATGATATATACCGGTATAAGAAAATTATGTGCTGGCCACATCATATATTTTAGATAATGCAATCGCCAATCAAATATGTATGGAACCAAGCGCGGATCCAAGGGGGGGCAATAGGTGCAATTGCCCCCTCTTGGGTCGTCAAAAAAATTCTATTGAAGATGAATGATATTACTTTTAGAATATGGGTAATGACATATATTATAGAACTTCCGATTTTCGGTTTCTTTTCTTAACGTACCTATTTTGCCTGCTGAACACGAATTTTGAGTAAAAAATCTTGGCATGGCTATACTTCTCGAGATATTGGTGCCAAAATGTCGCATTTCTCACTGCCAATTGCAGTATTTATTAACAAGTTTTTGAGTTTATTAATGTCAATAGCGTTTCTTTGAATAATTGTAAATATTTCAACACATTCGCTTTAATATGTGCCTACTATATTCGTTGAAAAATACACCAAAACATAACACAATTTTCCAAACTGTTTATATTGTTAGCTTGGGAAAGAAGGAGTATTTTTTTGTGGGTACGTAATCTAAAGAAAAATTTAACAAAGGCACAACACTCATCTTAGAGTAATAGCTGGAAATGCGCCTTATCATCGAATGGTGGACCCACTCAAAAATACCAGGAGTATTTCTTATAATTTCGCATGACTCTTGTATTCAGTTTGTTTAAACCTTCTTCATTCTGAACTAGAGTTCTGTAGACTAATTAGTTGCCTCCAAAGAAAGAAATCTAGATGATTAATATCGTGCGACCTGGGGGCCATTATGCATGAAACAAATTCGACATCTTTCCTTCTTGAGACATCTTCTAAGAGATCAGGACATACTCAATAAATTATAGTTATTGGGTACCATTAAGCCTGAGAGGCAGACAATGAGGCCCAATAAGAAAATCCCTAACAATTCCAACCCAAACATTTAGTGAAAACTGCTCTTGGAAATTTTTTCAATTATAGCGTGTTGGTTATCTTCGGCCTACATGTGATTATGTGAAAATTTATTATGCCTTACGGGAAATTTATACCTCATCAGTATCCATTTGCAAATGCTACTCTCTGGGGAAAATCCCTCAAAGAAAGATCTGGTACACGTTTTATGTGGTAGGGATAAACTTGTTGTTCTTTTGAAATTTTCCATACTAACACATGGGTAAAGTTTAATTGAGTCGAAATTTTTCGTGTACAAATTTCAGGATTTTCTTCAATTTCATTAAGGATAACTGTGAAAATTTATTATTGCGTTATGGGGGAAACATGCCTCATCGATAAACAACACCTGGGATAAAAACCGTGGATTTATTACTAACTTATTTTGTATCCAAGTACAAAAAGCTACTATCTGAAGAAAGTCCCTCGGCAAAAGAGCTTGTATACGTTGTATGTGATAGGGATAAAGTTGCTGTTCTCTTAGAATGTTCCATACTAACATATGGGTAATGTTTAATTGAGCCACAATTTTTCGTATACGTTTCAGGATTTTCTTCAATTTCAAGGGCAGCTTCCTCTACCTGAACTGTTCTTACTGTTCTGGGTCTTCCTGCAAGGGGTGAAGTAGACCCCTTAAATCAACCCGTTTGCCGAAGTCTGGAGTTCAAATTACTAAAAGTTTGTTAGGCACACGACGTTGATGATATCTTTCTTGATACATTCTTCTTGCTGCACGAGCGTTACCATGAGCCACTTCATACACAAACTACATGTTTGTCATTTAGAGTTTGTGAATTCAACCAAAAGAAAATTCAACAAATCTGTTACTTGCACTATCAAAAACTACAAAAGAGCATCTCTTTTTAACAAGTTTTGACACGTGTCACGTCTACGTTATTAAATAAATAAATTAATATTATCAAGGTCTATTTTGTTATTTTTATGAGATTTGTCATTCTTATTATTTGACTAGCATGTACAGGGTTATTAATTATAAATCACCCACCCCTTATCATCGTAATTATTGCCTATAGAAAAAAAGTTTTAAATAAAAGTTGTGTTGGGTTGACAGAATTTTGTTAAAATGCTATCAAAAGTACAGTACTGTATCTTTGTTAAATTCTTCTTTAGATTACTGTAATTTTAGTTTTAATTAGGACTCTCTAGATTGTTCCAAAAGTTAATAACGTTGTGTCATGCTGTTAAAAGTATTATACGTACGTGCTGAATTTTAATAAATTATCCTTAAAACAAGTATTTTTTTGCCAAATAATTTATAAACCGTACAAGATAATGAAAAACATTAAAACAACGAAAGGTTTAATAAGAAAATAGTAAACTAGATTTTGTTCTGAAACTTAGTCAGTGTCTTTGCAAGAAAAAATCGAGGGCTTAAAGGGAGGTCGACTCCAAAAAAATTAGGATCCTGTAGATTGTTTCAAAAGTTTATGACGTTTTTTCATGGGTACTATAAAAAGTATTATACGTGCTGAATTTGAATTAATTCTCTTTAAAACTGTATAAAAAAATTTAAAAAACCCAAATAAAAATTATCACCCTGTAACACGAAAACCTAGACGTTTAGGACATATGTTTAAAAGTAATTGCCGTTTGCAGTTTGTCCAGGTACTCAATTAACACCCTGTGTAAGAACATTAAGCCACAGTATCGTATGGTCGTATTATTTATAAAATTCATACAGCTTTAAATGTCAGAACGGCTCAAGAAGTATATTTATCCACAGTAAAACTAAGAATTGTAATGCAATATAAAATGAACATTTCGAAGTAGTGATATTTGATAGTTTGGAAGGAAAATCAAGTTAATTTGTTATTTTTCTATTTATAAACGTGCGTGCAGACCTTCAGTTACCCAGGGTTTACAAAAAGTTTACTGAAAAGTATCTTATTGTATAAGTTCTATTATCTTCCATGGATCTAATAACAAAAATCCTTTTATTTCAAGAGAAAATTATGTAAGACCTCGAGGCACAATAATTTATTAAGATAAATGGCAATAATTACTTTGAAATAGTGTTCTAATTTGCGAAGTAGTAGTGTTTCATTAATGTAGCTGAACTAATTGAAGTGTTTGTATCATTAGGGAGTCAATTTGAAGAACAAGGAGAATAAATGGAAGAACATTAAAATTGAATAATTAAAAATAATTTTTATTTAATAATTCCTTAAAAATGTTTCGGATTTTACAATAATCTGTTGGTGCTTGTATAGTATATTCACACCAATCTAGATTTTCTAGATCTCAGTATTTTCATATTTTTGAGATTTGACATTACAACTTGAAACTTTTTTTTGTTAACTTTTGTAAGAAATATACAAGGGCAACTTGACATTTAGAAGTCAAATAATAATGATAATGTTTAAAACATTTCTTGTTTCTTTGCAGACTGATTTGTGACAATGGGATGTTAGACTTTAAAGCGTCGATTTTTTCCCCAATTGTATATATTATTTGACATATAGTTGTGCTTTTAAATCTTAGTGGGAAAGAGGTAATAAAATACACGGTGCTCTCACACTTGGGACTGTTTTTCAACAATAAGTAATACTCACCAAATACAGCCCTAGTTAAAGCTGAACAATAATAAAGTTATATATATATATATATATATATATATATATATATATATATATATATATATATATATATATATATATATATATATATATATATATATATATATATATATATATATATATATATATATATATATATATATATATATATATATATATATATATATATATATATATATATATATATATATATATATATATATATATATATATATATATATATATATATATATATATATATATATATATATATATATTCAACGTGTTTCACCAGGAACTGCATCGATGGATATAGAGAAAAGTACGCACCAGAAAATTTTGAAAATTTAGGGAGCTACTAATAGCAGTGTGGCCAATCCATCTAAAGTAATTAGAAGCATCTGGCACTTCCGGTTATACCGGAAGTCTATACCAACTTGCTTATTATAAACGAAATACCCTATATATTTTAGGGTTTTCGCAAAGGTCATAAAATTATGAGTCAAAAATATGTAGGATATCCTATGCCTAAACCCAGCCGTTTCAGAGATATTTGACATTTAAAAAAAAAATGACAGGTGTAATGGTTTACAATAACCTTTATAACTTTCTTCGTGTAATTGATACTTATTTACTTTTTGGCATGCAGAAAGACCATAAGGTGGGCTACGTTCTGTAGTTTAAAGAAATTCAATAATATTATACTACGTCTTTTTAGTAAAATTTTATCAAATTAGCCATGGTTAGAAGTAATCAGTAATGTCAATCATTCTCTTATGTAAAAAAATGCCACCGAGTTTAAATTACACCCACGAAGACTTTTTAAATTTGTCTTTTATTTATGGAGAATATGATAAAGTAATGTCAAGAACTTGTCTTGTATATTTGTTACTAGACTCAGTGCAAGATTTCGACAGTGGTTTCATTTGAGATTTCATATGGTCTGCTCTATATTTGCAATTCAAGCTCTCTAGTCTTCTACCGTGTTCACTTCAGTTTTATAAATAGTCTTCATGTGTCCATACAGATAAAAATAGCAGGGGGTTTAAATCAGGCGATCTCGGAAGCTGTAAAATTGGTTCATTTCAACCTATCCACCTGTTAGGAAAGACATTGTTTAAATGATCGTGCACTTTACGTCTAAAATTTGGCGGAGCGCCATGATGTAAAAACCACATTCTCTGTCGAATAAAAAAAATATATTCGAGTAAAGCGGGTAAATAATTTTGTACGAAAGTAATCTATGCCAATTATTCTTTTCGTTAAGATGAATGAACCTATTAGAATTTCATTCACAAAACCATAGTCTATTTATTCACTACAAATCTCTGTTGAAAATCGATTCTACGAATTGCATGGGGATTTTACATTATCCAAGCGTGTGTGTTACGAAAACTATTAAGATCATTTCGCATAAAAGTTGATTCATCTAAAATGCATTTGGTAAAATTCTGGTAGATGATCTCACTCTCGCAGAATGGGCTGGGGGGAAATAAAATGTGCACAAGTTGGGCATGAAAACGGTACAGTTGATTTTCGCGTATCCAAAGATCCAGATATATACCAGGTACCTATATTTATCGATACATGGCATCTATTCATCGACATATATCGATATAATTCTTGATAACGATACCCTATACCAAAGTTCTTTGGTATTGCCCACTCAATAGTAGTCCACCTACTTAAGTTTTCCTTGTCCCAACTTGGACATTTGAAATGGAAGCATTCCCATTTGTGCTCGAAATCTTATCAACAATTAAGTTGTATCCTAGATTCATTTCTTTCAGATGAAGTTTAAGGAAAAATATATAAATACCTATTTGATTCAATTCGTAACAGATAGTAAAACTATTTCATTTTACGAAAAAAAAAAGAATGTTTAAGGAATTTTAGTAATTTTGCGTAAATTGTTTCACAAAAAAAAATTAGTACAAAGAAAAATTGTTTGATTGTCACTTTGATGATATACGGAAACATTAATGTGGCGTTTGATTAATACATATATAGCCATGGTCAGGTGGTAAGGTTACTTGCCTCTCAAAGTTCTGGGTTAGATCTCCAGTCGATTAGCTGGGATTTTTTTAAAGCAGAAATCCTAGCATACTCGGATACTGGATGTATCCGTTGTCTTTAGATATGTAGCCTTCGTCCACATAAAATATCTCGAGGTACCTTTGGGGATAGAGTGGTTTGTATTACCTATGGTATTATTTGTGGTGTTTTGATAATTTTGTCTGGGTCCAGATATTTTATTTAGAAATTTTCAAAGGAATACTCTGATGTAAATAAATAAACTTCTATCTTAACACTTACAAACTGTAAATAATAATAATTAGAGGTTAAATTAAGCTTTCCTCAGTATTTTCTCTTTGATATTTAAAGGAAGCTATATTAAAATAAACGCACGAGAGAAATCTCTGAGCAGATTTTAAATGGTATAATCGTGTTATCTCTCATTATGTTGTTAAATGATTATACTATGTAGCCGTATATAGTCGTGAGCCACTACCCTCGCTTTTTTGGATAAATGGTGAGTTGATCTTTTCAAAAAGATTGTGATGCATGTTTTTAAATATAATACATATCTACTATAAAATGAAAGTGAAATATTAGAACACTGGACAGGAGTTAAGAAGTGCTAAAAGAAGAGATGACAGTTTAATAAAAAATGAAGCAGCAAGAAAATGTTTGCTTGAGTCGATGAACTCTTTTGTTAGGCACTCCCCTGATTAATTTCCAGTTCGGTTACATTGCAACTCATTCTATGTAGATGACAGAACTCACAAAACCAACAGAAATTGATAAATGATAAAGTAAAAATGTAAAGTACTAAATTAAAAGATTTGTATTACCTAAAAACTATGCACCCTAATTTAACCGATCTTACAAAGGTACCAAAAAAGGATCATGTAATTTTGGTTACAAAACAAAAAAAAGTTTTACCAAAATAAAATAATTAATTCCGACAATCCTTCTAAAGCTGCATGGAATGTAATCGCTGAAATATTAAATAAAATAAATAAAATTAATAACATACAATTACTGGACGAATATATCATACCTTACTGTCACAATATACTCTTCTTAGCAAAAATTAATATTATGTTGAGGTAAGAGGGTATTTTGTTGGAATTTGTTGTGATCTCAGCAGGGCATATGACTGTGTCGGCCATGTTAAATTAAAGTCCAAACTTTATTCATATGAAATAAAATAAAGATAGTGCTAATGGGGTTCAGAACTAAAAAAAATAAATATAGTTTAAAAAAACTAAAAAACACGCTTTTAAAGCACATCAAACTAAAAAAGTGAAAAATAATTATTAATATAAACTGAAAATAATAATGAACGAAAAATACTAGTATTATTGTGAAAAAAGCGTGGGGTGCTCGATATACGAAAAATATTGCACAAAGCACCCCACGCTTTTTTCACAATAATACTAGTATTTTTCGTTCATTATTATTTTCAGTTTATATTAATAATTATTTTTCACTTTTTAGTTTGATGTGCTTTAAAAGCGTGTTTTTTAGTTTTTTTAAACTATATTTATTTTTAACTTTTTTAGTTTGATGTGCTATGAAAGCGTGTTTTTTAGTTGTTTTAAACTATATTTATATTGCTTATTGATGCTGATATTATAACATATTACGATCCAACAGATATTTCTGAAAAAAAAAAAAAATTTTTATTTCAGCCGTGAGGTTCGAACTCACGCCGGAGGAGTCTGTCGTTTCGCGTCGACTGCCTTAACCCACTCGACCACCGGGCTAATTAACAATTATGGAATCTACTGACATATTAAGCCTTTGCTTTCACGCAGGGATACGTGAGGAAAGGATTGGCGATCCTGATCAGGATAATGATATAAACTTATCAAATTATTGTATTGTTACCGGCTCTTAATAAGTGTACAAAGTTTCAATTAAATCTGTCCGTTTAAAGTGGGTTAAAATCGAGTCCAAAGAGTCGGTTACAAACAAACAAGCAAACAAACAAACAAGCAAACATACAGGTGAAGCTAATAAAAGCGTGTTAATAAAAAAAGGTTTAGTGTCATATCCTCCCCCACCAAAAAAAAAAACAACTATGCAGCTACGGACACCTATTTCGAAGTTATTGATCCTCATCGGCGCAGCTGCATAGTTGTTTTTTTTTGGGGATTATGGCACTAAACCTTTTTTATTTTATTTTATTCACATGGTACGAAGGCGTATAAGGGCCAACAACTTTATTTTTATATAATTATACCGAGTTACTTCAATATAACAATTGTCAATTCGACGTGACAATTGTCACATTGAAGTGACAATTGCCAAATCGAAGTGGCAATTGTCACTTCAATGTGACAATTGTCACTCCGTGATAAAAGAAGCATATAATTCTAAATTCTGTGCGATTTGGCGTTGGATTTTAAGTTGCCATAGTGCCCTCGCAGTGGATTTTGTTGTCTAATCTGCGGAAATATTTAAATATTAAAAAAGTTTCTCCGATCTTACTTTTTTGAGTTTATTGAGTATCAGTCAATAACATAAGTATTTTAAAAATATTTAAATCTACATGATATACAGTGTGTTCCAGAATGTTGTTAACAAGCGATATCTCCCTTATCGAAAAAGATAAAAAGATTAACTAAAGAAGCTTATCAACGACATCAAAAAGTTCTACTAATTAGTGATTACACCCTTGAAACGATGTTGCTTCTTACAATCTTTAACACTGTTTTTTAAATTGAACGCTCTAAAATTTTACACTGGAATTGAATTCTACCTTGAATGTGAATACTATGATATACCATATTAAATACTTTGTAGTTACCTATATTATAATTATAATAAAAAAGTCATTTTCGCAAAATAATAAAAAAAAGTATAATTCGCATCAGTTACACAAACTGTTTATCTGTGGTAATGGTAATGCAGGCATTTTATAGTAGATATTCAAACTTTGCTCCTCCGGACTCCACACAGGCTACAAACAGTCGTAAAACCCGTGTTACCATTACATTTATGTTACTAATGCATATTACAATTTTTTGATTACTTTGCAATATACATTTTATATTAAATATGATTTGAAGAAAACAACTACTCAGCGGGCAAATACCCCGACCTGCATTGGATTATACCTTGAAATCATGATAGATCGGTAGCTAATATCATTTGTCAATTCCTAACCACACATATACCGGTTTCGAACTTATTAGTTCTCATTATTATGCCATAGGACATGGAACAGACAAATGATAGTGGCCAACTTGCTAGTCTTATACTGACTAAGGTAAATTGAGTAGAGGTGAGAGGTATGTAAAACTTCTCGTATGGTCCAATGCTACTATCCGATCGACATCGTAGATGTCTCTGTGGCAGATAGCGACTTGCGAAGCAAGTACCGAGCGCGGCGACCTCTAGCCCAGGTGGACTAAACTACTGTTATTAAATATGATTTGAAAGAAGCAACTACTCAGCGTGCAAATACCCCGACTTGCATTGGATTATACCTTCAAATCATGATAGATGTCTGGTGAGGAATTGACAAATGATATTGGCTATCGATTTATCATGATTTGATTTCTAATTGGCAATTGTCACATTGAAGTGACAATTGTCACTTTGAATTGACAATTGTCACATTGAAGTGACAATTGTCACTTCGAATTGACAATTGTCACATTGAAGTGACAAATCGGCATAATTATATAAAAATAAAGTTGTTGGCCCTTATACGCCTTCGTAACATGGTATACGAGCAGTTGCATATGATTGGCAGCTTCTCTTCTAAAAGTGCGTAAACAATAAGTCATACAATTATATTCAAGTATCAGAACATCCATTACGATTAATCCAGATTGTAAGTCTGTATTAAAGCCCACAAGATTCTGTATTGGGTCCCATACTGTTCTTATTGTATACGAATGACATGAACGTTGACATCTGATGCATTCTCTATAATATATGAAGTCTATAAATCTTTGATTGAATCTGATATATTGGATGAATCACTCGAATTTAAATCCAATAGTGTGATAAAAACTATATGGAATTGGTGTAATGTTAAATCATTTTATTTTAATGATAAGACACATAATAAAATTTTGTTTAGAAAAAAGAAATGTTCTAATCTAAATATTGAAATTAACAGTTCTGCGTTAAATAGAGATGAGAAAAATAAATTAAGTTTTTAGGTATCACTATTGGCGATTGTCTAAACTGGAAGGCTCACTGTGATCACCTGATATCTAAACCGAATTCACTATATTATTTGTTCAGAAATTTCAAATCAATTATGTTAAAAAGCACAGATAATAATTATATATCACACTCAACTAGTATTTAGATGAATAGTTTCACTCTAATTTCAGATGTGTAAAAACTTTAAAATTTTAACACACGTGTGCATCTTCGTCTACGAATTTTGTATAAATTTTTAAAAACTAATTTAATTTTGTGTCTGACAAAATGGTTAATAAGATAGATTGAAAAAACAATAATTTTTTTGAATAGAGGTATAATAAAAAATTTAAATTCCAAAGTATTCCAACCAAGAGGGTAAAATTAATACAAGTACTAATAAATACTATAAATAATACCTAAATAAGGTTTCAAAGTCGTAATCCTCTCATTTTAGTTGATTAAAGATTATATAAAATTGTCACATACTTCTTGATGATTTATAAATTTGTATCATACGAAGAAAAGTGATTAAGCTTTAATTGTGATTGTCCACTTATAGAGATGAGTAACTCGTGAGTGTATTAACTCGAAGAGTTGACTCACTCAAGTGAGTCACTGAGAAAACTGTCTCGATTTTATTTGCACGAGACTTGACTCTTTTGAAATATACTTTGCTCGCTGGCAGTTTGCTTCACAGTTTTAGTTCCTGATTATATCTTAGCACGCAGAAAGTTAAACCAGTCGATTTTTCTTGGCAGTTGGCAAACTAAATTCGGTGATATATCGAAAATTTTCCCTTTGCAACGGAATGGACCTTGTATTCATGCACGTTGGAGTCGGTCGGCTCTTTTTAATACGTGAGACAAGCAGCTGGTCATAGTCGCACAGTTCTTCTTTGTGGTTTGCGCGCGAATTATAAAATTGTTCAACTCTTCTTGAGTCAGCAACCCCTCGATGAAAGTCAGAGTTAATGAGTGAACTCATTATATAGAGTCACTTTGCCCATCTCCACCCCACTAGTAAAAGATGTTTACCAAATAAATGGAAATCCTTCTTGAGGCTGTCGCATATACGATTTGCAGACCAGTTGTTGGTTTTTACCTTCTTCAGTGTGAAACAGGTATACGGATCGGCAATAAGGAAGATTTCAAAATCATAAGTCTATGTGAAAGCAGGGTACCAACGAGTCGATGATAACTCCATCTCCCAGTGTCATCAAGAAATGTTTATCACAATTTGATTTAATCTTCAATTAAATAAAATGAGCTTTGAACTCTGGTACATTATTTAGTTATTATTTTTAATATTTATTACTATTTGTGAAATAATTTTTATATTTCTTTTTGTAACTATAAGATATCTAAGGATTCTTTCCTAGATTTAAACTTTTTTGATAAACAATCTTTGAAAGAAAAGAGGCTAGAAATTTAGAATCCTTTAAAAATAAATTATACAAAACACTTGTTGGATTTTTTTATGCTTTAAGTGAATTTTATGGTAATTGTCCAATTTAGCGTAGATTAGCAAGTAATTGAATTTTTTGACTATTCCTTTACAATTGTATTAGTCATTTGAGAAAAATTAATTTTATTATTACCGTTTTTACTTTCTTATACCTAATATAAGGAAGTATAGTAATGGTGTATTTTTTTCGACCTCGAGATTTTGATTGATTTGTACGTTTTGAACGCTTCTGAATTCATTCTGACTATTTTCTGAAAGATGTCTGTCGGTGCATGTGTGTGTCCGCGATAACTCAAAAAATACTAATGGGAGACTTACCAAATATGGCAGTTAAGATTGTCAACAATATTTTAGGTGACACATTAAATTTGGTGAATGTGGTACCACCAGAAGACACAATGAATGAAAGACGAAAAAAGGTACAATTTCTGGGAAAAAAAGAAAAATTTTTATTGCATTTCTGGACGAATCCCGACGAATTATAATGAAAAAACATAACTTTATGGAAAAAATCTGTCTACATGTCTGTAGTATCACGATAGCAGCCACAGTTTTTTAGATAAAGCTTTCCAATTTAGGTACACATATTCTAAAGGCCAAAGACGATGATAAATTCGATGATGAGCAAAATTGGCCAGCTGAAAGGAAGTCCACGGACCTAAACTTTTTTTGTATTTGCCTTTACAAAAAAATATATTCTTGATGAAATATTATATCAAGCCAATAAAATATATTTTCCAATTGCTTAAATAAAGCTGATATAAACTTAAATTTTTTATGCATTTGACCTCATAAAATGAGGTTAGGATAAGTTTAACAATTTGACATTTGAAATGTCTAATTTAGTTACAAAAATGTTAATGTCAATAATTATTCAAATATATGACATGAATTATTATTGACAGTATCGAATAATGCTGATAATTAATTATTTAAAAATTTTAATGAAACATTTCAAGGTACGTGATTAAAATTTAATTGAGGTAAGTGAAAAATTAAATAGAATGATTTTTTTACATCAGGATGATATATACTGGTATAAGAAAATTATGTGCTGGCCACATCAGATATTTTTTTTAGGAATAACCGATGCCAATCAGTCCTCCCGTATGTGTATGCCATACACAGAAAGAAAGAACCTATAATGACCGCCTTCTGCATTTGGCCTCTCAACCAATCGGCTGATTCTTGGCAGGCCGGTATGACCTTTAATTCCGAGAGCAACGTCGGCTTCATCCCTTCGACATACCGATTATTAGGACGACCAACCTGACCGAGTAGCCTTGTTACAGCAGTTGGAGCTCGTACCGGAAATCGTGATATTTGGTCCGATTTTCCTCCTGCGTCAAGGTGATGTTTTTCTCATCAGGTGCCGAGAACTCGATGACATACTTCACCTTGAGTTGATAGTCGAGGAGGACTATGTCAGATTTGTTGGTTTGGATTAGAAGGACTGTCGGGAACGAGTAGTTCCAATAAATCCAACATTTCTTGTTCTCGACGGAGGTCGGGCATCTCCGGGGGGTCTTAAGGCAATGATGTCTGCCTTAAGTGGTAATATAGCACTCATAATGCTGCTTTATGTTGGCGGTGGATTTAGGAAGAAATCGCATATATATGGGACATGCTGAAAATAAATGCATAAGCGATTCCGTCGCCCGACAACAGATCCTGCAGTTGATATCAGGAGACTCTACACACCACAAGTGGCTACGGTAGACCAATGTGTTAATAAGACCATCCTGACAGGGCATAATAAATCCCTAAGTCGCCGACTAAAGCCCGGATCATCTAGGATGAATTCTCCTGGCGCAGCTCGTCTACTGTCCACTTTACTACTCCAAAGGAGTACAGCAGAACCGAAACGGGAAGCATGTTAGTTGCAGACACCTTGATTTTCTCCGAAAGTTCGAAAAACCAAATCTTTCGGAGTTGGTGTCTGTACTTGCTGCAGCGAGAATCTTTTATTTGTTTAACATCCTGGATGTGCCATTGTTGCACACCCATGTATGTATTGTGTATAGATCTCCCCGGCCAGCATCCAGATACTTCTGTCTGCAAGCTGCGGTTTCTAAGAGACTTACCCACGTCATCCTCTCTTGAAGTGAACGACTGTGCATAATTTTATTATTACTATTATTATGTATTACTTTATTTATAATTTTGGAATTGACTTTAATCTTTATGATAGAAATGCAATATTACATTAAACTACAATTCCAAAATTATAAATAAAGTAATACTTGTAGTTTAATGTAATATTGCATTTCTATCATAAAGATTAAAGTCAAGTCAGGTTTTATTTCACATTCTACTCGCATTCACTAAATCTATTATTCTTACTCTATTCATTCTCGACTTTATTTTAGTCACAAACGTAAAGGCTGTTAAGCTCGGGGAGTGTCACGCCAATCCTAGAACTGAGCAAACTAATTAATTGACTAGAACTTAATATTTTAAAAATTTGGCCAGTTTAAACTGTGAACGAAACTTAGAGCTAATCAATAGTTTGAGTCTGGTTAAACATCGCCGTATATCATTGACACGGAGGATAACTCCCATAAATAAGTGTGAACCATTGAAACATACGCACGTTAATGGAATAAGCTATGAGAGTTTAGTAATTGTCTTGAAACAAATTCTCAGAGCTGCGTGAAATACACAGAATCTCTGTTATCATCAATCATCACGTGCTGAGGTGAAGTTTTCACCAGATAAAAAACTGTAACTCGTTCTTAAGCTTCCTCTATTGAATATAACCAACACGGAAATAAATCATTATTTTAAATAGAATGCAGATTCTATCTATTCTATCCAACCCACACTTTTTTAGACACTGAACAAAATGGTGAATTCGTATTTTCTCTCAATTTAATTACTTTTAATTTTACCTAATTTTACATAATTTTACCTATTCTTCAGCTTCTTCTCTTTGTCTAAATTTATATAAATTTTTGATTTCAATAGAAAAAACATATTAGTGATTTACAGTTATGTTGGATACCTGGCAAAAACACACTAAATAGTAATAACTATTGATATTCCAAGTTCTACTATACCTGATATTATTATATGTTTGAATCGGCTTTACAAAATATATCATCCAGATATATAGACATGTCACAGACATGTCGTGTCTTGTTTATTTGTTTGATGTACATAACATATTTTTTTTCTTGTATCAGACTAATATTTTTTGTTTTATACTTTCATTATTTATAGCGAATAAAGAAAATGGTAAAATTTTTTTTGTTATTCTGTCATTCCTTTGAATGCAAATTTTTTAAAAAAAACCTCCATAAATTCATTAATAATATATATTTAAGGTGTTCTGCAAGTAATATTAAGATATAATTAGAGAAAACAGATGAATTTAATCAATTTCATACATTTTTTTGTCTTATTTTTCTTAAATGTTGAAAAAAGTAATATTTACGGAAAATCACTCATCTATATATAATCTAACCTTAGGCATCACATACTGGTGTTAAGGAAGATTTTACCTGTCCAAGATGTGGGAGGCATGACGAAACATCCTACCATTTCTTGGTGTAGTGCGTAGCATTTGGGCGACTGAGGTGAGAAATTTTCGGTGTCAACGGTCCTCTGAGAGAGGAACTGAGCTCCCTTTCATGGAATGACATCTTGATCTTTATCAGAAGGTGAATGGTAGGGCGTTGGTAAAAAAAGTCCATTTGTGGCCTACATACCCGGCTCTAACCTCCCTAACTAGTACTACATAACAGTAATCACCAAAATAGAGCTATAAGCCATAATATGAATATTTTTACGCGTATAGGCCCCATCCTCTAGCCGACTGTTTTTTAGACCAGTCACCTAAACTCGCTATTTAAAAAAGTATTGATAAGACACAAACACGATCTTAAAATGTAACTGGAACGTAATTATATTATATGGATTTACTTTCAGTAAATCCATACACACACTGTGTGTATTAGATACTGGCAATTTCTTTCCTTTCTTTAACAAATCCATAAAAATAAATTTGTTTTATATAAATAGCACCAGTACGCATAGTAGTATTATTTACATTGAGAATCAGCTTTCTGACAAAAAATTCGTGACACTTGATCGTATAGCGGATATATACGGTTTCCGTAAAATCCAATTTCAAATAAATTTCGTTTGTGTTTCCCCTGAGGCTATGATTGTCAAAGATTGCTATTTAAATAAAAAAAATTGTTCCGCCTCTTCAATGTTATTAACTTATTTTCTCTACTCTTTTTTCCTCTTCTGATAGGCTTATTCATTTTAACGTATACAGTACAAACTTATTACTAAATTTAATAGACTTTAACACCTAGACAATTTTTTGGCAGTGCTGCGAGATGTGATACCCTATTGGCTGTAGATAATTAGGGTCAATTTATTGACATTTGAACCAGGGGGTAAATTGTTTATGCATTTCATCCACCTTTGAGCATACAGTGTGTCCCTTTTCAAAATAACTGGGAGCAATATATTTTTTTAATAAGTGCTGAAAGGTCGGTTTTTATTTCTAGGGGGGCAACTTTTGAAGTAGAATTTACATTTAACCCTCTCAACTATTTCCTTATAAGCCATCCCTAAAAACCTCAAATAGCGGTAGGGGTTGATTGATGCCTCATTTTGAAGGTACTGTAATTTTTTGATTACTGGTTGAACAGCCTGAGGATGACAAATGTAATTTTATTTAATAAAATAACAGACGGTATCTATAAAAGTTTGTTTTTACCGTAGGTAATCCATTTATACAAAACATTTGGTATGTTGATGCATTTGCTCTGTTTTTATTGTCCAAATAATCACCTAGTCCTAATTTTGGTTTAAATGTGGCAACATATTTTATCGAGTATAATTTTAAAACTGAAAAGCAAGCTTACAATAAATTTTGTGATTTAAATTAATCGCTTCAGGAAGTGCTCTGAAAAACTTTTTTATTACTGATATATTGAAATTCATTCTTCTGGATCATTAGACACTTGTTAATGTATTTAACGAGTTTAACATGGACATAAACCTTTAAAATCAATTTATTTTAAATAAAAAACACATTACAACGTTACTGAACATGGATTATTTACGAGTTACCAGATTTGAGTTATTATATGCAAACAAGGATATGCTCTTGTTTGCATAAATAATAGCTTAAATAAAAACAATCAAAAATATCATCTATGTACGTGAATGTCTGCACTTCATAATTATATACAATAATTTGAGAGTTATGATTCTACAAGCCCAGAATCATATCATTTGGCAATTAACGAACGTTCTTTATATATGGCACTATTGAAACTGAAAAAAATAAATGATTGATATGAACGACCTTCATACTTCATTCTTAATGATATCATAACATATGAGTGGAACTTTTTATAAAATAAACTACAAATACATCGCCCATTCTCTTTATAACAGCTGCAATATGTTTTGGCATTGTTTTTTTCTATGAATGAGGACTATCAATTTATCTTTCTATTCTGGACTACTTCTAGCCGGCCTCGCTCACAATTTCTTTTCTTGGCATGCCACAGTGTCTCAATTGGGGATAAGTCAGGGCTGCTGGCGGTCTAGTCTAGTAACTTAATATCTTAATATCTAAGGCCGACTTAATGTGATAAATCTATGTAAATTGCAACTGGGCCAAAAGTTATGATTCTGGGCTCGTATATACGGGGTGAGCCATAAAAAAAATTAAATAATTTAAATGCTCATGACATCTTTACCTTTTAAATGATATTAATAATTCTGGGCTCAAATGACAGACAAAACTATAAGCTTTTTAGAAAAGATGATAAAAAAATTTAGTGGCTTCCGACATTAAATATACCCACGTATTTAGGTAATTTTTTTATTGTTTTGGTTTGATTTTCCAAACTTGATACTTTCTATAAACTATCATTCCTTTGTGAACGTTTCAAGGCCATTTTATGAAAATTGGCCTAATACTTTTGAACATAATTAAAAATTAACAACGATTTATTTCCCGGCAGATATATTTTTCATAATACTTAAATCATCTCTATTTCGTTTCTTAATTTTTTATCTTTACGTATTTTAATGAGCTTGGGCCTCAATGATAGCAAATTTTTATAATTATAATAAAATAAAATGAAGTCCAAAATAGTGAACTTTGAATTAAGAATAATAAAACATAACTTATAAATTTAGTTAACACATGGTTTATTTGAAATATTTTACACTCTGCATTTGCAATCTGATCAAAGGACTGATAACTTTATATAGGTGTGTACGGCGGATATTTCCTAGTTTAAAGGCGCATTTTCTAAGAATTACGAATCCGTGGTGCGCGACACGCATAAATATATAGCATTAGGAAACTTGAGTGGTTAATGTAAACGGCCTAAGCTGTTCACGGTAAAGGGAATTTTATTTTATTTTAATTTGTTAATGCGTAAACTAGTTTTATCGGAAAACGTACTACATTAAATAAAAAAATGTAATAGATTTTTTTATTGCATTACCCGTAACAATTTTGTGGATATTTACGTAAATATCTGCGCTCTGTGGTGTGGGTCAACTGAGAAAAGAAGAGTTTATCTTGTCAGTACATTGCATAACGTCGAGTCGTATGTAACAACAGCGCGAAATTGTATAGAACCGATCGATCTTTTAAAACGTCTCATTGTTAACCTTTACAGGCTACAGTAAATTTCTGGATTCGCGATATCCCGAAATTGAAATTTGACAGTACACGATTATATTGCAGTAGCTGTGACAAAGCAGTTTCTTGGGCATGTAACACAAATATTAATGAACACATCACAACAGGCATTGCAATTTTAACTTAGTTTAGTGGACGTGATGTTTGGATGTAATATACCGTAGTTGAAACTGAAACTAGATAATCCAATTTTTAGACAATTTTTACAAGTGTATTATTAGTGGCAAGTATAGCAATGTTCAGGTGCCATTGGAGTCGGCACTAAGAAAAAATGTTTTCCAGCGGAGTGTGACAACAGTAGATAGACTATTTCCCCTCACATTATAAGAACCAATGAAATAACAAGATTTTGAAAATTTGGACCAATAAGAATAAACTTTCAGCGAAAATTGCATTCCAAGGAACATAATTAATTACCTACTTTTTAAATATTTTGGGTTTTTCTATAAAAAAATAATAATTTTAAAATTCGATTTTTAAATAAACCGCTTAGAAATTGTGACACGGCAATAAAGTTATTTTAAAAAATATGTCTTGTTCTATGTTCTGTTCTGGAAATTGTCTAATAAATATATTTCGTGCATTAAAAATAATCTAAAAATTCAGCATTCAACGCGTGTTGCCGTTAAGAAACCGCATTCGTTCATTTTGACGTGATTTGACTGAAAAAAGTACCCTCGACTACGTCTCGGTCACTTTTTGTCAAATCACATCAAAATGAACTCAAGCAGTTTCTAGGCAACATGTTTGCACATGCGCTGAATTTTCGATAATTTTTAATGCATAATATATTACTACAGAAAATTTTTTCTGAGCTTCTAACAATATAAATGGATTTTCAACGAATGGCATCAATATTTAACTCCAAAACATTTAGAACAGATATTAACAATATACTTTTATTCTTGTAGGTAACTGGTAGTGAAAAATATTTAATGTGTGTACTAGTTTAATGTTACTTCCCAAAATATCTCCCGTCCTTTTCGAGTGAGCGTTTATAATAAATTACCTTTATTAACTTTGGATATTACGGAATTCGCCAAACAAATTATAATGTAAAATACATTTTGACATACATGCATGAACATATTTACGCGATGACACATCACCTACAGCCAGTCCTGGTTTTGACGCCATCAATACCTAAATTCCAAGCCCTAGTAATAACTTTGAGGAGAGGTGATTTATGGCTCTATATTAGATTTAAGTGCTGATAAGGAAGAGAATGAAAACGACCTGGATTATTGCAATTGGTTTACGTGGATGATACATCTGACCGTGATATATTGGAGGGAGTGAGAAGGGGGGAACGTGAAAAGAGTGGGAATGAGAGAAAGAAAGGAGAAAGAGATATACACCTTGTTGATAAAGCAATTGATGCTATCAATTGCTCTATCGACGTTTTTATTGACTGCATTCATAAATATTTAAAAAACGTGTTTTTTTTAAATTTTATTTAAAATAACCTTAAAATGAATTTAGCCGTTTTAATATAAAATTCTAAATTATAAACAAAATCAATTTCAAAAACTAATACAATATAGAAAGTTTGCGATTAAAAAAATCTTTTTTAATTGGATTTAAATAATAATGGGCTATATTATGGTAGTATTATTCACCATCACTGTGTCAAAAATATATTGGTAAATTTTCATAACCGTAGTATCTAATTAACATAACCTAACCTAACCTAACCTAACCTAACCTAATCTAACCTAACCAAATCTAACCAAATTGTAGTTACTAGTTATCATGTTCTTTGTCAAATTTTTTTATGTATTTTATTATGTTAATATTCATCAAGGTCACAAGTTATATAGTCACTCGTATCCCTAAAGTAACCTTATACGGTGAACATCACACATTTGAAAACATTGGACACACATCGAATATCCAAGTACGCTGGGACTTATTTTCCCTCCGCAAAAATTTCTGTATTTTGGTTGGGAATATGTGTGTGTCCTTAGCGCTCGGCCAATGTGTCAAACTATTATCAATCCTTGGCAAATTGGCATTACCATTTTTTATAGATGAGCTTTTTTCATTATTTTCGTCTACTACTTAACTTTTTTTTAATTTATGTTATTTATTAATAAAGGTGTAATTAAAATTAAAATACCAAATCATTTGAATAGAGAGGTGACAATCAATTTCAAATAATAATGAACACTAAAAATTGTACGTAAGAAAGTACCAAAGTTGTAATTCTCTCACTTTATTTAAATGAAAATTAAATAAGATAGCCACCCACACTAGCTGATTTAAAAATTTTTATCATGCAAAAAGAAGTGGGCTTTAAAATTTCGATTGCCCACTAATAAAAAAATGTTTACCAAATAAATGGAAATTGGCCTTTTTTCATCCTGGTGTCATGCTAGTTTGTATTCTATTGATGACCACACTCTGTGATGATAAAAGTTAGAAACTTAGTTTTATCTATATTAAGCCCTATGCGAATAACATTTAGACATTTTTTTATATATTTTCTTTTGTAGAAATTGAGTTGAAATATCCATAATTCTATAAGGCCATTCCATATAAACAAAACGGCATTGTTATCTGCATAATATATTATTTTTACATCTATTTGTAATATAAATAAATTGTTTATATAATTGGCCCCACTACTGTTCTCTGTGGTACACTCCTGGTGGCAGTGTAGGAGTCACTTTTAACTTCATTAATTTTGACACGCTGTTGCCTGTCAAATAAATAACTCCTAAATACTTCTAAAGTTATACCTCTAACACCAATCGCTTCCAGTTTAGATAATAGTAGTATCTGAGGATCTATGGTATCAAATTCTTTTTGTAAATCTAAAATAGGTCTAAACATTTTTTACTGGCACTGTTTAATTTACAATAGTTTTCGTTAATTGAAATATTTTCTCTAAACCCGATAATGTTTTGTGTCGTTTAAGGGGCTCAATTAAATTATTTTTTAGATTGCATTAAAATAGCTTTGCCAAATTACAGATATAGGTCGGTAAGTTGTTGGTAATTAATTAATTATTTATCTCCTGATTTAAACACATATGTTATGTTCCATTCCTTAAAATATCTTGTTATTTTACCTTCTAAAAATATTAAGTTGAATATATGCAAGGTCTTTATAAGGAATGTACGCATTCTTTATGAACACATCCCATATTAGACCGCAACATATCTTTTACAGGTTCTTGTAGCTGAGATACAGTTGTATATCGTTAAAATATTTTTTGACTCATTCATTTACAACACTGATAAAAACTCATTAAATAAATTTGATTTATTTTTATCGTTAGTTAATTGTTTACAATTTTTGTTTATAATATTTGTATTTACATTTTAAGTCCTTAAAAGTATGTAACAGTTATTTATGTATCAAACAACCGTGTTCGGCCCGGTTGTGAAAGTTGATCAATCACACGACAACTGAAAACGTACTTTACGATTGAGTTACGTACAATATTTTTTGCACAACCGAATAATTTCAGTAGGCAAAATTTTTAAATAACTATTGCCAGTATGAAAAATACAAAAATAATTATGTTGTCTATGATAACGATAACAAATTATAAGCATAGTAACTTGTTAGTAAGCCATATTTGAAATTTTGATTGTTCAATTTATTTATTTAGTAGTTAATGTCGTAGACGTATAAAATGAATTTAATTTAAAAACTGTCAGTGTTGTTTTTACTCCATGTTTCACGCTTCTCATGGTAAAACTTTTATGCTCTAAGGCGACCGATTTTCAGGACGCAATGTAGCACTTTTAGATCGACCGTGCAAAAATAGTTATTTATGCACCAAGCGAGTAAAATTAGTGTTTTAGTCATAGCATGAATATCAAAGGACTAACGCTGGTATTCATAGAATAGAATAGAATTTATTCTCAATCACATGTCTATAAATACACAATAATTATCATCACTATAATATTTATATGGTAAGTGTCAAAATAATAATAATGAGGAAATATATACATGAAAAATGTTTTTCGTGAAGCAGTAGAAAAACTGTATAGAAACTAAACTTAACTTACTTAGCTTACTACATTGTAATGTGTAATGCATATATTATCATTACAATGTGGTTGCAGATTTGTCAAACGTAAATTAAATTTTAAGATTCAAATTATAAAATTACAAAGTAGTTTCAAAAAAATTCCGTGATAGTGACAGAATATTTTTTAATTCACGTTTGAATATTTTCAGATTTGTAATTGTTTGAATATGCTGTGGTAAATGATTAAAGATCTGTACTCCCATGTACAGAGAACCCCTTGGGATAACATTATAATTATAAAATGGAGGTAGGTATCTTTATTTCTTGTTTTATATGTGTGGATTTGTGATGGTGTTATTAAATGACATCTCCTTTTAAACATTGACAAGGATGCATGATATTTGTACAGGTTAGTTATAGTGAAGATTTGTAATAATTTAAAGGAATTTCGACATGAGTCGTATCTGCCTAGATCACATAGGGTACGGATGGCATGCTTTTGAATTAAAAATGTACTGTTTACATTTGTTGAATTTCCCCAAAACATAATCCCATATTGCAAGATGGAATAGAATTACGTACATAGTATATTGTCTTGGCTGCATCAAAACCGATACAATTTTGTATAATTCCAAGGGCAAAAACTGCACTACTTAATTTCTTATTGATTATATTTATGTGAAGTTTCCAATCCAGTTTTTCATCAATTTGCAGACCTAGAAATTTCGTACTGCAAACGGGTTCGATATTTCCTATATTTGAGACCAATGTATTTTGCCGTAAATTTTTGTTGGGTTAAAATAACATGTTGACAGTCTTTTCAAGGTTAAGTAATAATTTGTTAGATGTGAATCAGTTAGATGTATCGGTGATTTTCATGCTGTTATGAATAAATAATCGATATTTGAGTTGCTTAGTAAAATGCTTGTGTCCTATGCATATATAGAAAATTTTACTGATGAATAATTACAAACTAGATCATCAATATATACCAGAAATATTAGTGGTCACCGAATGGAACCCTGAGGTACTCCATATTTGATGTTCTCGGGCTGGGAGTAATATTTTGTGCGAGAGGTATTATGCAAGCAAACCTCTACTAATACTAATATTTGCTAGTTTTCGAGATATGATTTAAACCAGTTGTTTGTTATTCCTCTAATACCATAGCAATTTAATTTATTTAATATTAGTTCCAAGAGACAGTTGTTTACCATCTATTATACTATTTATATTAAGTTCAAACTGCTTCTAGTATTTTTGAGGGTGCGGGTATGAGAGAAATAGGTCTATAATTTGAAATTAACGTTTTATCATTTTTGTTTGGCTCGACTTATGATTCTTTTAAGTAATTTGCAATAAGTGTTACAGTAGTTTATAAAATACTGGCTTGATGTAAACTTTTTTAGTATAATAAACATATCTTTTACTTTGTCAAGAAACCTTTATACCTTTTGTGATCCAAATACTACTCTTAGCTTTGGAGCTCACGTCAATATTTTTAATAGGAAAAGCTTGATGATATTGGACTTTGACGAACTATTGGAATACCCTGTAGATACACAGGTATAATTAGCATTGCAAATAAGGTTAAAAGGATTAAAAAAATGCATTTGATCTAGATCAAAAAGTTATAAGTTGTGTGTATTAATTGAGCTTATAATAATTAAAATCAGTTAACAAGTAGAAAAAATTGTATGCATTCAAAAAATTTCGGTTTTTTTTTGTCCTACATAGTATATAAATTTTAAATATTCTTAAATAGTAAGTATTGTATTATTTACTCTTATTGACATGAATCTTTAATTAAAGCTTAATAACCGGATACATTTTTTCTTTAACTATACAAATTGAGTTATACGTATATACGTAGTACTCTTAACAGATCGTAAAAATCAAATTATTATATTTTTCCAGACGCCGCGCCGTTTTACCTTGCTTTGAAATTTCTTTTGCAACTAACAAACTTGATTGATCTCAGCATTTTCCTGTGATCGTGTGTTGACATAATCATACACTTCTAGTGGAAAGGTGAAAAAGTTTCTTTTATAAAAGTGTTAATAAATTGGAATGGTGCACAATGTAAAACGCCTAAAATTTGTGAAATTCGGCAATTTTGTTGATTTCATTTTTATCTTTCAGTAATAGTTTAATACTATTTAAGAGTTCTTTCAAATACAAATTTTCTATTTTTCTTTCAATTAAATGTCATTATTTATATCCAATTCAGAAATATGTACTAATAGTTTATTTTTAATAATAAACTTTGGAAATTTTACATAAGCTGTGAAAAATTTAATTCAGGATTATGTATGAGTAGCAAACTATTAAAATAAAATAATTGGTATGCATAAATAAGCAAAGCGATGAAAAGTGAAAGAATTAAAAGTTCCAACTTGTTTACCTCTAATAATGAAATTTAGTAATACCCTTCAAATTTTTTAATTAATACACTGAGGAATTTTTCACAATATGTACGTCAGTGTAATACACAACACAAATAATAGATTAACAGAAGAACAAGAAAGTCACAAGAATAATTAGGAAAGGAAGAACGAAAAAACTCGTGTATACTCCAACTTTTCAAGAATTTATGCACCGATGAAAATTACATTGATATCACGGGACGTTTTCCCGCGGAAAATGAGTGATTTACTGTAAATCACATACAGGTGTGGACTGAAAAGATAAGTTAGGTACAGAAGCACACCGAAGTGTTGACCAAGTAAGGGTTGAACACGGGGACTGCCGGTTTGCAGTACAGGGTAGCTACCCGCTCTCGCACATCGATCGGGGTAGCACCGACTGCGACTCGGTATTCGCATCATGCGGACTGTCTCCCACCCAATATTAGAGAAAAACTTCTCGGACGCGCCTAACAATTTTTTAAAGAGTGGTCGAACCGCAAAAACAACGCGTTAATAATTAATAATACAATGCGGCGTACTGGTCCGGGCAGGATAATCGCATGGCCTACTCTTAACTTTCCATAGTCATAAAAGAACTTTTATGTTTAACTATTTAATATATTTTGTTTCGGAATTTTAAATCAAATTTAAAACAATATATCCAGTGATTTGTAAGAACCAATATTTCTTGTCCCTTTAGTGATTTTCTTAAATGTACAGTGCTTTTGTAAAATATTTTATTTTAGTACAGAATTACAAGGGCTAATAAATATACAAATTACAAAGACAAATAAATATATAAATAAATTAAATTAAATATTACATAAGGAAATCCATAGAGAAGGAAAAGAAAAACAAAAACAATCAAAAATTTTAAAAAATAGTAGTGTCGTAGGTCCTCTTGTTGAGGAGGTTATAGGTTATTGCCTCTCCTTCTTTCTTTTTTTTCCTTATTTTACTTCTTTTTACTTTTCATTATTTTTTTTTACTTTGTCAAAAAATATGTTAAAATTATCTTGGCGATTAGTACAGAAGCCGCACATTATATACTAGAGGATATTTCAAAATATTAGTACGCGGAGTTGGTAGATAAAAGCACTGCTCATGTCTAGATGTGAGTCGGGGGATATGAAAATTTAAGTAACTAACTAATTATGTGCAGTCGCGTATACCATTGCATAATTTGTGGAGAAATGAGATAAAAAAAGTATTCTCTTCGATACTCCAGAGAGATCAGAGAAAATCTGTTCAGCAGAATTTCTTGAGAAAAACCAATGACAGGATAGGAACCATCTATTTTAAAGAACAAAAATGTTAAAAATCTCCGCTGATTTGATTCAACAATATATATTTGTATATTGTAGTGGGGATTCCAAGCAAGGCAAGCATATTTAAGCTTTGTACAAATAAATGAATAATATAACAGTTTAATAATGTTGCAGTTGTTAAAATCGTTACTATTGCGTAGTCTCAACTCCAGTATTTTGTAAGCCTCTGCCACAATGTTCTTGTGAGTCTAAAATGACAGCACTTTATCGAACGTTACACCTAAGTCCTTGAAAGTAATTTGTCTGGACAATATTTGGTCATTTATATGATAATTATGTGTGATTTCAGATTTTTTTTGGTATATGTCATTATATTACATTTTCGAACATTAAGATCCAAATTGTTGAGAGGTTTGCCTGAAACTTAATATCAATAGATTCTGCTATGTACGGCGTAATACACATAAGATTAGTGACAGTAGAGCGACCTTCATAAAACCATGTTGTTGAGGTGATAAGGCATTTTTTACATGTTCATATAAAGAATAGGGTAACAGAAATTCGAGCACTTTTGAAAAGCTGCATATAACTTATATTGGTCGAAAATTTGTGATTTCAAGTTTATTTCCTTTTTTTATGAACAGGACAAACTTTAGAGTATCTCCATATTTTTGGAAAGGTATTATTTTTCAATGACAGGTTAAACAAAATGCTAAGTGGGAGGGAAAATGCGTTAGAAAAATATCTTAATACAAAGGCAGGGATTCCATCAGATCCAGCAGTAAATTTAGGTTTAATATGTCTTATAGCCTGTAATACTTGTATTTCGGAAAAATAATTTATTATCAGGTTGCTATTAACTCGGTAGCTTTCATACTGGCTGACGTTGGCTTATTGTAGTTATGTATGAGAATGGGATTGTTCAAACAAATCAGCAAATGCGTTGACTATGTTTGAGTTATTTATAGAAGATTCGTTATACACCATTGCATTGAATATATTGCTGAGTCTTTTTTTACTATTAATATATGAACAAAATTTATTTGGGTTATACTATATAGAGTTTTCCACAATGGTGGTGTAATTCTTAAACAAGATGTCTATATCCATTTTTAATTTGGCCCTTAATCTCTTGAAATTTGTTAAAACATTAGTATCTTCAGTCATTTTGTAAGTCCGCCAAGCTTTTCCTTTTAGCCTAATGTTTTTCTTTATATCTACGTTAAACCAAGGAGAAAAAGTCCATTTACTGGTGGTGCTAATAACAGGAATATATTTTTCAAATATCTAATTTAATATGCTACAGAAAGAAGCGCATGCTTCCTCAACGTCATCGTAATAATAATAATAATAAATAAATGTGTAGTGGCCCACCTCAAAAGAGGACGATGCGGGGAATTCTCTGAAAATGTGCAGCTCACAGACGGAAGCATCCTAAGATCTGAATGTCGGAGAGATCTATACATATCTGGGTGTGCAACAAAGGCACTTCCAGGATGGAACGCAAATAAGGGATTCTCTCCGCGGCAAGTACAGACACCGCTTCGGAAAGATTTGGTCTTACGAACTTTCGGGGAAGAACAAGGTGTCTGCAACTAATATGCTTGCCGTTCCGGTTCTGCTCTACTCCTTCGGAGTAGTAAAGTGGACAGTAGATCAGCTACGCCAATTAGACAGAGATGCCCGCAAGATGATGAATATTCACAGAAGTATTCATCCTAGATCATCCGTTCATCGTGTGTACCTCACACGTTAACGGGGGGACCGAGGGCTCTTGAGCCTGGAGTGTACGCATGATAGAGTAGTACTGAGTATGGCATGTAACATCCTCAGGAGTTCAGATCCTCTCTTGCGGTTTGTAAAACACCAAGAAACTGTAGGAGTGGGAGTAGGATTGTTCAAGGCAGCAAAAAGATTAGCAGATGAACTCGGTTTCGCATTCGACACCAGGCGAGGTGCTGATGTAGAGTCAGTCACTGAACTTCAGCCAAATCGCCTGACAACCCGAATTAAAGCTGCCGAACTGAAAAATCTGTTTCTGCAGCACGTCGATAAACCCCAGCATGGTGTCTTCTATAAGAACATAGAGACACTGGGTTTATCGACCAGGCTTGACATTCGCCTTTCTTAAGCCGGGCTTAAGATGGAGACCGAGGGATTCATTATGGCCTGCCAAGATGGTGTTTCAACACCTTGGTTTACCGTAGCCGCATGTGGCGTGTAAAGGTTCCTGATATCAACTACAGGACCTGCCATCAGGCGCCGGAATCGCTCATACACACACTATCTGCATGCCCCATATGCGCGATTTCGGCTTACATCCACCGCCACAACGCGGCGTTACGAGTGCTATACCATCTAAGGCACTCGTACGGGGTAGACCAGACACCAGTGCTACCTTACGTCCCGGAGATATTGAGTCTGTTGTCGAGAACGAGAAATGCCGAATTTACTGGAACTACTCGTTCCCGACTGTCAGGCTAATCCAAGCCACAGGCCTGACATAGTCCTCCTCGACCATCAACTCAAGGTGATGTATGTCATCTAGTTCTCGGCACCTGCAGAGAAAAACATCACCTTGAAGGAGGAGGAGAAACGGAGCAAATATCACGATATCCGGTATGAGCTCCAAGAGCTGTACCCAGGCTACTCGGTAAAAATGGTTGTCCTAATAATCGGTGTACTCGAAGGGATAAAGCCTACGCTGCTCTCGGAACTGAACATCACACCGGCCTGCGAAAAATCAGCCGAGTGGCTGGCAGGCCAAATGCAGAAGGCGGACATTCTGGGTTCTCTCCATGTGCTTAGGGCACACGATTCTGGTATCTACAGTCACTAACCCTGCGGGATGTGGGGAGTGGCTGTGGTTAATGAGCCGGCGCGACTTCCGTGAGACATCGGAGACCACAGGAGGACTGTCCGGCATCGGATATTCCGGGAAAAAAAAAATCATCTTTATTTATATTTCTGTCTTGGCGAAGTTCAGCAAGCTGTTCTACCACTTAACCAAGACAATTTACAATTTTACAATTTTACAAAATTCAGAATGAAATTAAATTTACGAAATTTAAAAACGTATTAAAAAATATTAAAGTTACAACTAAATGATAATAATCAAATTACATCAGTTTATTAAAAAAAAAAATAAAATAAACTAATAATATTTAGATGTGGAAGGTCACTGGTCTACAAGAAATAATTACTTTAGATATTTCTGAAAGGTTAATTTTGAAGAGATTCTTAGTTTATTTGAAAGAGAATTATAAATGACTACTGCTTGATATGAAAAGGATCTCTGAAACATTGCTGTGGAATGTCGAGGTATCGTTAGCTGGTCGTATGTCTTAATTCCCTCTGCTGAAACGTGTCAAATGTTCTAATTAGTATTAAGGATATGTTCGTATAACAAAGAAATATTAATTAGCTTTACGAAAATTAAAAGTATTATTGAAGTTAATAGGAACAAAAGACTTTTCAATCCTTTTTTTTATTGAAAGATACTGTAAGTGCGGGATGGTGAACATCCTCCTTTAATAAAATATCTGCACATCTCTCGACTAAACATGGATAATTAGCCAGGACAAGATCAAGTATTCTATTATTATTATTAGTTATAAACTGAGATAAGTTAAGGAAGTTTAAAAAATTATTTAGGGCTGAAACGGCAGGATTTACTTGATTATGTAAAAAGCTAAAATAATAGTTAAGAATATTAAAATCTCCTAATATTAAAATATTATCGTTATGAATTATGTCAAGCGAGCTAATAGTGTCAAAAATAACTTCTAATTCAGTAACATTTATGTAATGGTGGTACATAAAGTAGTACAAAAATGAAAATAGCACAATGATTAATTTATACTTTTACATCTAAAATACAATGAGACTAACAAACTGGATGGAATAAATATGATAAGAGGTAATATTAGTTTTTTGTAAAAGTGCTTGGAACTATATAGTGTGTTTTTAAATAAAAACATGCTTTTTTAGTCTATTTTCATCATTTTTTAGTAACGTTCTGAGGTCAACAACATTTTTTATGAATGAAACCAACTCTTTTCCTCCTCATTTGTCAATAGAACTGAAAATCCTATTTCTGATACCTAAATTATCCGCAGGTCATATAAGAAAAAGGTTAAGGAAAAATAAGTTGTGACATTTTCAAGGACAATGGTATAGTGTAGAGTACGAGGTAAGAAAATTTGCCTAGTTATTAATGTGTTTGGCGGTTGGAATTTTTTTGAGCAAAAGTATAACCTGGCAAGGGTTGCTACTTACGTAGATTCTGAATCCACTTATGGCACGAAAAGTGTCGGGTTTATACGGGGAAAATCAAAATTTTCCGACTAACCAAACCACGTGATTGAGTTAATCATGACCAGGTGACCTGAACTTTACAGTAGACACAAAAAACTGTTCATTTTTAGATTTAGGGCAATATCATTGATGTTTTAATGTTCAATAATTTGAATAGGTAGATTTTTGGGAAAAAAATGATCTTATTCCTTTATAATGAATTCTTGTAAGAAACGAGCATAAATCTGCCTTTATAGTACTCATATTCGATACGAAAGTTAAGCAATGGTAGTCGCAGTCAATAATTTGATGGTAACTCAAGTGAAATGTTGTAGAACCAAAATTCTACAAAAAAATTTAATTAAATTGAAAAAAAATGTTACCAAAAAATCACCCAGATCATATAGACAGCCCTCAGTCATTAGAAACATTTAAAAAATGTCCGATACTAAAACTACACCTGTTCAAAATATCACATGTCACACCACTTTCTTTTAGCAAATTAGATAAAGAACAAAATACCATATTCAAAACTTCAAACCGCAATTTCTTATCTCAATTCTCCGATGTTTAAGAGCCAAAATATTAAAATTAATTTTCTTAAAAAAAAACCGCTCCGCAGCACAAGCACGATGACGAATGCCGCGAAGCATTTACAAACATTAAAATTACCAAAACTCATAAAAACGTTCATAAGAAATAATTACAAATCGGTCTGAACGATTTTATGGCCATCTGAGAGGCCCCACAAAATTTTTATTTCAGCGGTCGACAGAAAAAAATAATTATCAGAGGCCAAAGCCATCATAAAATAGTAAAAACTAAATTTCTGTATTTCTATATGTAAATTTTAAAAGATGCTAGTCGCACACACCAAAAAATTAATGTTTACAAAGTCAATTAAATAAATAACAATTAATATCAAAGTAAAATAGTTTAAGACAAATAATAATAATAATTTCAGGCAGTAATCATTGTTTCTATACGAGACTTAAACTTGCAAAATTGGAGTTTGGTACACCGTGTAGCAGACCAGCCAGGCAGACCGCCCGCACTATGTACCGATGGTGGGGGCGCCGTCTCAAAAATACCAAAAACCAAAAACCGAATAAGGAACACAAACCTCAATTTTCTTATAACTAATACATCAAACTTTTATAATTCGGTTCGGTAATTTATTTAAATGTTGACTGGGTTCAGTTAGTAGACTTCAAAAGTAGGAATATGGAGAGATTTAGATGTGTTGTTTTGATGCTTATCTTAAATAAACAATTTCGTGCTTAAAAATTAAATAAAGTGCATTGTGTTATACACCGTTTCAAAGAGCAGTTCTTTTAGTATTAAAAACATAAAAAATATTTGTATATTGATTATCCCTTACTACAATAAAAAAATGATATAGGTCTCATTTTACTGGAATGACTTTCTCAATTTCAAGAAAAATTTCAACTGTAAGCAGGGTTCGCCCGGGTAAGTTTTTTCTCACCATCTGGTAACTAAAACGATCCTATATAAGACCCAAAAAAAAATCTTGCGGATTTTTTGCGCTTCTCTTGCAAATCAACAAAATATACAAAGAAGCGCACGCGACGAACACTTAAAAATCTGCAATACTCGTTCCGTAAGAATTATGAATTTGCAAAATACGGCGTTATAAAGAATACATATACATTATGGAATTGCAACAAATCAGAGCATAGCATTTCACTGAGTGTCTGGATTTTAGAAATCGTATATCGGGACGGTCTCATCTGATTTTTTTTAGCAGCACCACCATATTCCACGTTTGACAAAATATGTTTACGAGTGACTTGCGGTTAGATAAAATCAAATAAATATTTGTAGTTGTTAAACTTATTAAACAAAGTGGTATATCGATAAAAATGGTTTACGATATAATTTGAAAAAAACATTTTTGGCCATGAAAAATAAACCAAAGGGAAAATAGTTTTTTCTTCACCTATACACGGGATGTGTATTCTGCGGTTACCATTGTCCTTAGGAAAGTATATAAACTTGGATTTGTAAAATTTTAGGTTATTATTAATGTATACAAGCAGCTTTAATTAATATTAATCCATAATTTGCCGCTGTCAGCTACCTACCACAGTAAACAATGAGCAATTTCAAAATTACTAAACGTAACTTTTGTATTCATATAGACTTGACGTCCCTCCGCGAACGTTAAATAATTAATTTAAAACCGGTTGTGAACCATATTATTAAACAAAAAATGTACTCGAGCCCTCAGGACAGTCTTTCGCTGACCGTCTCATAGGTAAAAGATCTCACTCAGGCCCTAGAAGTCGTAAGATAGGCACTGAGAAATTTCTCCACTCACTACATTGGGTTATTTTTTGGTATCCAAAACACGAAGACAGCATCCACTACCTATAAAGTATTTTTAGAACATTTACCGTAAAAAACCAGAAGCGCTTCTTCGACAGCTTTTATCATTCGTGAATTTTGGCTTGAGGAGTCTTCCGTCATCAGATTTTACTATAAAACTCTACATTGTTTTTTATTTATTAAACTTAAAAAACCACAAGCAGGCCCCTACGGACGTAGGTTGTATAATAATAAAAAATTAAACATTTCTGCAAAAGAACATCGTCGTCTGAGATCTTCGAGGACAAGGTAAGAAAGTAACTTAAGATACTTAGAAACAGAATTATTTTTCAAAATTGTTTTTTCTAGACTAGGTTTATTAAGATAAATTCTCGGTCGTTTTATATTAAAAAATTTAACTTCAAAATCAAAGCTTCACTCGACTTAAAATTCATTTATTCAACAAAATTTGGTTAGTTCTAAGTTTCCCGGGTGTTTACTAGGCTGCTATGAAAGTTTTAAAATTTATTGAAATTTTTTGAGTTTTAAGGATCGATTTAGTCGAAATTTTTTACAAAAGATAAATTTCATTTAAATCATTTTGTTAGTTCACCAGGACATAGAAAAATTAATTTTTTAAATTTTCAATAACTTTCGACTTTCAAATTTATTTTCGTTTTAATAAAATAACATTACATTAAAAAGACACTGCTCAAAAATTTTTTTTTCGAATCCGACAGAAAATTCTTTATAGAATTTTTTTTTGGTTTTACAAATCGTTCATTATTAAGAAAAGTTGTAAAGTATTGTGCGACCTTTTAGGCAGGCTAGTAGTATCCGAGTTTTTCCGAGGTTTTCTGTCGTTTTATAAGTTGGAGTTTTAAATATATGAGACGATATATGTACCTTTCTTTGATCCCAGTTCATATTCCAAAATGTTCTAAATATTTCTTTCCTACATTCTTCTGTAAACTCTTGGCAATATCTCACTTTGGAATTCTTACATTTTCGTGAACTATAAGTTTCTTCCTCTCAGAAAGTTCTGTTTAATCTTTTGTCCATTTTTTCTAGTAAATCCTAGATATTCTTTCCGCTATAACAACACCATAAAATCTGACGAGTCACGACTTGTAACAACAGATTTCTACTGCCATTCAAGTGGGAGAAATTACAATTCGAATTTTAAAATACTTGGGATTTTTGATCAGTTTTGTTTTTATGAACAAATCTCTGGCTGACTAAATGAGAATTATCGTAATTGTCTTATTAAGATCGTGAATATACTATTAAATAATGCCTACCTACTGAAATATTAAAATAATCTATAAGGGTACATTTACAACCAATTCGGTACGGGCACAATCTGCTGGTGGATTGTAAATTGGGTTTTAAGCATATCTGGTTGAATGTATTTGTTTACAATAAAATTTTAAGTCGGCACGACCTTGAATTGCACTTCAGGTTTGAATTGGATGCTTGCATATCGCAAATATTCAATTTATTTGCGGCACGATTTTCAAATTGCGCATGCGTATTACGACACAAATTTATTGTTTATATTTAAAGTCGGTTTGTGATTTGAAATTGGAAGATTAGATCTTTTAGTATTAGAAAATATGATGTTTTTAGAAGTTATGTTAAATAATTGTAATTATTTAATCAAACTGAATTTACATACACGTAATATTAAAAAATCTCAACAGATGGCAGCTTCTAACTCAGTATAAATGACCTAAATTTTATCTCGGCACAATTCACAATCCGTCAGTAAATTGTGCCTGTAGCGAATTGGTTGTAAATGTACCTTAATTTGTTTAATTTTGAGTAAACAAACGATAATTATTTTGGTTTAAACAAATACGATTCTGTCATTCTGCCATATTTCCAACCATTGTCATGTCTGATTCTATGCCTGTTTTCAGAATCACTTTGTATGAAATATATCTGTACAAGTCCTTTCAGCATTCATGGCGTTTATAATTTATAGAATAAACGAACTATTGTTGCCAATAACTTGTATAACGTAATACATGTGTTGAAAACAACAGGCGTCGATAATTCTAGGACAACTATTAGAACTGGATCGACATTTCTGTTTAAAGAAAACTAGTTGGAAAACGACGTCAACATATAACAGAATTTAATTATTAAAGTTAAGAGAGTGTAAGGCTACGGTAAACAAAGCAGAATGCATTTTAAATTATAAAGGTTTAAAGCTGGAATATGTGATAATTAGAGACTGGAGACAAATATCTTACTTTATGCTTTTGACGAGTGAATTTTGTAATGTCCAAAATTAGATGAACGCTGAACATTTAGCAAAAAAACACTAGGTATTGCATTTTAACAATTATTTTGTGACACTGGACTAAAAGCATATTATTAGAAATTGTTCTAAATGATTTGTAATTAGATTCCGGCGCCTATTATTAAAAATCCATTTGTAGTCTGAAAACGACCGTTCAACGACTGCATACATACCTGGGGTGTATTTAAAATACTCAAAGAAACCACATTTACATTAGGATCCGAAAAGTTCACTTCTTTGCATGCAAAAAAGGTACACTAGATACAGTATTAAATCCCGGATTATTATTCAGAACTGTTTGAAATTTTTTTTCTCATAGTCTGCACTGATAACGGGAAAATAAATTGGCGTAGATCGTATAAAATATTCATTGCGTCAACTAAACAAAATCATGATATTGATTGGTGCTCAAGACTATGTATGGCTGAGGGAATTCGTGAAAAATTTCCATCAATGTAGGTCAAATTTTTATGAATAAATGGATCCATAAATGCTCAATTGCTATGTATGTAGATGGTGGGGGTTCTGTCTTACACGTATAACTGCTTGTTTATTTATTTGAACTGTGAAATATTATGGACGTTTTCAATTTATAACAGACCTTTTACGATCGTACAAAACCTAGATTTTAATTTAGTGCTTTGTTATTTATTTTTGGGTAATTCATATGGTTTATAAGGAAAATTTATTGTAGACTGTTTTAGTCATTCAGTACTAATATTCTACATTTAAAATATGACAATGCAGTAACGTGATGGCATGCGGCACCCATATTTAAAATATAGTTTTCTGTTTCTTCGCGTTTCATTAATTACTCGAGTATATAAATATGTTTATTTTGCAAGGAATTAAATATACAATAAAATAACATGTGAGAAGGTTATTAATTAGTTTCTAAAATCATTGTGTACAATTATGGCATTTCGCTATATTTATTCCCATTTTATTAGTTGTACGTGAGTTGTATAAGTGCGTAACTAGAATGACCACGTAAGATGCGATCTCTAATGATAATTGATAAAATTAAAAACCTTAACGTGAAGAAGTTTGAACTGAACTTTAAAATAAATATGCTTTACTATTTTAAACGGACCTGAAAAGTGTTGTTAATCCAAAATCTAATTTATTTCATATATCTTAAATAATGGTGTTCAGGCTGTTTTGTAAATCATTAGTTAACTCCAATTAGAGGTTAAATATAAATTAAAATTCATTATTTATTAAGATGCGATACAAATTATTATTTAATAAACAATTATGATTCGTTACTAAAATAAGTGTGATTTAATCATAATTGTTTATTAAATAATAAAGAAATATGATTTCAAAGGCAACAACTCTTGTAACGATTATTTCTTTGGTGTTATCTTCTCGTTAAAATTAATTAAGCATTAATCAACCGAATCTTTGTCTTTTGTGTAAACATTGAAATATTTCCTGTATTATATGGACTTTAGTAAAAAGTAAACATGTTTTAATTTTTACACTCGGAGAAAAAATTGTTCAATTTAAAAAATATGCATTTAACTCAAATAAATAAAAGTGTCATGTATCCACTAGCAAATATATATTTATATCAAATCAATATTTACTTTGATTATTAACTCAAATGTCTCTTTTAGTCAAAAAAATTTTGTATTACTTAACAAATCATTTTATTAAACGAAATACATGTGTTTATTTAATCGCATTGTTTCTTGAGTTTAGAGAAGATTCATTTACATCAAACAAATTATGTATCAAATTAAATAAATTGACAGATAAATTATTTGGAGTTCCGGCTGTTGCTTAAAACATTAGTAATATTTTGAATGCACAATAATTTGCTTAAATTAACAAAGTAACTAAAATAACAAAGTAATATTACCATTTTTACCCTGAATAAACCCGTGTATATAGGTTGAAACAAATTCGCTTCTCACTATAGAGATCTCGGAAACAGTAAAAGATGCAGCAGCTGTTAAATTAAGGCAAAGTTGCAGAGTATGGGGATCAGGAATATGCCGTTGAAAAATCGAAAATATTTCTTGTTTTTCTTGAGATTTTTGAAAAAAGGCAAAATTTTGAATTTTCGTTTTTATTTTTTTTTTTGGCGCTATTTGAGGAGATATCGAAAAATTAAAAACACTTTGTCATTGGCGTTTTTTTTATCCATTACAATTTAGCGTACACATTTTTATCATAAGACGTTTCGTCTCTTCGCGACCATCAAGTATGTTATTTTAAAAGCTGTATTTTCTATTGCATTTTTTTTTGTAGCATCTAAACCTCAGACCTCATTGACGTATTAAACTTTTATGTTACTAAACGTTTCGTAACTGTAAACCACCATCAAGGAAAAATTATATTTGGTAATGATTTACAGCTATGATGCTTGATGGGTTCTTAAACTGTAAAACTTTAGTTTCCTTATGTAAACATTTAAATAATCTCCTTTTGTATGTAAACTGAAGTAAAGTTTAAATTTGATTGTCCCATCATTCAATAAGTAAATTTAAAAGTTTTATATTGTAAAGGAGTTTGTAACTTCCTTCAGCGGTTAATGTTGTTTGTCGCTCTAAATATTTTAATAGCACACGCCTGTGATATCAATAAACATGTTTCATACTTTTTATTCATAATAGCTTTAGGTTTCTATACTCCGTGTCTGAGCGTGTTAGCGAGATTAAAACTTTCCCTGTTCTGTGCTCCTTTAGGGATATTATTACGCCACGCATGTAGCAAATGTCATTAGAAATATGAATTTTCTCAAGAACCCTGAGTATTTTCAATAAATATATTCCGGAAAAAAAAACATTCATTTTTACAATAATTAAATAAACCGAAATAAAAGTGTACTGTATCATGTATATTAATATATTTTTGTTACATTATTAATACTGTTATACAAATATATATAGAATTTGAAATTAAGTTTTGCTACATATAGAGAGCTCTGCAATAAGGAGCAAAT
Organism: Rhamnusium bicolor; assembly: GCA_029963845.1. Lineage (NCBI taxonomy): Eukaryota > Metazoa > Arthropoda > Insecta > Coleoptera > Cerambycidae > Rhamnusium > Rhamnusium bicolor. The sequence continues at coordinate 591,936 of JANEYF010006007.1, forward strand.
CGCCGGCGATCTGGCAAATTCTCAAAAGTTTATAAGATATTTAGTCATTACTGCATTTTATGTTTTAGCCAACTACTCCACCGGTTCGGTGGAGTAGTTGGCTAGGGCACGCGATGGCAAGGGGATCTAGATAAATTCTCTATGGTAGTTGCGGGTTCGAATTCCGCTACCGGCACTGGCAATGTCGGTGGGAATAGTTGTTTGTCCGTATTTTTTCATTAGTGTAACCTTCTTTGGATTAGGGGGTTGTCTAATTTCTGTGATGTTAATTTCTATTATTATATTTAGGAATTTCGTAGACATAGGAGAGTTTACATACTCCTGCGTAGTAACTAATTGTATTGTATTTAAAGTATTCAACTCGAAATCCAAAAAATTGCAAGACAGAAGAATTTGCCAGATCGGCGCAGCGGTGAAATATTTTGCGATTGGGTTCCTTGCAAAGTTGCTATAAAGTTAATCCTTAAACCGAATCTTTGAGAAGTTACACAGCACTTCTGTGGTAAGATTTTGCCCTTATTACTTTCAACGATTTGATACAAGATTTTGAGAACTAATACGCTATTCAGTACAATTTTGCTTAAATTTTTTTTAGTTTTAAGATAAAATTAAATAATATTTCTTTAATGTTCCTGATTCTGCATTGAACATTTTAAAATGTATACATAAAAAGATATATTTTGACACCTAAAGTATTAAATTTATAGAAATGTGCAACATATTGTTATATAAGGAATTTACAAATAGTACATTTACACAGGGTTAGTAAAAAGCATGGAGACACCTACATATCTACATCAGTTTTTCTTTGATTGTAATGAAATCTGGTATTTGCCGGTAGAAATATTCGGCGACTCCAAAAGATGTATCGCTTATGCTGCACATGAAAGTTTTTTTAAAGGGACACCGTATGCTCTTACGTTTTTGGATTCCCTGGAAAATTCTGGATACAATAGACTCAGCACATTGCCTCCAGTATATTCAAATATAGGCGAATATATTAATATGAAATATTTTCGACTATATTTTAATGTATTGGAAGCCAAAACAACTTTCTTACTTAGAATTGATAAAAAGTGTATTTATTGCTTCCTTCAGCAGCATAATTTCTTTACCTGTCTGCATAAGGTAATAGTTCTCAATGAAGTATTTCTTAAGTGGTAGATAGGAAGAAGAGGTCACATTGAGTGGCCTGCTCGGTCTCCCAACCTCATGCCTTTAGATTTCTTTTTTATAAAGATATATGTTTCCAACAAAATGGAGCTCCACAACATCTTGCACTATGATAAACAAATATCTAACTGAAGTCTTTCCTCAGCGGTGGATAGGAAGAAGAGGTCACATTGAGTGGCCTGCTCAGTCTCCCGACCTCACGTATTTAGATTTCTTCTTACAAAGATATCTGGTTTCAACAAGATAAAGCCTCACCACATTTTGTTCTAAATGTAAAAAATTGTCTCAATGAAATTTTCCTCAACGGTGGATAGGAGATCACATTGAGTAGCCTGCTCGCTCTCCCGACCTTATGCATTTGGATTTCTTCTTATAAGGACAGATTGTACAAAAACAGATAGTCTTGAGGATCTAAGGAACCGAATAGCTCATGAAATGACACAGGTTCAAGCCAATTCTCCACAAAATCCATTGCGGCGCTTCATAGACTGATGAAGACATTGCCAAATTGTGGAAGAATGACATTCTGAGCATTTGTTATGACAAAAATAAAATTCTTTAATAAATAAATTGCATTCTTTTTTAGTCTGACCGACAACCGGAAGCCGTGCGACTTAAGCGATGTTTTTTAATGTCTAAAATTTTTATCGAACTTGAAAATATTTGTATTTGTTAAAAATGTAATACTGAAGTTATTGCCACAAACACCAAATACTATAGCCGATGCACAATATTTTCGAAATAAAACAAAAAGAAGGAATCGAATATTTTCTTAAGGTTTGTCTAAAGTATATGGATGATATTTTTGTAGTATTTGATGCAAATGTTGCCGATTTACACAATATTGTCTCAAAGTTAGTTAAATAGTCGTTTCATTGTTAGATGTGCTAGTAATTAGAAACAATGAAAATAAAGCAGAATTTGATAGAAAATGTACTACGATTATACCGGTTGGTGTACGTCCAACAGGTAGATTCATCGACATTGATAATAACTTCAGGGCATCATTTCCATACGAAGCACAGTGTACCCACGGTTTAGTAGGATTTTCAGAAGCATTGACTAGAAACTAGGAAATAAATCACGAAAATCTGAAAGATAATATTGGAGTAAACAAAATGTAGCTGCAAGAACTATAATTAAAAGTATGTTGCGCAAACAAGACGATCATTTAAAATTATGTTTAAGAGAACATCAAAAAAATAGATATATCTTTGCGAACTACCATGAGATACATATTAGCAATTTGGGATTAATTAGGAACATAACAAATAATAAACAGCTGGATGAAAGCTTAGAAATCACAAAATGTAAAAATTAATGTGGAACTGTCAAAATGCCTATCCTGCTTTGCTGAGTAGTAGTAGTCACATTTCATGCAACCATAATAATAGTTTAGGTATAAATAGACTATGTGCTTAATACAACTTTAGTTTTAGTTAACACCATATGATGCCAACTTGCTCAGAAAAACCTGCGTTACTTCAGTGTTAAAGGGGTCACATCAAAGGTTCCAACCAATTTTAGGGAGTAAATAATGTATATTTATTGACAACCTAATATATTGTGCTATTTTATTACTCTTATAATTTATTTTATTTTTAATTTAGTCAATTTCTCGATTTAAGTACGCTGAGCGCCAACCAAATTAATACATTAACTTGGATTTTAGATTGAAGTACTTTGAACATGAAACACTTATCTCAAAAGAGCCGGTTCTAGGGCATTATAAATCAAATTGAGGCCAAGATTAAATACCAAATGATCATATAATGATTTCTAACTTTTACAATAACAATTAACAAACTGACTCCTTAAATTTAATAATGTTCTGACATTGGTTTTAAATAGAGTTTATCACATACCAAATGATCATATAATGATTTTTAACTTTTATAATACTAATTAACAATCTGACTCCTTATATTAACTTTAATAATGTTCTGACATTGATTTAAAATAGAGTTTATCACATACCAAGTTCCTTATATTTCTAACACTTGTATGCAAACAACATTAACTGTGTCTCCTACTTTCACCGTTGGAATTTCCTCTTCCGGTATTCTCCAAACTTCTTATTACTTTCTTAAATTTAAATTCTCCCCATCTGATATTAATTTTGACATTCACTTTTTCAATATTTAATTTCTTCACAAACCAATGTTTGTTAAAATAATAATTAAATAGCCGGAAACCAACCTTCTATTACTGGACAATAAATATTTTGATTTCCTTATCAATTTTGCATTCAATTATTATTATTTTCAATCTTCTTCCAATTTTTTAAATTGTCTTCTGTTTGTTTATTTATTCTTCTTTAACTTCTTATACTGCGCTTTATTTATAATAGCTTTATTTATTTACTATACTTGTATTTTTAACAGTTCTCAATCTCTTGTGCTTTTTCTCTCTCCACACAAAAAACAATCCCCTTCCACTCACTATTTTGTTCCTCACAACAAATTTCTTTGTTTTTCCTAGTTACCCTGGATGACTAAATCAATTGTGCTATACTAGCTGAAAATTTGTATTTCAAGGTTTCCAAACTAACTTCAAGTAACTTATGATGATTGCATGCTTCCTCAAATTTATCACTTTCACTTTTATTTTAATTAAAATGTATTGTTAATTATCTGTACGGTATGTACTTCTATACTATAACATTATGACTTAAATTGTAATAACTATGTTCATTTAATATTTTTATTTCTTGCCTCATGGCTCACAACACATTTTATTATCTCTTTACGTTTTAAATATTTTATGGTTATATGAAACAACAAATTTCAAATTTGACCACAGTATTATTACATTTCATGATATTAATGCTCAAAGTAATTGCCATTTTAGCTGATTTCTTAAATATTGTTCTTATTTCTCCCTTTTAAACAACTTAATTTTAATGACCCATGAATATTATTACAATATATTTCGTATGTTCTCATACAGTTATGAATTACATTACAACTAATTTTCTGTAAAATGATATCCATACTATCAGTGAGTGGACTTAATGTTGTAATTAACTTATTAATTGACAATAAACTCTAATAATATTACTGACAGCCAATTGCTACATTAATTTGGTGGTAACATCTATCCTGTTTGAATACAATTCCCGAATTGTATACCAATTACGAAGGATAAATCCAACAAGCTAAAACAGACGCCATAGGATATATTACAAATATTAATCCAAATGTGCTGTTCATTCCTCCGCTAACGGGTAGATACCAATTTATAACATAAATAAATACTAGTCTTTCTCTTAACATGAGTAACGTACTTAACGTCAGAAATGTGCAAATAATATAAATTGCCTAATTGAACCAAAATATTTAGACAAATATGCTTGAACATATAAGGTTTCAATAAAGTACCTATGCGTTTATTAAGTAGAGTGCTCGGTGAAAAATTATATGTATAAAAGTTGTTGCACTTTTGCGATAACTTCAAAAATAACCAAATTATTTTAATAGAGGTCAGTTTCGAGTGACTGATGATTGTACATGCAGGATGGGTCAGATTTTAATCGAGAGACTTAAAGAATCAATAGAACATGCCAAAATAAGGATTCTCATATTAACTTATAACTAAACCTGGCAAGTCGTGCGAAGGTTCAATGGTGTGATATCAGGTGTTTAGAGGCAACGACGGTGGACAAATACCAAATAACGAAACGAGCCGCGAGAATGTGTATAAAAAATATACAGCTGTGGTTATGTGTTGACGAGATAACAGATTGTAAAAAAGTTCTATTGTAAATGTTATAGTACGTGTACTGGACCCTCTTAAACCGACATTTCCACTTTTACTAGCTAGCAAAAGACCAACTGAGTGTACTGGCAAAATAATTACGCGGGTGGTGCTGGAGACGTAAGAAAAATTTGACTTGTCAACAAGTCAAGTATTGATGTTTGTGACCGATGGTGCTGCGACAATGTGTTAGGCCGTTATATTTAAGAACGCGGTTGTAGGTTGGTACATATTACGTGTAAAGCATGCTTTACATCTTGTGGCAGATACTATCCGACAAGGTTTTCCAGAGGTAGATGCATTAATAGCAAGTACAAAAAAAGTGTTTCTTAAATGTCCTAAACGTTTTAGCGCATTTCATAGCAAGTGTCCCAGTATTCCTGAATCACCACAGACGAATCATACCCGTTGGGGTACATGGTTGAGGGCAGCTTTTTATTATGCTGAATATTTACACATAAAAGTTGTGATACTACAATTCAATCCTGACGAGGTTGTAGCTATTAAGGAAAGCCAGACGAAGATATTTCCGTTGAAACAGCTTTCAAAACTATTCACAAGAACTATAAAAGATGACATGACGCCATAAAAAACTTACAAAAATGTTCGTTGTCGTTAGCAGAGTCATTGCAAATAGTAGACGAAATAAATCGACTTCTACACTCTATAGGTAACGCAAAAAAGGAGCGCGTTACTGAAAAGTTCGCACGTGTGTTAAAAGCACGACAACGATTTGACCAGATTAAAACAAATTTGTGATGGTACAGATCCGTTAAATTCGTTGAAAGTCTATTTTAAGTATGCCTGTATTACATCAATAGTTGTCGAATGGTCGTTCTCAAAATATAAGCATATTTTTTAACCACAGCGAGCATCACTCACGGAGACAACCATATCTGATACGGCAAAGTTTTTACAGATATTTTCCAGCTAGTTCATGAAGCTCGTTAAGAGGATAAGTTGTGCATACATTGTTATAAATTGTAACAGTTTACAGCTTTTGTTACTAGTTAATTTATTTTATTACGCTTATTATGATGCGTACGCCTATGTCTCGGCGCACATTTCTACCAGCTTTATTTATAACTAAAAAAGTTTGGTTTTCGAGATAAAGCGCATTCAAGTTTTAATTTATTTTCATTTTTCCCATATTTTTCGGTAAATAATTGAGATATTGTTATGAAATTCGGAAGGTGAACGTTGCGTACATCGGTACACTTCTCACCATAGTTTTTATCTCTCCATTCTCACCAAAGGCGTGACGGTGGTGGGAGATCGAAGACATTCTTCCTAAAAAATGGGACGCTATTGACCCTAGTTATTTCTTCTTTATTTTTCGACATTTACTCTTATTAATGCACAAAAAGTTTTCTTATAATTTTTTGATAGAAAGAAACGTCTTTGAGTTAAACTCGTTTCAAAATCATTCATCCCTTGCTAATTAATTATTTGTTAATTGAGAATCGTTTTAAAAATTACATAGATTTGCATTTTTCCATTAATATAATTTCGAATGAAGAAACTAAAACATGATTGAACGTGTACACAACGTGTGCCTTCTGAATTTCATAACAATGTCATAATTATTTTCGAAGAAATGTACCTTCTATCTCGAAAACTAAGCATTTTTTAGCTACAAGTTTATATGACAAATCCATATTATTTTGGTGTATTCTATCGACTCTTTAAGTTTACCGATTAAAATCTAGCCCATTCTGTATCTTTTTAGCTGCAAGTTATTATTTATATTGTACATTTATACATCAAAAAGTTAAATTCATAATCGTCTAACACTTTAAGTGTTGAAAACCTTCTTTTGTTGAAAATATTTCATTTATTTCATTTAAAATGTCTACTCAGTTTAACAGATAATGTTTCTTTAAATTATTACGCTCTTATCCTTTTTATACGGAATATTCTAAAGGATGAAATATATTTAGATTTATTCAAATAACGAATCTTTTCAATTCTTATACTCCTAGTTCCCTATCTTTTATTCCATTAAATTTCATTCATCCGACCAATACTTCTTATATCATTCATTAATCATTACGATCCATGTTCGGACAAAAATATGTACGGGTATTTTTAGTTATGTCATAGGTTCGTTGAGTTTAAGGAAACTACCGATGTATGTGTAAGCTTACAATTAGTTAAAGACCGATTGTTATCGATTGCAACGTGTCCCAAAACAGCAACTTCAAAAGGTTCATTAGGCTATTAATATTGGAACCATTTATGTGGTATGATGTGTTTTTTTTTAATAGTTGAATAAGAAAAAAATATATAAAGTTTTTCCGCTTAGGGATTATACGCGTCAAGTGGGCAGTTTTCAAAATCAAAAAGTTCCAAAGTAGAAAGTGGGCACTTCACCCCCAAATGCACCCTGTGGTAGTTTTCGGCGTTTTTCTTTGGCCCCACAAAATATATATGCTAATATTAATGTACTATATTAGTCTTTCTCGTTGATACTTTTTGTCACTGAGCCAGTTTCTATAAATGTTTGCATTAAAAATGATTATGGCCAATCAACTTATTGGGATAAATTTCATGTCGCACGCGCTATAGCATGTGCACAGTCATCATCTTTGAAATAAAGTCGCAAAATTTCAATCCTTTCGGCAGTGGTATGAACCATATGGACAATCTATAATATCAAACGGAATATTGAGAGAAGGAATGAACTAGTATTCTGTATTGCGAAAAATATTTACCATTTTTTGCAAACAAATGCCTTTAAAACTCAACGATAAGATTTTTATTAATTCATAATGGAATCCTATCTACAATCTTTGTTTTTAATTTTTTTCTCGGCACAGGTTTTGTAACTGTTCGAGATTACTTCTCAATGCTATCAGCGCAAATATATGTAAATACTTATTTTTAGCTATTCTAGAAATATATTGAAAAGGTTGAATTATTAGGATTATTTCCTTCATCATATATCTAACCAATAAGAAACATGAAATTGGTACCACGTGACTTATTTAAATAAGTGATTCTTTTGCAAAAATATTCGGTTATTTTTCACCTAGCTGTTCATTTATTTTTGACATGTAAAGTAAGTTTTGGCCTGTCGTCGCTATGCGATACGGGCCGACTTAACAATGGGCCTTGTCACAGATTTTTTTATTGCTTTATGTGATAGTGTTTTATAAAAAAAACTTGCCGTATTTTTTATTTTTTTTTGAGCACGATTTCTATCGAAAAAAAATAAAAAAAAGTGCGGAAATAAAGCGCGCGCTTTTACGTGACGTCACGCAACCCACCTTAGTGACGTCAAAGGGACTACGACCTTGAACATGACACATCGGTGTATTGCAAAGTTGGTTCTCTGCTTTTTGACAGTTGACATCTAAATTGACTTTGACAGTCGTTTCTTTTTAGTTTGGATTGTTGTGTGTGGAACATGTTTAAAAAGTGCTTTGTACCAACATGTACAAATAACAACATGAATTGTCCAATAAAAATTTTCGTTTACGTTCCACCAGATGAAAATAGACGAAAAACATGGTTTAAAACAGCCAAAGTTGAGAAGCAGTTGACGAAAACCAGAAACATTTACTGTTGTGAAGATCATTTTGATGTAAGAAAAGTAGTTGTATTTAGAAACTGATGCTAAATTGAAATTTTACAGTTAAAAGAAGATTCAGAAAACTGGAAAAATATTGTAACAACAATTGCATGTTAAAATAATGGTAGTTCCATTATATTTATAAATAAATTACACGACAATAAGATTACTAATGACTTGCCGTTTTGTTTTAATATTCCTGACTTCTGCTGATAAATAATCCAAATTTGACATGTAAAACTCGTCCACCATAATAAAGTCAACTTTCGGCAGATTTTCTGCATTTTCTTTAGAAAATCCTGGCTCCATTTTTTTCAAATAATGTGCAGAAACAAAGCAAAACACAATTCGTAAATGAACACGCAGAACATAACCACAAAACTAACCGTAAACAATATAAAATGTGTCAGTTGTGATGTGATGTTAGTAGTATTAGGCGTTCTGGCAAATGCTACCAACATGATTCCGGTTTGTATGACGTCACTCAGCTTCAAGGTCAAATGAGTGTTCAAATTGCCATAATAAATGTTTATTTTTTTATTAAACAATGGGAGACTTATATTTCAAACAGAGTTGCACGAGGTGAATATCTGTCAGTTGGCTTTCAAATAAACATATTTGTTTTGAGATTTAAGAAGTAGTGAAAAGGCCCATTCTGATAGACTGAATTGTCAGTGTCAATTATACTTCACCGTTAAATCGAAGTAAATAAAGAAAGTGTTCGTTTCGGAAATGTTCTACTTTCCGAAATTGACAAAGAAATCCTAAGAAGCGTTCCTATTAACACAACAAAGACGTACAAATCGGCATGGAGCCAATTTACTGATTTTTGTAATGAAATAGGATACCAATTTGAAGCCATTACAACCATAGATTATATTTCGTTGGTACTTCAAGACTGGGCTTTCAATATGAGACGGAGGGATGGTAAAGATTATAAGGAAAATGTGATAAAAACCATGTGGAACATAACTGCAAAAATGCTTCAGGGAATGTATTTTTTAAAATACGTCATTTTCAATCCCTTTAAGGATATTTAATTTAAGTACGCTAGGGATGCTCGTAATGCTAAAAGAAGATATTTACTGAAAAATATCACGAAAAGAAAAGCCTCTTCAGTTGCGTTAGATTCAGAAGATCATAAAAAAAATGATAACACTTTGGAATAAAAACAATTCTGAAGGACTGCAAAAAAACTTTTCCATATTATCGCAGTTGAGCTCGCTTGGAGAGGCGGAGAAGCAGCAAATTGCGTAACAAATCACTTTAAAGAATAAATTGATAACAGAGGACAGACAACAGGTAAAAATCGGCTCACTTTTTATTTGCGACTGTTTAACTAAGTCTTTTTTTGCTATTTTAGGATGATTAGAATATACCCTGTGATCAGTAAGACCACACAAGGAGGTGACAAGAAATGCGCCAATATTAAATGATTAACGCCTAATGAAATGCCGATCTATGTCCTGTAAGGCTATATAAACAATTATTATCTACGAGGGGTTCCAATATTACAACAAATCGTTTATTTCTGACATGCAATAGGTACTGGAATAAATACGAAAATTCCTATTGGTACAAAAATTCACCGATTGGAAGAAATTAACTGTCCACATGGACAAAGGAATCGGTTTAGATACAACAACTGTAAAAATAACTAATCATTCAAATCGAGCCACAGTTGTCAGTAACTTAATAAAGAATGGAACACAGGAGCAAGAGCTTATGAAAATAACCGGCCATGGAAGTGCAAATTTCATAAAATCGTATTTGCAAATAGATGCCCTACATCATTTAAACGTGATAAATAAATTAAGAAGTAATCCAAAGAAAATACAAAATGAACCAAGCACTTCTAAGACAACATCAGAACATACTACTATTCAAAACATGAATGAAGAAAAACAAGCTCATATTGTATATCAAAAATGTAATTTTTTTATCAATTGTACTAATGCAACGAAAAATAATTAATTTAATTTGTCTCTTTATAAAAAAAGAAGAATTGTCAATATAATTTGTACATTATAATAGTTATGAAATAAATAAAAATTAATAAAATAAAAACTGTGCATTTTATTGTCCATAACGATTTCTATTCTGAAAATAATCTTTACATATATCCCTCGTGCATCAATTTTAATCACGTAACCTGTGTACGTAACACAATTTTTAAGATTTTGATTTTGAGCAGATGCTTTCATGTATAATAATTTTAGATAAAATTATTATACACTCAAGTCATTTGCTAAGCAAAATTTTTTTAAATTATGTAACGTACACAGTTTAACCGATTAAACTGGATGCACTCGGGATATAACCCTTGACAAAACACTCAAAACAAAGAAAACTTGGTCAAAATTGTATCCAAAGATTCACTTCTTTTTGGTACTCTTCAGCACAGAAACTTAGTTTTTAGATAAATGTATGCGTGTGGTCAAAATTTAAGAACTTTGTTTCATTACGTTAACCCCCCTCTCACTTAATCTTCTCCTGTATAGGTGCGGCAGGGTTGCTGAAGCCTCTCCGGTTACAAAATTAAAAAACCACGAGATTTTTTTTTAAATTATGCCCGGTTAAGTAAATAATTAATTATAACTTGTCAAATCTGTAAATAATTTAATTACTTCCAATTTAAACTGTAAACTTTATTATACTCACTTTGAATTGTAAAAACTAAATACTTGCATTATTCCCAGTCAAACAGTAAAGTTAATGCAATTATTTACAGTATAAACTGGGACTAATTAAGGCCTCGATTATAGCTTTTGTTGGTTGCAACTTAACCACTGAAATTCAAATTTCTTTGATATAAGGTATAAAAAAGTAATAATGGAATTTATTTTCTGGAAACCATACTAAAAGGGCTGTAATTCCCTTAGGAATCATTTCCTAACCTATTAGTGCACCGTAAAACGGGGAAAAAGTAGCTTCCTTCTTGAAAAAAAAATTTTTTAAGGTACAACCACTTGGGACCTTCACAGCATGATAGCCTAGGTCCTTGGCCATCTGTAATGGCCAATTACAACATTTTTTTGGAGGTCAAACTTTTTTTATTACGAAGAATGTCATAAATTTGTCAATATTAATTTTTCTTACTTTTTCACACATCCCTCATGATATCTCCGGAACCAATCGAGATAATTATAGGTATTTTTTTTTAATTGATAAAGGAAATGTGGGCGAAGGTCACTGCTTTAATTTCGTTTTTTATGGAAAATTTAATTTTTTTTGTAAAACTAGGTAAAACTGGAACGTTTACCTTCCTTGCTGCATTTTTTTTCGGTAAGCGAAAAACTTTTTTATTTTAAGGAATTTTGTCATACCATATGCGTATGAAATAAAGCTTACACTTCAAGGAAGTTTTTTAAAAAAAAGTCAGTTCTCTACGACTTATAGTTTTCGAGATTTTATTTTTTAAAGTTACGAGTTTTTCGATCCTAGATGCGCCTCACTGCGGCGCCACTCAAGTGTGTAGAGTGTAGACTAATGAATACAAGTAATCTTATACATATATTGTCAGTTAGAAACAAACTTTTCTTTGTGTAATGTGAATGCGAATGAGTATTATTTTTATTGAGTTTTTACATATTATTTAATGCTTAACAATGGAATGTTTATTTTATGTTATCAGAATTAAAATCAGGTAATACAATTCTGGTAAAATCTGTTGATACTGATGTCCTGATTTTGCTTTTACATTATTACTGCGAAACACCAGATATGTCCCAAAGGAATATATTTATACAATTAGGACATAGTAAGAATATACATTTTTTGTCAATTAACAATATTGTGGCAAATTTAGGAGAGGAAATTTGCAAGAAAGTATTAACGATTCATTGCCTAACTGGTTGTGATACAGCTAATGCCATGTATAAAATAGGGAAGAAAACGGCATTCTATGTTTTATATAAAAATTTAAATAATTTAAAAGATTTAGAAAACCTTCCTTTTCTGTCAGAGGATAAAGCGATGGAATTAGGGGTAAAATATACGCTTTATTTATATAAGAATAAAAACAAAGATATAAAATCCCTAAATGAACTGCGATGGGACTTAACAACAAGTACAAATCGGCCAGCTTCTGAGCTGCCTCCTACTGACCATGCTTTTAGACAACATTTAAAAAAGATAATAATTATTTTTCTAGATCGCCCATACCTATTAAAAAAGAAACAAAACACCTACATGTAATTATTCTCTTTTTAGGTATAATAATATAATAATAATGTTACGCCACTGGACTGTGCAGACTGGTTAGATTAGGCTGGAATTGTACACGAACGGCCGGGAATATTCTGGAGTGCTCTAGACGGGGAGAATGGATGTATAAATAAGACGCACGGTGGGCCGAGATTTTAATCTTAAGTTGAACGTGAACGAGTGAAGAAGCAATAAGAAAGAGACTTATAAGTGTTCAGTTGTGATTATAGTTAAGACATTAATTAATCTATTGTTATTAATTGTTAATTAGTAAATAAAGTAGTGAGTAAGTGTTACCTGGACTTTCAATCAACGAATCTACGAGTAGAGGTGTTTGTGTGGATAGCAAACACGTAACAATTTGGTGTCGGAAGTGGATTGGAAGAGAAATTTCTGGAATAATCGAGAAGGTTCTACAGTGTTCTTCTCAGAAATTAGTGGTAACACGAAGAATTAAACTACTGGACAGTGTTGGAGGACTATTTCTGGACTGAATAGTGACTATAAAGTGGATTTTCGAGAAGTTTCTAGAACATTCGATTTAGAAATAGCTGCAATCACGTGAGTGCCGCTAGTAATAACGTGTTGTAGACTGAGAAAAAGGACTACTAGTGCAATTTCGGGAAAATTCTAGAACATTCTATTTGGAAACTACAGGAGATACGTGAATTGTGTCGACGGGAACGTGTTATAGACTCAAAACAAGACTTATTAGTGATATTTCGTGAAAATTCTCGAACATTCCATTGGACAATTAGTGGAGATAAGTGAATTTTGTCAATACAAAAGAGGTATAGACTCTAAATAAGACTTTCTAGTGCTGTTTCGAGATTTTTCTGGAACATTCCATTATTAAAATATACGTGATATCAACATTTTACGGTCTTAATAGTGTAATAAACTTTATTTTGAACTGATTTACGTGTCGTGAGTTAATGCCAATAACAAGAAGTATGGCTGAGAAACAAACACAGGACTTGTTAGCAGCGTTGTTGGAACGAATGAACGATCAAGAAAGAAAAAGACAGGAAGAAAAAGAAGAACAAGAGAGAAGACGACAAGAAGAAAAAGAAGAACAAGAGAGAAGACGACAAGAAGAAAAAGAAGAACAAGAGAGAAGACGACAAGAAGAAAAAGAAGACTTGATAAAAATGATCGAAGGCCTGGAAATAAGACGACAGGAAGAAAAGGAGGAACAAGAGAGAAGACGTCAAGCCGAAAACGACGAACAAGAAAGAAAACGGCAGGAAGAATTAAGAAAAACATTTGAGGATCAAGAAAAATGGCGACTCGAGGAAAGAGAAGACTTCAAAAGAAGCATAGATGAACAGCAGGCAGCCATTTTCTCCCTCACTGAAAAATTTAAAGGAGATGTTATCGAAAAAGTCACTGAAGTCGCAGGAAAAGTCTGTGAAGTCGAAGGGCAAGTCATAGAAGTTAAAAGAAAGTTTGAGGGAGAAATAACTGAAGTTAAAGGAAAATTCGGTGAAGTTGAAGGGGAGATAGCCCGGTTGAAACAACAATTAAGAGAGAAGGGAGGCCAATTGGTACTGTCGTCTGGTACTAGGTTACAACCACCTTCCTTCGACGGTCAAAGTTCATGGTCAACTTATAAGAGACAATTTGAGGCAGCTGCACGTTCAAATAACTGGAACGATGAGGAAAAAGCAACAGCATTGGTATTAGCACTAAGGGGCCAAGCACTGGACCTGCTCCAAACAATTCCTGCCGCACAGCAACAAAACTTTAGCATTTTGGAGGCAGCGTTAGAATTAAGATATGGCGACCAACATCTCGCCCAAGTATATCAGGCTCAGCTCAAATCACGCAGACAACGAGGTGGAGAAAGCCTCCAGGAGTTCGAAGCTGCGGTAGAAAGATTAGCCCATCTAGCCTATCCTGATGCACCAATGGAATTTCAACAACAGTTAGCAGTTAGTACATTTATTGATGGAGTAAGGGACCAGGAAGTTAGGCGAATTCTTAAGTTGGCCAGGCATAAGCTTAGTAGTGAGGCTTTAGTACATGCCCTGGAGATTGAGGCTGCCTATAAGGATACCACACAATCAAATCAAAAAGTACGAGCTGTGAGTGTGGAAGAAGACAAGCCAGACAACACAACACAAAACCTGATATCTGATCTACACAAGATGTTGACCCAACTACTGACAAAATCGAACTCCCAGCAGAGACAAGACCAACAACAAAGTAGTGGGAGGCCGACTGGAGGCATCCGTTGTTATAGGTGTGGCAAAGTGGGCCATATCAAGAGGAACTGTCGTCAACGCAGCCCAGAAAGGGTAAATGCTGCTGTGGTTGAGGAGCCTCAGGAAAACTAAAGATGGCTGGCAATTTGGGGGCTGCGCTGGCCAAGAAATGTTGTGACCCCCGAGAAATAAAAGTTTCCCAACTTCGGAGAGTTCAAAGTAGTCTGTTGTTGGAGGGTTATGTAAATAAGAAGAAATGTGTGTTCACAATCGACACAGGAGCTACGTCATCAATAGTACGGGCAGGATTCATAATGGGTTTCAAAGTAAATAAAGGATAGAATGGATTAGTCATCCGGACAGCTACGGGAGATAGGGCGGCGGTTCATGGGGAAGTCGACATGGAGCTGCAGATTGGCCGCTTATGTTTTAAACACCAAGTTATCGTAGCTGACATTACAGATGACTTCATTTTAGGATTAGACGTTATGGAAAAATATGGATTTGTACTTGACGTTGGAGAACGAGTTCTCAGGATTGGAAATGAAGAAATTATTTTGTCAACGGCAGATGAAAAATTCCATAATATTAGGCTACTAACTTCGAGGACAGTAAAAATTCCTGCACGAACAGAGAAGGTAATTGAGGCAGTCCTGGAGGAAAATTCTGTGGGATACCGCTTTGGCCTCGTTGAGAAGGATGATTCAATTAAAATGACAGACAATGTAATTCTGGCAAGGACGTTAACACAGACTACAGACAAGATACCGATTAGAATGGTTAACCTAAATTCACACTCAGTGACGTTCAAGGAAGGCGAAGCAATTGGCACTTACGAACCAGTCACATGGATTGCGAGATGTGAAGAACAAATCATTGGAGCTTCGTCTACAGATATGGACCAAGAAATTGTAAAGATGTTAAATGCCCAGTTAGACCATTTAACTCCTAATGAACATAGAGAAGCTTTAAAATTTTTGAAGAAAGAAAGTACAGTATTTGCAAAGGACACAGAAGCTCTTACAAAGACCAACATAGTGCAACATCGGATAAATACTAGTGAATCAGCTCCTATTCGTCAACCACCTAGGAGGCTCCCATTAGCAAAACAAAAAGAGGCTTCTGCAATGGTACAGAAGATGCTTAAAGACGGAGTTATTGAGGAATCAACCAGTCCTTGGTCGTCTCCAGTAGTTTTGGTTGCTAAGAAAGATGGAACTTTAAGATTCTGTGTCGACTACAGGAAGCTGAATGACGTCACTAGAAAAGACAGCTATCCGTTACCCCGAATTGATGACACACTAAGTACGCTGGCAGGTTCACAGTGGTTTTCCACTCTAGATCTTCGAAGTGGATATTGGCAAGTGGGACTTCATCCAGATGACAAAGACAAGACAGCCTTTTCGACAGGAAGTGGCCTTTATCAATTCACTGTGATGCCTTTCGGCCTGTGCAATGCACCAGCAACTTTTGAAAGACTGATGGAACTGGTACTACGAGGACTAACTTGGAAGACACGTCTAGTTTATCTTGATGATGTGATGGTTATGGGACGGGATTTTAAGGAGCATTTGAAGAACCTTCAAGAAGTGTTTGGAAGAATTAAAAATGCACACCTGAAATTGAATCCCAAAAAGTGCCTAATGTTCCAGAAAGAGGTAAAATTCCTAGGACATGTCGTGTCTTCGGAGGGGATAAGAACAGACCCAGACAAGATTTCCTCAGTACGAGATTGGCCGAGGCCTTCAAATGTTCACGAAGTACGAAGCTTCCTTGGCCTATGCACTTACTACAGACGATTTGTGGAACGATTTGCCGATATTGCGAAGCCACTACACCGGCTTACAGAAGAGAAGGTTCAGTACCAATGGACACAAGAGTGTGAAACATCGTTCAGAACACTAAAATCAGCACTGTGTTCGAGTCCGGTTCTATCATACCCAGAACGGAAAGGTCTGTACGTATTAGACACGGATGCCAGTAATTCTGGACTTGGATGTGTTCTTTCCCAAATTCAAAATGGACAGGAAAAAGTAATTGAGTACTTCAGCAAGACGTTGTCGAAGCCAGAACGTAACTATTGTGTGACACGGAAGGAACTATTGGCCATTGTCAAGTCCATAGACCATTTTCACAAGTACCTATATGGACAACACTTTAAGGTTCGGACCGACCATGCTGCATTAAAGTGGTTATTGCAATTGAAGACTCCGGAAGGCCAACTAGCTCGCTGGATAGAAAAACTGCAGCAGTACGATTTTAAAATCGAACATCGTTCTGGAAAATCCCATAAAAATGCAGACGCTCTCTCCAGAAGACCCTGTCGGGAAGACTGCAAGCACTGCCACCGGGTAGAAAAACAACAAGGGATAATAATTGTAAACACCGTTAAAATTGATGTTCCTGACGACTGGACAAGAGAGACATTAAGAGAAGAGCAGTTAAAAGATCAAGAAACTGGTCCTATTCTGGAATGGAAAGAAAGAGGAGCCCGACCAGGCTGGAAGGACATTTCAGACAAGGCAGTGGGACTGAAGGCTTTGTGGGCACAATGGGATTCCCTTATAGTAGAGGATGGACTGTTGAAAAAAGCTTGGGAAAGTCCAGACGGGAAGGAAATTACTTTGAGATTGGTAATTCCCAGGTGTCGCATACCAAAAGTACTCCAGGAAGTGCATAATGGAACATCTGGCGGACATTTTGGCATCAACAAAACTCTCACTAAAGTACGCGAACGATTCTACTGGGTGAACAGCCGCCAAGATGTGGAGAGCTTGGTGCCGCAAATGTGAAGTTTGTGCGGCAAGTAAGGGGCCACGGACAAGAAGTAAGGCCAAATGAAACAATATAACGTAGGGGCTCCTTTTTGAGCGAATTGCGATCGACGTAGCTGGTCCATTCCCCGTGACAGATGATGGGAACAAATACATCTTAGTTGCCATGGATTATTTCAGTAAGTGGCCTGAAGCTTATGCCATACCCAACCAAGAAGCAGCCACTGTCGCTCAAGCTCTGGTAGATAATCTAGTATGTCGATTTGGCGTGCCCCTAGAATTGCATTCGGATCAAGGAAGAAACTTTGAATCAGGGGTGTTTCAGAAGATGTGTCGCCTACTGGGAATTCATAAGACAAGAACAACAGCCCTACATCCACAATCAGACGGAATGGTGGAGAGATATAATAAAACCATGGAGGAGCACCTATCCAAAGTGGTTGAGAAACATCAGAGAGATTGGGACCGTCACTTACCTCTTTTCCTTATGGCATACAGGGCCTCCATTCATGAAACAACAAAACAGACACCGGCTCGCGTGATGTTTGGACGTGAGATTAGACTGCCATGTGACTTGGTGTTTGGCACACCGGATGAGGAGCGACTTTCCGTAAATGACTACGCCGATGAAGTTGGTGAACGGCTAAGGAACATTCATGAGCTGGTACGAGACCGAATTGCCATAGCAAGTGATCGCATGAAGGCTCGTTATGATCTTAAGGCGAATTCAGGAGGGTTCCAGGCTGGAGATTTGGTTTGGCTATATAACCCACAACGAAAGAAAGGCAGGTCCCCGAAGCTTCACCCGCCCTGGGATGGTCCTTACACTGTGGTCACCAGACTAAACGACGTTGTATATAGAATTCAGCAAAGTCCAAAATCCAAGATGAAGGTGGTGCACATAGAGAGACTAGCCAAGTATGCAGGGAATAATGAATTGCCTGATCGGGACGTTCAGGCTTAAGGAGGGGGCAGTGTTACGCCACTGGACTGTGCAGACTGGTTAGATTAGGCTGGAATTGTACACGAACGGCCGGGAATATTCTGGAGTGCTCTAGACGGGGAGAATGGATGTATAAATAAGACGCATGGTGGGCCGAGATTTTAATCTTAAGTTGAACGTGAACGAGTGAAGAAGCAATAAGAAAGAGACTTACAAGTGTTCAGTTGTGATTATAGTTAAGACATTAATTAATCTATTGTTATTAATTGTTAATTAGTAAATAAAGTAGTGAGTAAGTGTTACCTGGACTTTCAATCAACGAATCTACGAGTAGAGGTGTTTGTGTGGATAGCAAACACGTAACAATAATAACACCACATGAAATTACAACCCTCTTTGTCCCTGAAGGTCTGGAATGACCTTGTGTGGGAGAGGGCTACACATTTAGAGACAATGGACACACACCCAATGTCCGAGTATACTACGATTAATCTCTCTCACAGAAAAATCCCAGTTCCTCGACCGGGAATCGAACCTGGGACCCCGAAGTTTTGAGGCAAGTACATTACCTCTAGACCACGGAGCCAGGTGTCTGTATCAATTAAAAATTTAGTACAATAGCCATATACAATACATGCAGATGGAAGATCCAACTCGATACGGTTGGACATTTGAAGAAAATGTTTGGAAGGCAACTTTTTCTAGTCAAAAATCTGTGCCCGATATTGTAAGGCAAAGTTTGTCAATAAGATGTTCCGACAGGGTCTGTAACAACAGATGTACCTGTTTTGCTCAAGGTTTGAAATGCTGCAGTGAGTGCAATTATGCAAACTGCTGCAACCAAGGAACTGTCTAGATATTTTTAGATTCCGACGTTGACGATTTTTAAAATATTTTTATAACAAGTTTTAAATTTATGTTTTAAAATAAATAATTAATTCGTATTTTTTTTAATTCAATTTTAGGTTTTAATGTATAAATATAATGGATTTTAAATAATGTGCAATGTAAATAATGATAAGTAAAACCAAAGTGCTTATGAAAATAAAATTTATATTAAAGATATGTCAAAAATAATACTTAATAGTATGCACCCACAACACGCATAGCACACTGATTAAAGCACAGTAGAACCGGGGGAAATATCCTGCCCGCAGAAACTTAATTTCAAATAACAATAACTTGAAACGTACAAGTCGTAGAGTATTGCGCTTTTTTTTAAAACTTCCTTGATGTGTTAATTTTATTCCGTATGCATATACTGTGGCAAAATTCCTTAAAACAAAAAAGTTTTTCGCTTACTGAAAAAAATACTGCAAGAAAAGTAAATGTTAAAGTATTACCTAATTTTATAAAAAAACTAGGTTTTCCATAAAGACTAAATTAATTCAGTCACCTCCGCTCACGTTTCCTTTATCGACCAAAAAAAAAAAACTTGATTATCTCAATTGGTTCCGGAGATATCGTGAGGGGATGTGTGAAAAAGTACGAAAAATTAATTTTGACAGATGTGACATTTTTCATAATAAAAAAAGTTAGACCTCCCAAAAAATGTTGTAATTGGCGATTTTAGATGGCCAAGGGCCTAATCTATTATTCTGTGAAGGTCCCATGTGGTTGTACCTTAAAAAAATTTTTTGAAACGTTTTTGTCGGTTTTTCAGTGTACTATATGTTTATTAGACTTTTTTACTCAGGACAACATTCCCTATCTGCACTCAATGGTTGGTTAAATCAATCAAAAAAAAACATATGAAATCGCGCCTATCTAGTTTCATAGTTAAATCAACCAGAAAATAATAGTCAAACAAATTTTGTCACCATGCAATTTTTATTGTTATTTTGAACAAAAAATTAGGTAGTTAATTAAATAATCATTTTTTATTCCTGCAACAACTTTATTTCTTTACATAAGCAAATAGTAATTAAATAATCATAATATCTTGTAGAACAACAAATTATATAGTTTCATAACATAGATAGATAGATCGATAGATAGATAGATAGCATGTATTGATCTGTAAGCCAATTACATTGGATAGATATCAGTACCATAGATAAGTTAATACAAATAACTGGTATATAAATTAACAAAAAAAATATACCAGGTTATTTACAAAAAAAAATACAACTATTTATTAATTAATTTATGATAATTAATAAGAAACAAAGAAATATGCGCAGGCATATATGTATACCTACGTACATATACATATACGCACGCATACATCCAAATATTTTAATTTATTAAAAAAGAAAAAAACAAAAAGAAAAATAGGTGTATGTGAAACTAAACATAGTTTACATAATTAAAAATAAGAATACAACTTCTAAATCATATTTTATAACTAAGCACCTGTGATAAAATTATTCTAATAAACTATTTAATTAATTTGCTGTGAAAAGTTTACAAATTCCTCAACAGAATAAGACATTTTCTGGCAGATAATTTTTTAATTTTGATTTAAAACAAATCAGTGAGGTTGCGCTACTTGGTAACATTAAAGAAGTAGCAGCCAGCATACTGGGATGGTTTTTTGGAACTTACATAACTATATTTTTCTAAGCGTATTTAATTATTTTTTCTGGTGAAGTAGTTATGAATATCTGATTTTTTTTGTAAATTGGTCACTGTTGATATAAATATAAATTAGTGTTTTAAATAGAAAAATGCTAGTAAACGTTAATATTTTTTTTATTTTTAAAAGTTTGTCTACATAATTGTCTATTATTAAGATTGAATATTAGTCGGATAATGCGTTTCTGGGCAATAAATACCCTATTGCTATCCACAGCTAGTCCATAAACAATTATGCTGTAGCTAACTGTTGAATAGATCAATGAATAGTAAGCAGTAAGAGGACCTTGTTCATTCAGACAATTTTTTTAAGTTAATATTGCGAAGTATTGTTGATTCATTTTGGAGCATATGGAATTAATACAATCGTTCCACCTTAAATTTTCATCTATGATAGTTACAAGAAATTTGCATTGGTTACCCATTTCAATGGGATGATTATTTATACTAATATGTGGGTTTGTTATTTTTGGTCTTGACCATTTATGGAAATAGATAGCTACAGTTTTACAATAATTTATAATTAGCCTATTTTTTTGACACCAATTATCAAATTTTATAAGAACATTATCTATTTTGTTGATAAGATCTGAAGCAATAGTATCTAAAATTATGATATTTGTATCATCAGCAAAAAAAAAACACTTCTCCTAGTATGTAGCCTGGAAGGTCGTTAATAAACATTAAGAAAATCAATGGTCCTAAGACACTCCCCTGAGGGATGCCCGAGTTGATCTTAAACGCCTCTGACATTTTACCATAAATCTTGACAGATATTTTTCTATTATTTAGAAATGAATATATCCAATGTTGTATTGAACCCTATATGCCAAGTTTTGAAATTTTTCGTTATAAATGTGAAATTGAGACTCAAATGCGCGGGACAAATCAAAAAATAATCCTACTATATATTCTTTCTTTTCCATTTTTTCATTTATATATTGTACAAAATTTAAGGTTGCTGACTCAGTAGAGCGCCCTTCCCTAAATCCGTGTTGATTTACAGTAAAGAGATTATTTGTTTCTAAGAATTTGGTTATTCTCATATAAACAGCTTTTTCCATAATTTTGGAAATAATACTTAAGAGGTCAATAGATCTATAATTTTGATTTATTAGAGGTTCATCTTTTTTTATATATGGGGAAACAATTGAAATTTTTAGACGACTAGGGAATTTCCCAAGTTCAGTGGATTTGTTTAAAATCAGAGCTATAATTTCAGATAGTTCATAGTTCCATTTTTTAAAAGAATTGTTGGCACCTCATTGTGGCCTGTTGATTTTTTGTTTTTTTAGATTACAAATTATTTTACTAATTTCTTGTGCTGTAAAGGGTTCTAGCAACAGTAAGTTGTTCATGTAATTTAATGATGTTGTACAAGAGTCTGAAATATTATTACCAACTAAGTACAAATTTTTTGAGTTATTAGGTCCAATGTAATTAAAACATTAACTTGCCGACGTTTCGGTATAATTTATTACCATCCTCAAGGCACTGTAAGATATAAATAAATTGATTGTAGTTATTCTATAACTACATGGGTGATAAATTCTAATCCAAACTAATAGTGAAGAAATAATATTGAACAGCTAATTAATTATTCTATAACCGATTGTAGAAAACATGTACTTATTTTAGGCACTTCAATTATTATTTAGAATTAGTTATAGGTTAATGATATATAAAAATTATAAACAAATACTCACATTAAAATTTAGTGTTTCTCGTGTATAAAAAACATAATGGCTGGAACATACTTCTTAACTATAATATTGAGTTTATTGAAAACCATTGCCATTATGTTTTTTCTACACGAGAAACACTAAATTTTAATGTGAGTATTTGTTTATAATTTTTTATATATCATTAACCTATAACTAATTCTAAATAATAATTGAAGTGCCTAAAATAAGTACATGCTTTCTACAATCGGTTATAGAATAATTAATTAACTGTTCAATATTATTTCTTCACTATTAGTTTGGATTAGAATTTATCACCCATATAGTTATAGAATAACTACAATCAATTTATTTATATCTTTCAGTGCCCTGAGGATGGTAATAAATTATACCGAAAGTGTTTTAATTACATTGGACCTAATAACCCAAAAAAATTTGTACTTAGTATTTAAATTGTGGTCTGGAAATTATTATTATTACCAACATGTTTTTTTAATTGATCATCTGTTACTGAGCCAAAGTAATCGCCAAAAATATTTGAAATATCTGTAATATCGGAGATAATTTTATTATTTTAATTTTTTGTTTTACATTCTGGCTGATTTTTCCTCCTATTTAGTTTACTATTTACTATATTCCAAAGAGTTCGAGTTGTATTTTCTGAATTATTTATTATGTTTAGGTAGAAGTTTTGCTTTACTTTGATTATATTTTGGTTATATTGCGCTTTAAGTCTTTTTATAATTTTCATTTAGTTTGTCACATTTTGTGCAGTTTTTTCGAAGCCAATTTAGTTCTTTTAAATTACTGTATTCTGCTATTAATTGTTGCATGTACCAGTTATTGTAATTATTGTAGTTCTTTGTCTTACACTTTTGCATTGATTTCGGGAAAGATGTCTCAATTGCCCATGAGAAATGTTCCCAAAACAATTCGAAATAATCATTAATATTGTTAAAATGAATTTGGGGAGGTTTAAATTTTTTAAGAGGTGTTTAAACCCATTTATGTTACTATCAGAAAATCTATCTAGTAAATATATTGTTTTTTGTATTAATTTTACTGTCAGTAGCCCAATCAAAAAAATTTATTAACTATGCAGTGTGTCAGAAATTTGCTGCATTTATAATACTGTAGTTTACTTTGTTTTTTACATTGGTTATTAAGTGATCTATAGCTAATGCACTAGTATTCGTAATATGCAGTTCGAATTTTAGCAAATTTGAATTACAGAGAGACTTGTCGAAATGCCTTTAAAAACTTAAAAATTCTAACAGTTCCTTGCTTGTATATATTTTTGAGGTATGTTCATATATTTTCAAACATAATAGCTTTTTTCAAGGAATCAAATATGTCATTTATACGAAACCAGAGCCAAAGGTGATATTACGTCCTGATCTCCACAGAACTAGTATGTACCAGAAAAGTTTTCTCTATCAAGGATGTAAATTTTATAATGCTCTAACTGAAGACCTTAAAGTTTCCGGAAGTATTCACATTTTTAAGTCAAACTTAAAAAACTATTGCTAGAAAAAATTGTTATACTATCCAAGAATTCTTCTAAATGATGTTTTTTGCGCTCTAGGCATAGTGATAATAGTACTATGCCTAGGTCTTATAATAGATACACAATGTTTTTTCTTTTTTTTATATCTATACATCTTTTAATTAAGTTTGTCCTGACATTTTTTTTTATGACGTATTCATGTTATTCATGTTATACTTTGTTGTAAACGTTTTAGTTTTTACTCTTTTAAATTGTTTATTTGACATTTTCTACACTGTTTTTGTATGCCACTGTGTATATTTTTTTCAGTGAAGAAATAAAATTATTATTATTATTATTATATAATTAATGATTCTACTTCGGATTCTAATATATCACATAATATCTTTTTTTTCAGTACTGTTCTTTAGAATATCAATTATTAAGTTCCCGCAGATTATAATTTTGGTATATGAATTAGTTGCAATATCTAATATCTAACTAACATAGGTGAATGAAAAAGGTGTCTATATTCCCTCGAGGGGATCGATATATAACTACTATACATAAGTTTTTTTTGGGGATTTCGGTCAGGTATAACTAATTAATTTTTTTTTCTTTTCTAACGTTTCGGTTTATTACACCATCATCAGAGACCTACAATTAATATAATATTTTAAACACATAGTTATGGTTATTATACATTAAAATTTACTTACACTATTATTTATTAGGAATTTGTTTTAAAATTTTCTATTACATGCTGTTTGGTTGTCTGTTTTAATGCAATTGAGATATTTTAACATAGTTTGTGTGCTCTTAAAGTTTTGTTTATGTTACAGAGATAACGTTGGAATGTATATGGTTTACTGTGGGTGTTTTTGCTTAAATAGTGAATATATAATAAGATATTTTATTTCAAGAATTATTATTTTGTATCGGTCAGATGTAAAAATTGATTTCATGTTGTAATGTACCCTAATTATTTAATTAAGTTAAAGTAGGTTTCGCTTAAATTTTCTATATCAGTGCGATTATTTATGGCGTTGGTATGTCTTTTTATTTGTAGCATTTCAATTATAACCGAAGAAACATACATGAAATGCTACAAATAAAAAGACATACCAACGCCATAAATAATTGCACTGATATAGAAAATTTAAGCGAAACTTTAACTTAATTAAATAAT
The DNA here is from genome assembly GCA_029963845.1 of Rhamnusium bicolor. Classification (NCBI taxonomy): domain Eukaryota; kingdom Metazoa; phylum Arthropoda; class Insecta; order Coleoptera; family Cerambycidae; genus Rhamnusium; species Rhamnusium bicolor. The sequence continues at coordinate 617,503 of JANEYF010006007.1, forward strand.
TGGAGTACATTACAACATGAAATCAATTTTTACATCTGACCGATACAAAATAATAATTCTTGAAATAAAATATCTTATTACATATTCACTATTTAAGCAAAACACCCACAGTAAACCATATACATTCCAACGTTATCTCTGTAACATAAACAAAACTTTAAGAGCACACAAACTATGTTAAAATATCTCAGTTGTGTTAAAACAGACAACCAAACAGCATGTAATAGAAAATTTTAAAACAAATTCCTAATAAATAATAGTGTAAGTAAATTTTAATGTATAATAACCATAACTATGTGTTTACAATATTATATTAATTGTAGTTCTCTGATGATGGTGTAATAAACCGAAACGTTAGAAAAGAAAAAAAATTTAATTAGTTATACCTGACCGAAATCCCACAAAAAAAACTATCAATATTAATTGATAATAACGGTCAAGAAAAGAAAAAAAAAAAAATATATATATATATATATATATATATATATATATATATATATATATATATATATATATATATATATATATATATATATATACTATACATAAGTGTTTATTTACCAGAATGCCCGAGCATTCGATATCTACCTCAATGGATAACATTTATTTCTTTAATTTCTTTACAATTATTCGAATATTCATAATTTGCGAATATTGCTACTCTACCACGTGTAGTGTTTTTCCTACTGAATCCAGATATTACTTGATAACCACTAATTTTTAAAAACTTTAAATTATCACCCAGTATCCAGTGCTCGGTTACCGGAAAAAAAATCAATTTTATGTTCTTCTAAAAGAATATTAATAAAATTAATTTATTGCAGATGCATTAAAAGTTAATATATAAAATGTTTGTTAAGTTTTTATTATTTAGTTTATAAGTAGTATTACCAACCTGATTTAGTTCGATATATCTGTCTGTTGCGTCTGTTTGTCCGAGGCCTGTGGGGAAAAATTTTTATTTCTGAAACAATATATCTATTTACTAAAGCACCTTCGGGCCAAATGTCAGAGTTATAGACTTCATGGACATGATTGATGGGAACAGTTACCAGCATGGAACAAGTCTTTTCGCTATTATGCAACGGATTGCACTTAAAAGGTATTTGTGGTGCCGTCTCGGAGAGAACTTTACATAAATTTTGAGATATAATTGATGGATCGAGTCTGTAGACGTGAAGATATCCTAATTTTGATACCTACTGCGTTTACGGAGGAAATACTTTTATTAGATCCTAGGTTTTCTGTGTCGTGCAGTGTATTTGTTTCGTTTATTCTTTATTTCTGATTCACTGTTTTTTTTATAGCGGTTGTCACTTCTTCGATAGTAAAAGTGTGTTGATTTTTGTCGGAAACTTTTTGTACTTCCTGACTGTTTGCTACGAGCCTCCTTGATCAATCTGATTTAAATTTATATCACTTGATGTTTTGTTGGAATGATTTATTTTAATAGTTTCGAAGGGTTTTTGTACATATTTGTTTAAGTTACCGATGCTAGGTTGCACTTCGGATGTAGTTTGGATTATATTACTAATTTTGGTACATACTGTCATATCATTTGCTTTTAGTAGAGTTATTATACACTCTAGGTCGGAGATTCTCTGATATAAAAGTTGTACATTATTTTCCATCAATATTTTTTTCACTAACTGAGTTTTTTAGTAGATAATGCGTTTTTACACATTCTATTGTGTCACATTTAATATCACAGTGGAGACTACTGTCACTAGTGTTTTTATTTTCAGGATTAATATGATTTAATTTATTTTACGATGTTTTTTAAAATATTTATTAGGAACATCATTCTCCCTTCTGGCAATTTATTATTTATTATTACTTTGATTAACTCTGCTTTTTTTACATAATAAGCAACACTTCTTGACATATAAGTGATTTTTTTTCACTTCCGGTTTCGCCGATACAATAAAAATGGTAAACCAACAAATGTTTGACAAGCTCAAATATTTCATTGTTTTCAAAGCCACCTTAGTTAGTTACTTCTTAACATTTAATTAGAACAAAATTGTCTTTTCTTATTTTCTTTTAGCTGTAATTTTGTTTGTATTTATCGCACAGTTTAATACGACATATGAATAAATTCCTTATTAATACCATTAATAAATGGTATCACGGTACCAATATGGTTGCATTTGAAAAAAATTGAGTTTGGCCCCAAAAACCATTTTGTTGAATATTATTTGCTCATAAATCACGTAATTTAGTATTTTTGACGGGATTTCGAATTTTCTAGCATTACACGGGTCATTTAGAATAAATCGGAACCATCATGGCATACTTAAATGGAAAACTAAAAATTATATTATAAAAAAATATTGACGTTTGAAATGTCACTTATTCGGTATCGTTAGATTCAGAAAATTATGCAGAATTCAAAAATGCACTAATATATAGGGTATTCTATTTAAAAATTGAAAGTTTGTGTCACTTCCGGCGAAACCGGAAGTGAAAAAAATCAGTTGTATGTCAAAAAGTGCCACTTATTATGTATATAGGATATCCCAAATTTTAATCAATTATCTTCAAAACTAAAGGAGAGAAGGAGGTGTACCATGATCCTGTTACACCCAGTATGTACATATATATCAGAATTATTTGTAATTTTAAATTATAGAACCCTTGAATAAAGTTACTTCATAGAAACAGAGAAAACTAATTTCAAGTCATTGTACTTAATATCTTTGTACATACAATAAAATAGTCCTTATGGAAACAATAAAACTTCATTTGAAACGTACATTTCAAGTTTTTATAAACCTAGTGCGTTTTTTTCATTTAATAACATATCGCTAATAATAACGAAAAACAAAAGCCAAACACTTACGTATGTCACATTGCTGAACATAGAATTTAATGTTCTGTCTAATAATGTAAAATATACAGAGGGTCATGATAAAAATTAGAAAGTTGATATCATTTCCGTTAAAATCGGAAGTGATAAATATATTTTTTTACGTCAAATAATGTTTCTTTATTTCTGTATCGATTACGGATCATTTTTCTAACTTAAAAATTACACAAAAAAGTGACACCCGGTATATGAAAAAAGTTATCCACCAATTTCGTGAGTTAACTTTGGGGCGAAAATTAGGTCCTTAATCCTCTCTTAAAATGTAAAAAATTTCTAACATTTTAATTGATTTCAAATTAAGATACAGAAACTATCTTATCTACCTACTTTATTGACAGCGTAAGAAAAATAGTCTTAAAAACATAAGTACGCTCTCTTATAAAGTGGTTTTAAAACTGCTTGTATTACAGAAAAAAGTCACTTTAACCTCGTCACGAATTGAAAGGAAGTAAGAACAGAAAACGCTTTTAGCTAGGATCCAAAATGGTCCTAGATATTCGATTCATTGCAAATTTCTACTTCTGGTGAACTCAGTTTTCTCGTTTAACGGTTGAATATCACGCCTCAAATGAGCAAATAATGTAATTTCAGCCGTAGAGGAGAATGTAATTGAATTCTAAATACATATTGAATACATCATGGGCATTACAGTCTATATATTAAATTTATGGTCTTATGAATGTTCATTTTAATGTGATGGGAATAGGCCAAGTGTTATAAAGAAACCAATTTTAATAAAGTCGACAACGTTTCGATTTTAATTAAATCATCATCAGCATTCTGTATACAAAAGATCATAAAAAATAACAAAAACGAAGGTAAATTGACAATTTTTAACATATTCTAAAACAAACAAACACTACCATAAAATAACTAATAGTTGATATTTAAAAGAATTGGAAGGTTCATAAAATAGACTTTTTTTTAAATTTATTATAAAAAACATAAAAATTTGTGTGCAAAAAAAACGATTCAGTACAAATGATTAAATTAAAATAAACAATTACAAGACGTATAAGGTACTTACATTTCAAGTAGGTTCTCCGTATTGTTACATAACAGTTTAAACAATCATATAAGTATAAGAAAAAGAAAAAAGAAAGGTTGGAAAAATACAGTCACAAAATATAATTTTTAATTATTTGTCTGGAGAATTAACTTTTTACATATTCGTAAAACAAAAAACGCGATGTAGGTAAAAATGTATTATTTTCAGTTTTGTTATTTATCAAATAAATTAAAATACGCAGTGTTGAGATTTTCAATGTCTGATCTTTTGTTTACACTGTTGTTGTTTTTTTATGCATATCATCTCATTTAGTAACAGTTTTTTTTAATTGTTCGTGTGTCTATAATCTTCGTATCTTCAAAATTGAATTGATGGAGATTGGTTAAGCTTATGTTCCACCAAAACAATAGGATTACTTTCTTTCTTTAAGGGATTATGTATATTCTTTTCATCATTTTTATGTTCGGCCATTCGTGTTTTTAGATACCTACCGGTTTGACCAATATATACCTTAATACATATGCCTCAAGGCATTTATGAATAAAATCAGATTCTAGATCTTTTGATGTTTTGGCCTTGAATGTAATAAAAAATATTTTTTTTTGTATTTGCACCTTTTAATGATATATGTGTGGACTCTTTATTAAAAGTTTTACATAACTTCTCTTACACCAAAGACGTTAGTTTGGCAATTGCATCTTAGGTAGATTTATTTTGCTGAAAACCAAATTGCATTTCACTTAAAATTTTATTTTTCTCTAGATAGTTTACTAATCTAATTTTTAGGATTTTTTCAAAAACTTTAAATATTGCAGATATAAGGGATATGGGTCGATAATTGGTAGGTTTATATTTATCACATCCTTTGAACAGTGGTTTTATAGTGGCATGTTTTAATTTTGACGGGAAAATTTCATTTTTTATTGTGAGATTTATAAAATAAACTGATTAGTTCTTTATCTAGTTGAATAAATTTGCTGTCGTTCTGACCATTTATTGTCTTTAAAATAAAGTAAAATTATTTCAACTCTTTCTGCAATAGAATAAACCATTTTTGAGTTAAAAAAAATTGCTGCCAATTACTTGAGGATCAGAACTTCCTCACCGTAATAAAACTCGACGTGTGGTGGAGTTTATAATAAAAGTAATTTTTGAGGTTTCAAAAAAAGTCACTTTGACGTTTCAAAACAGTCCCATTTTTTGACATTTCAAAAAAGTCACATTTTGACGTTTCAAAAAAGTCACATTTTGACGTTTCAAAAAAGTCATATTAGTGGAATGTCACTAATATTTGTTTAGACCGATTTTACTCATCAAAGAACTCAATTTCTTCCTTGACCTCTAGAATGTGTGTACCAAATATGAAAGCTTATCTTAAAAACTGTAGCTGCTATCGCGAACAAAGACACACAGACAGAAAATTTTGTCTGTCTGAAATTTTGTGTATCGTCATAATTCGTCGAGATTCGTCCAGAAATGCAATAAAAATTTTCAAAATTTTTTCACGAATACATAACTTCCTCACTTTGAGGGGTTAGGAAGTAATAAAACGAATAAAAATGTGTCAGTAGTCCGGCAGTCACAATTCATTATGAGTGATAGAAAGAATACAAGACACTGTACTAAAATAATCAATAGTACATCGTTAGTATATTATGCAACGACCATTTAATGATAGCTATTAAGACGCGAGTATGACAATTACGACACGATATGATGTGAGTTGCATACACTATTTTTTCTACGACCAGTCATAATAATGACAAATATGAGCAATCAAGACGTTTTCTGATGAGCTCCTAACCTTATTTTTATCCCTGCAATCTATAAACTAAGAATAAAATTTTTCGTATGTTTTTGTTGATTTTACAAACAATAAATTGGTTGTGGTTTTTGTGGCCTGTTCCACAATTTCTGGTGAAGGTAAATTCCCAATTTCACTCTCACTATCGCACATTTTTATCGATTTTATTTACAAAAAGCACAAATTTAAAAAATTTACAAGGTAATCAATAAATATCTATTAAAGTTGATAAATTTTGGATCGTCATCCTAATGGAAATAGTTTGATAATAACTGAATATTGCTATGATGTTGCATTTCTATTGGTAATAGAGTTATATCTTAAGGAAAAATCTGATCATAATGATTTTCATTTTCAAGTACAGTGGTAAATGTCCAATAATTCAATTAAAGTATGGGAGTAGAAAAAATATCATTAAAATGTTCTTGCCACTTTTTATTCAGAAGCGTTTTTCTAACATGTTTACATTTTAAAAAGTAAAATACCACTAATGTAAATAGAATTAAACAATTATTTGGAAGATTTATGGTAACGTATCAATCCACAATCAAAATTACCCAAACAACAAAGATCACGACCGCATTAAAAGCACTGTTTCGCAAATATATGGTCATGGAGTCCAAATTCCTATGATGCGACAACAAATTTTAACAACCATGACAACGCCAGTGGGAGAAAGCTTATCAATACGCTCGCCAACAAGAAAGCGCCGGGATCGGATGGTATCGATTATAAGTAACATACTCAAAAATCTGCCTAGAAAGGGTATTATCCAACTTATGAAAATCACCAATGGCATTCCGCGTCTGCATCATTGGCTTAACCAATGGAAGGGTGCGCTGGTGTACCCCATTTTGAAACCGAACAAAAATCCAAAAATGGCTGCGAGTTACCACTCGATATCACTGCTGTCGGTGGTATCTAAACTGGTCGAAAAGGTCGTTCTGACGCGACTAAACACCGCCCAGGATGATCTTGAAATCGATGACGATTGTTAGTCGGATTCAAGAAGGGACGCTGCACGACTTAACAGATCGTCAGGATCGTGAATGATGTAAAGCGACAATACAATATCGATAAGAGCACCGCCATGTCTCTCCTGGATATTGAGATACCGTCTGGTATCATTTATAAACTGCACCGGTACGACGTTCCAGGCCATTTAACCCAACTAGTACACTCTTACTTGCACGGCAGAACACTGCGAGTGAGAGTAAACAAGACCCTCTCTACACAGAAGAATATTAGAGCAGGCGTACAGCAGGGGTCGATTCTCGCACCAAAATTATATAACATATACGTGTTCGACTTTTCGCTGTTCCCGAATACCAAGTTTACGATATACGCCGACAATACCGCCATGTACTCCCACAGTTATCATATTCAGGCTACTGGGCTGTTGCTAAAGGTGAATATGGTATGGCATCGGAGTACTACGCCAAGTGGAAAGTGAAGGTGAACGTCACTAGGTTGTTTTCACTAGAAAATTTACCAATAATAAAATTATTATACGTATTTCGATAGAGGGTGGTCAAATTTCTACCCCTAATAAGTAATTCAACAAGATACACCCCCTTAAGAGACTTACGCCAAGTTTACCATAGTGGACTACATCAGAGATAGTTCTCAATGATCCTACGAATTTAAGTAGTCCGCTAACCGCCAACATCACTCAAATAAGGGGGTATAACACGCCTTTTCGGATAAAATACAAATTACTATTACCAATGTTTCGACAACCACTTTAAGTCACGACGCCCCTTCCACAAAAGGGAGGACATTCCCTTTTATAAATAAAGTACCAAAATTCAAAATTTGCACTTTCACTTCCTTTCTTTTTGTTTAATTTTGTCTTCTACATTTCCCTCAAAATTTATTTTCAAATTATAAGAAAACCATTAGTAAATTGCGGAACGTTATAAATATACAAGAATATTTTTCTACGTGAAAATAAGCAGAGTTAGACATTCCCGCTCTCTATCTCAGAGTTGTTTGGAGACGAGCTTTTTCACTGTGGCAATTTGGCTCGCCGTGGTATACCTAAATTCAAAATTTATATACACCAATTTACACTATATCTCGTTTCTTTTCAGTATTATTTTAAAGTTGTTTGTTAGCGACGCCTGCTTTTGCATGCGTCGCTAATTCTATTCATTGATGTTATTATACAATATAAATTATTTAGTATAGGTGCTGTACTTTATTGTTTATTGTTATTTTTAAGCCTGAATCGGCCCCGCTTGTTCTCATACGTGGGGATGTTAGGTCGGCAACAGACCAGGTGTCCGCGCAGGGATATATACTCTATTCATTTTAATTGTAAAATAAATATTTTTGATTTGAACGAATGATGTGGGACCTTTTGAACATTTAATCAATTGACATATATGTAAGCATCTACTTTATTTGGTATTAAATCTTTCGAACGTAATTTCTTGGAATAGTTAATTAAGAGAATTTAACAAGCTTTCAAATGATTTGACACTTGGCACCTCTTGTCATTTGAAATTTTGGGGCAAATATGGCCCCCTTTTTGAGTTTTGAGGTGATTTCAATGAAAATAGTGAATTTAAATGTCCCCTTGAAAATAAAATCGACCTATTGAACCGTTTTGTCTAAAGTTGAGTTAAAATCGTATAAATACGAGTAGACTGATTTCGGTGAGAACGATTTGGCAACAATGGTTATGTTAATTTGTACTACTTAAATCCTGCGGCATTTCGTGAAGTGTATCTAAGTCTAGAATAATCTCTGCAAAAAAATTATATATTTTCCATCTTCTATATTCCTCTTTGTCATATTATTGAACTCCATATTCTTTCTATTTTGCATTGACAATGTGTCGTAAAGAGGTTAGATATGGATGATATATTATTTGTAAACGTAGTTTAGGGCGAAGGCTGTATGGACCTACGCTATTGCATTTTTTTTTAAATAAATATTATCGACTTTCAAAAAATGTATTATTTTAAACTTGAAATTTTTTTATGAATGTTGCAATAAATACATAACATTAAATCTGTTTGTTTTGCTTTCGTTTGGTACTTATTTTAGTTATTTATTATATCACTTATAAAAAATGTTGTTAAGAATAAAGTTATTTTATTTTATTAAAAGCAAATTTGTCATTTAATTAGAGTCCGTTATTAATCCGATTTAAAGGTAATATGTAAAATCCAGTTCTAATAATTTTCACTACACGAAAAAGAAAAACTAAAATCTTGAAAACTAAAACACATAAAAAAATAATGAATTTTCCATGAATTACTTGATAACAAATGATAATTCTAGAGCGTTTTTAATTTTAAATCTAATACGAGCTTGTTTATAGAAACAATTATCTATCTATTGTAACGGTCTACTTATTTGGGCTACCCTGTAGCAAGTGTCTTTTGTGCCACTCAGTATCACTCTTCAATTTATCAGACCTTGAAGGTATGCAGCCAGTAATACTTTTGGTTTTACTTTTGGTTTTGGCGTTTTTACTTACTTATTAGTTATTCTTATCCAGCTTTGGGAATAGAATAATTTCTTTAAATAATAGGTGGAACTTGTATGGGACTTTACAACAATAAAAAGAAAAGATTAAATTGTATTTATTTAAGGATTAAAATTTAAATTCAAATCTGTTAGTAACTTTTATCCAAGTAGTGGTATGCTGCAATTTTTTGTTTAAAAGAAAATAAAAAAAACGAAATTCCTTCTTTTTTGGTACGAAGCAGCAGCCATGCTGAACAGAAATTGAATTTGGCTACTTTTATATTTTTAATAAGAGCCTAAAGAAGATCTAAGGTATTTATGTAATTAATTTTGGTATTCAAGTTTCATAATAAACTCTCAGTACATAATTTTAAGCTAAAAACTGTTTTTAGGCTCGTCGTCACCCGTACTTTTGAATGCTCGTCACCTCGTACTCTTGAATGCTCGTAACCTCGTATTCTTATATGCTCGTACCTTTGTACGTATTACATTTACTGCTCTGAGTTCCTAGAGCTACGTAACTAGTCAACCCGAGTCCACCATTATTTGATAGCGTGCAGCTGGCCCGGTGAAGAATATAATAGTCAACTTATATGATTTATTCCAGTCTAAGGCCATATAATTTGTCAGCCAGAGAGTTCACTTTGATTTTGGTAGTGTATTCAGCTAGCAAGTTAGTAGTTCAGCGAAATCTGTAAGTACGCTTTATTTTTACCACTTCCATTCCAACAAGGAGTACGTAATATGCAGAAGCACTTACCAAAGCTTGGTTCGATTGATTTCATTTGGTAAAAATAGCAATTTAACAGCTCCTGTGCATATCTAATATTTACTTCCTAATTCAATGAATTGTTAGCGATTTTACACCTGCATTGTTAATTAAGCTGGTATTGTATTTCTTGTAAGAAATTTAGTTTTAATGAAATAAATAAACATCACTTGGTCTTCTTGCCTGCGATATGTTATGTGACTCGAGAAACAGCTGTTTCTTGATTATTTACTCAGGTAGTTCAAATAAAGAAAAACATATCGATGCTTATTTTTTATGAAGACAGGTAATAGCTACTTACCACCTTATATTACAAAGTAGTAAACGTAAGTCATATTTATTATAAATTATACAGTGAATTTTATTCTTCAATGCTAATTTGTTATTAAGGAAATTAATAGATGTGTTGATACTATGCATTTTGCCTATGCCTTGTTTAATCTAAGCTAGGTTAGGAATTGTAATATTTTGGCTGTCAAATGAATAGGGCGCTTACGCAAATGTTCAGCATACTCAAAGTTTATTAGCCATAAAGACTGGTGGTCAAGGAACCAATTTACCTTCTATGTGTTTAATAAGTGTTACTTCATTTGTTTATATTGGTACTGTTTGTTAACGTCACATATACCCCATCTTGTTATCCCTTTGAGGATATATTGTAGTTTTTTTGTATATAGATTTACTAACCTTTTTTTTTTTTACTAACAATCATTTATATTTACATACATTTTAAAGTTTACATTATTTATATTTAACTTGATTTTTTTACCAAGTAAATGTTTGATCATCAATTAACTTTTGATTTCTTTATTTTGCCTCCTTCTTTTTGTCAATTTAAAAATTGGCTGGCGCCCAGGGTAGTTTACCTATTGTGTCCTGACTACTAAAAAATCAGAATACTAATTAAATGCCCTTACCCACCCCGCTCCCGACTATAAAAGCTGCCGTGCTCGGGTGACGCTCTGTTTAACAACTAAGGGCGTCGCACTATATTTCATAAGGTTCTGGTAACATGGCCCTTCGAGAAACACGAATGTTTAATAGAACAGTTTGTAAATTGGTATGTGGGTTGAAGCAGTAAGACCTCATACATTTTAATCTGTTGTGCTTGCAGCTTGTCCTCTAGTCTAATCGACTTTGAATTTTATAGTATCTTATTTATTAAAAGAGATACGAATTTTTAATAAAGGATAATTTTTGAATAATTTAAGTAAAACCAAACGCAATGAGTATTAAAAAAAGGATTTAATTTATACACTAAAAATTTAAACAGTTAGCAATAAACAATTATTTGGAGAAAACGTATAACAAAATTTTCAGACGTATGTGGTAACGGGTAAATTTTCCTCGATCTTCAAACTGCTTCTTGCATTTGCTTTGGGGTATACATTCCGCATAATTTTTTGGGAAGTGCTGTTCCAATTTACCATCAGTGCATTATTACGAAATTGCGTCTAGTGTATTAAGTGCAATATGTCTTTTATTACCACGCCTGTGAATAGCATCACTCACATCTTTTAGGTTGTGTTCGGGAGATCGTGCTGTTTGTCTACTTAAAAAAACCAATTAACAAATGTGCCCGATAAACTCTAATGCCTCTATATGAACAAAAAATATTATCAACTTCTTGCTGCCGCTGATGTGAACATTCTTCCACGGTCTGCAAAATCACCTAACTTAGCATGGGACCCTACACAGGCCTACAAAAGATACTACTAAAAAAGGGCGCCATGTACTCCCCCGCAAGGTGGTGTGGAAAGGAGTATTAAATATTGAGTTCCTAATTATTTACCATTGTCTTATGGTCCATAAAACGAGAAATTACATATACCTCATCGAAACTGGTAGGTACTGTAAGTAAAAAACACTGTTTCCCAGTCACGCAAAAGTATCGAAACTCGAGCGACTGTATATCCGAAACGGTTAACTTTAAGAAAAAAAGTACTACGGACCTTTCTTGTAGAGAATTTAAGTGTGTGTGTCAAAAATTTAATGTTTTAGGATATTCGCGAAAAACTAAATTTCGGCCCTATTTCGTTAATATGGCGGTTAACTCCGACATCATACGAGGGGAAAAAAGTTACCGGGAGATATAATTGAAGCGATTAAAACAAATTCCAGATTTCCCAGAATTATTTACTTATTACCTGACGCCTAGCCTAATAGTGTTTACAGCAGTTTTCCCATTTCTTTTAAGCTTTTGATTTACATAAATTGTAACAATCAGTAACACAAACTTTATAATAATAATAATAATAATAATAAAGGACTTTATTGATAAATATATAGAATTTACAAGTGCACAAGGAAAGAAAAACTAACAAAAATGATTTATCAAATGGCGAAGTTCAGCGTATCCACAACTAGTGTAGAGGCTGTTCTTCCACTTAACCAACAAAGATAGACTAGATAATTAAATATGAGTATTGACTTAATAAAATAACAATAGTATATATAATAAATAATAATATACACAACAATATACTAGCAATTCTGTTATTGAGATTCTAAAATAAACTTCCGCAATTTAAATTTAAAGATTTTTACGTTTTTAATTTTTCTTAAATCTGCAGGTATTACATTATAAATTTTATGAATATTAAAAGAGAATTGATGATTTACTATTATTCAATTTCACAATTTGTTTCCTGTCGGTAAGATAAGTTTTAAAAAAATTCAATTGTATCACTACTAAAACCTATATAATATAAAATTGCTAACAATATTTTATGATTAATAGTCAAACGCTTTAGAGTAATCCAGCAGTATCAGAGCAGCTTTAATTATCTGTATCTGTAGCTTTAATTATATCATCACAAATAAGTGTTAGGGCAGAAGTACAGCTGTACTGTGACCTAAAACCAGACTGATACTCAGGTAATAAATTATTTTCGGTTAGATAATTATTTATTTGCAGATAAATGGCTTTCTCAAGAATTTTAGACAGACACGATAAAATATGTATGGGTCGTAGATCCTTAAATTCTTTTGGACTATTAATTTTTGGAAGAGGAATTACATATGATAATTTCCATCTTTCTGGAAATACATTATTTAATAAACACGTGTTAATTATGTGAGTGACATGGCAGTATCAGAGGACAGCAATATTTAATTATATTAATGCTAATTTCATCTATTCTCGATGCTTTACTGGATATAGAATTTATAATGTCCGATGTTTCGGTTATAGTTATCAATCTATGATTCAATAAATTAACGTTAGTGGTGGTTTCCTCAGCTAACAAATCTACAGGCTGACAGAAAATCGGATAGAATGATTTTTTTTTTTTTGAATTAGGGATTCAGTGTAGTTTTTTTTTGGTTGATTCACTAATTATAAAATTTTAAAAATTAGAAAATCAGTAGGTAGGATTAAAATTTCTCATTATTTTTTATTGCATTTAAGGCATTATTAAATTTTAAAATGTTTCTCATGTCCTCAATCTTTCTTGGCATCCACTTTTAAATTATTTCTTTATTCAGAAAATATTAGTATTTGTATTGCAATATTATTATTTAAGTTACAGTATTTCTAAAGAAATTATTAAACGTTGAGGAAATATTTTGAATGGAGGATTTATAGTACCTATTACGATTCCAGTATTTATTTATATAGCTTATAATATTACTGTAACCGAATTATTTAATGTCTGAATGAGATTATTTAGAGCTCTGAGTTTATGTTTACTAATTTCTAAGGATATTGAAGATTACTTTGCTTATTAAAATTCGGGCAGATTTACCAAAAGCAAAATGTATACAGGATGTCCCAACCAAAAGCAGGCACCCTGAATAACTTTGGAGATAAAATTTTTTTTTAAAATTGGTGAAACACGTCGACCTTGTTTCCAAGGGGGACATATTTTAATGTAATACTTGAATACCTATCATCATCCTTCTACCCTACATGGCCACCCCCTCAAAAAATTCAAATGGGGTCGAGTGATACATCTTCTGAAAGGTCTTTCAATTTTCTACATAACTGTGTATTTTTTTAAACTTTTATCGATTCGTTCCTGAGAAATAATTGTTTCATTATTTTAGGTTCGGGAAATAAAAATGAAAGAAGCAGTTTAAATTATCATATGTATTGTTCAAAATAACCCCCACCGACTTCTATGCAGTAGTATAATCTGTCTTGAAACTCTGTACGAACATTTTCGAACACATCTGGAGTCAATAAACGGCATTATCGAACAATTCTTTCACGTAACTCTTTCAGAGATGCGAGTTTTGTTGCAAATACCTTCGATTTCAAATGTCCTCACAGAAAGAAATCCGAGGGAGTTAAATCGGGAGACCTAGCGGGCCATTTTACAGGACCTCTTCTTCTAATCCATCGCACAGGAAATCGATTATTCAAAAATTGACGGACTGTTACAGCAAAACGTGGGGGTGCCACATCCTGTTGAAGAAACAGTTCGCCATCTAAAAGATTATCATCTTCCTCGAGGATTTGGGTAATCATTGGGTCGATGTTATTTTCTAACAGATCGAGGTATCTTTAGCCATTTAAATTGTCAGGAATAAAAAACGGCCCGACAATGTGATCCCCTAAGATGCCAGTCCAAACATTTAATATCTGAGGCTTTTGGGTATGAGTTTCCATGAACAAATGAGAATTGGTTTCACTCCAATACCTACAATTGTGCCTGTTTACCTCCCCATTTAACTGAAATGTCGATTCATCAGAAAGACACGTATTGTAGAGTAGATTGGCATTACAGTTTAATTGTTCACTAAAAATCTCACAGAATTCAAGCCGACGATCGGCTTCTTTTAATTCGTGTACCAATTTAAATTTATGTGGATGAAATTTGTGAACCTTTACAACTCGATGAACACTGCTTCGTGATACACCGGAAGCCTCAGCTACTTTCCTGATCGATTGAGTATTATCCATCTGCAAATGACCCAGAACTGCCACTTCGACTGCTTCATTCCTACTCGGTCGCTGAGGTTCATGCTTTTTGTTTCCTACAGAACCTGTTTCCATAAATTTTGTCAATAATTGTAAAACATACTGAGAACCAACCCTTCTATCTGGGTGATTTCTATTGAATATGCGCTCCGTAGCTCTAGCACAATTATTATCGTTTTTAAAATAAATGCTGACAATTTCTATTCTCTCCTGAAGGATATAAACCATTTTGAGAACTCACTCTGGCAAAATATATCTCGATTTAAAATTGGTTGTGAACAAATACTTATGAGTCTTTTATTTATTCTAAAACTAAACGGACAAGGAAAGTGTTTTTTGTCGAAAAAACTCGTGTTGATTTGAGAACACTAAAAAATGTAGTTTTTTTATAAATTCAAATACCCAGTGCCGTGTATTTTAGATTTTTTAAACGATTTCGATTGTGTGTAATCATCAAAAATAAAATTATTTTCCTTAAGAACGAACCGATAAAAGTTGAAAAAAAAATACACATGTAGGAAATTGAAAGACATTTTAAAAGATGTATCACTCGACTCCCCTTGCCATTTAAATTTTTTGAGGAGGTGACCGTGTAGGGTAGAGGGATGATGATAGGTATACAAGTATTACATTAAAATATGTCCCCCTTGGAAACAAGGTTGACGTGTTTCACCAAATTTTCAAAACATTTTTATCTCCAAAGTTATTCAGGGTGCCTACTTTTGGTTGGGACACCCTGTATATAAAATAACAAAATCCATCGAATTTGAGAAGTAAATTTGGCAATGATTTGTTTCAGTGTTTATGTGAAAATAAATAATTGTTGTTCCAAATGCTGGACATGTGAAATAAATTGAACTTTAGTTCTAAACAGTTTTAAACGAAACATTAATATTAGTTAATAGTATACAGGGTGTACCAAAGTAAAAGAAGAACCCAACTAGGTCTTATTACAACAGAAAATTATTACCGGAACAATCGCTTCGTTACAAAAAAAGAAATAAGAAAATGTATAGAAAAATCAAAGAATAGGTTCTTATAAAGGGTGTCATTTATAAAGCTGAGCTATTTGAGACATCAATAAATGAAACGAAATAAAAGACTTTATTTTATATATGTAATATACAAAGGGCAAACATTCAAGATTTTATTTTGAAACTTATTCTGATTTGTTTTAAACCTCAAATAAATGGCCACCATATCTTTGAGTGCATTTCCTCCCGACGCACGGTATAAAGACCGTGAGTAAATAGTAGATTCCAGGTTCGTATATACATCATTTCGTATACATAGGTATACAATATGGTAAAAAATATATGTCTTTGCAGAAGTACAATTTTAACCCTTTTTTCATTTATTTTTTCGACATCTACATCCCTCCACGAGTTGCATGGACTTTTTGGTTTTGTCAGTTTATATTTCACATATTTAACAGATTAACATCTATTCGATCTTTTAAAGAATCGCTTGTACTTGAGCAACAGGCATCAAAAGTTAACTCCTGAATATTTAGAACACATGCTGCTAATTTACTAGAACTATAGAAATTACTAATGTGCGTGTTGTGTATTCAGTAAAATATTTATTTATCCTGCTCCTTAAAAGGTAATATATCATTTATCATATCATTATATGTGTATGTCAGCGCAGTGTCCTGAATCAGCCCCTAGTTTTTACGTCATGTACGATTTACTCACAGTCCTTACTTATCAGTTATTTTCATTTGTATATTTTCATTTGTGTATAATATTGAAATGTTCATCTGTATTTTTCACATGGAATACCCTGTATATGTTTCTATAATTTAAAAGCTCATTTAATGAACTTTCCAATAATACCACATGGACAATATCTATCAATGCTTATTAATCGATAAAAAACGTAAAAATTAAAAATACATGATTCTACTTAATACTTTATTCTTAAAAGTTTTATATACCCTATTAAATCATAATTCTCGAATATCTCGTTTAAAACTTATCCGATTTGAGTGCGATTTTTACAAGATTTTTCAAGAATATGTATAAAATGTCGGAATGTAATTTTTTTTTTCAGAGTCGTCAAAAAATTTTCGCATGCATTTTAAATATTTTGTATCCAAATTTTTTAACATTCCGACATTAGTAACTGTTTGTAACGTTTATATTCATGTGACCCAACTCTTGGATTAGTTGAAAATAAATTTATTAGAAAACTAAAAACTGCATATCTATATTCCGATAATAGCTGCCATCTCGCATGATATTTCGGAAACACGGATGCACTTGCATACACTGGGCTCGTTTGCGGGAGGGGGAATCGGGCACTTAGGAACCACGTTGCGATTTGCGTAAACAACAGTGGCGTGTGTAATCTAGAGATATCTCAAATTTACTTATTTGTTATAAAGTGGGTACACTTGATTTCAATAAAAACTGGTACACTTTCTTTTAGCTATGTAAATCATTCGTTCTTTGATTGATATTAATAATCTTACAAATGTCACTTTGACGTTAATAAGTGGCGTCATTATTAAAAATGGTTCGAAATCTAACAGATATTCAAAAATTTCGAACTGTTTCTAAAATTGAAGATGGTTGGTCCATAAGAAGACTTGCTGCTGAATACAATGTGAGTAAAACCACGAGAATGAGTGTTAAAAAACAATGGGAAACCAACCAAACGGTATCCCGTAAAGTTGGTTCCGGTAGGCCCAGAAAGAGCAATAATCAAGAAGATGAAAATCTTATAAATTACCTAATAGACAACCCTTTTCAGTCTGCAGTAAATGCAATTTCAGAGACAAATTTCCCTGCTTCGGTATCTACTGCTTGCAGAAGAATAAAACTACAAAGAGACTTGAAGAGTTGTTCAGCGGCTAAAAAATACAAACTTTCAGAAGAAAAGAAGCAGGGTAGGATTATTTTTGCATTCAACTATATAATCAATGATGAAAACTTCTGGGGACAAGTTGTCTTTTCTGACGAAAAGGTTTTTAAATCCTGTAACGATGGACATGTTCGCGTATATAGGCCTCCTTCCACTAGATACGACGAAAAATATACTTTCGATCCACAAATATTAGGAAGGTTTTCAGTCAATGTCTGGGCTTGGATGAGCCTAAATGGGTTAGGTGTGTGTTGGAACAGTGGTGGTCATCTCAATTCCATTAAATATATTGAAATATTAGACAATATTATGTTGCCGTCAGTAATAGAGGTGTTTCCGGAAAATAATTTTATTTTCCAACAAGACAACTGCTCCATACATACGGCCCATCGTGTCAGGCAATGGTTTCTTAATAAAAACATAGAGTTGTTACCGTGGCCATCTAAAAGTCCGGATTTAAATCCAATTGAAAATGTATGGGGACTAATGGTGAAACATTAAGAAAATTAAATAACTATCCAAATAATGCCCAAGAATTGGAAGAGATAATTGAACACGCTTGGGACAACTTGTCGCAAGAAGTTGACCTTGCAAGAAATCTGATTTTGTCCATGCCTGCAAGACTTCAGGTCGTTTTAGACGCTAATGGAGCAATGACAAAATATTAGTTAATTCTGTATTACGTAATTGAAGTTCATTTATTTTATTTTTTTATTGTATTTTTATGTTCAGTTTGCAATGTTTACATTTTTTTGGCCTGCGCGGGGTGTGGTAAAATCGAGACTATATTTCACTTGCATCTGATATACACTCTTAACAACTAATAAACAAATTCATAACCAAACTAACAGCGCAATTAACTTAAAACAAATTTTATTTTAAAAGTTGTTCGAGATATCTCTCATTTACACATCTTAAATTATTTATTTGCTATAATAAGTATTAAAAACAATATTATTTTACGGGTGAATTATGTAGCGCCTTTTATTTGTACGATCAGTGCATTTTAATGAGACATCTGTTTTTGCTACAAACAGATATTTCTTAAATTTATCTTTCTAGGCAGGCACGTAATGTTCATTTATAAACTTAAAGTAATATTTTTACCTCAATATTTCCTGTTCAAGTATAAAATACATCAGAAGATAATAAGGGAATTTAGTATAGTTACTCAAATAGCTAAAAGATTGCTAAGTGCTAATTAAAATTTCACACTTCATGTGAAAGTAATGCATCGAAATGATTTTTCTTTCTTAAGCGTTATAATTTATTGTCATATGGTAGAGTATAGCACGATGCAAAAAGTATGTTAAAAGTGCCATATCGTCTTCGTAAACAAAACAAATCATAAATCATACCAATCAGTATACAGGGGTGTTTCCAAATGATTGCAAAAGATTTCAAGGGGCGGTTCCTTAGCTTTTTTCAGTCAAATGTCATAATAAAATCTTTTCAATTTTAAATATTCCTTATTGTTAATATAATAATAATTACTCTAATGCAAGACTAGCAGATATGCATTTTGTTTACAGTCGTACGAATAGAAATTCGTTAAAATCTATATGCGTCTTTACACAGAAATGCACACTCAACGCGTAAGGCTATATCATTTATTATTTGCGCGCCTATTTTAACGTCTACATGAATCGAGGTTTGAAAAAAGGAACCAGTGGCAAATGATCCAAAGAAATTTGAACGCTGCAAATAGAGACGCAATTCGTCATGAAATTGAAGAAGATCCAGAAATACGTACGAGAAAAATTGCTACTCTCCTCAATGTAAGTCACCAACTGTGTGGAGAGTGTTAAAGAAACAACCCACATAACACAATATGCATTTAGTACTTACGATTTATAAATATACATAATCTTTGGGTATGATCCTCTTTATATCATAATAGTATATACTTAGTCAAGATTTATAAAGTAAAGGTTGCCTGGTAACATTCGGCCAATAAGCGGCGTGGCGGGAATGCCGACACCCAGCTGCCAATTTAAATATGGGTAAGAATTTTAATAAATATAAGGAATTTTTTTAATGCTTCTACTTTGCGAATTACTATTGACTACAATATTTTTTCTTCTGTGTACTCCAATTAAAATGCCTACAAGCTATACTTTTAATAAAATAAGATTTATTGTGAATGTATGACCACAGGCATTTGTGATATGATTTAACCTCTTTTTAATATGTAAAATTCGTTTTTATATATAATATTTTATAATACATTCAGAATGCTAGAATTATAAAAAAATTAAGTCAAGCACAAAAATGAAACAGGTACAATAATACTATTAGAAAGTCACCACCTCTCGATGTGCTCTCTTTCTGACACGTCTTACTACAAATAGTGCCAAACGGAGAGATCTCGGTAAGTGGTGACTTTAAGCTGATGAGAATGGTACATCTTACATTATTTCTCTTCAAACATGTAGGTACTGTATCAAGAAGTTCTGACATAATATAAAGTACTCATACTTCAACAATGGTGAATCTAATCAGCGAATGGGTAACAAATTTAATTTTGAACACACAAAAGTGCTTGATTTATTTCTATTGATCTAGAAATTTCAAGATCGCTTTGTTTTCAGTTTTGTATACATATGCGTATAAACAGTGGTACATTTTACATGTTTTTTTAGGGTAGAATATAAATCACTAACATAGATATAGGGTATCAAAAACAAATAAAAATAAAACTTTATTGTCTTCGATATAATTATTGATACATGCATGGAAATTGTCAAACAAATAAAAAAATGCATACCATTAAGTTGCAATACAAAAATTAAATTGTATCATGAAATATGCATATACTGGTTACAATAAATTATAATAAAAATCATAAATACAGAACAGATACATGATAAATTAGAAAAAAATAAAAATTTTGGAAATGTTATATTGTATTGATTTGAAAGAGTCGCTGCTGCAGAGGTCCTAATTGCTTAACGATTTCCTGGAAATCTGATCTCTATTGGTTCTTTGGTTTTTTAAAATCAGCCTAATGAGAATTTATATTGTGTTTTATACGGAAGTAATATAATAATACATATATTTTACTTTAACCACATACTAGCATACTGTCCAAATCAAATATGATTATGATATGATAAAATGTAATGACTCAATGTATCATCATTTTAGTGAACAAAATTGGCGCACAACAGCTATTGTCGTAGGGAACCAGAAATACTGCTTCATAGAAATACCGAGCCGTATTACATCGCCATCTCGCAATCCTATTTGAATCAGACAGTACATAGTGTTTGTTACAAAGTACAGAATAGTAGTACACAATGCACATGCATTTATTACCTATTTGAACATTAAAAAAACATGTATACTAAAATAATTAATTATAATTTGTTTATTATTGACACTCGATTATAAAATTGTCTCATCTGTATCAAAAGACAAAACAGTTGTCCTTTGATCATTATTTTTCAGTTTTCCTGCAGTGTTCATAATATTCAAAACATCGTCCTGAATTTCTTTTCCGACATTTATATTAGCATTCCATTGCTGCAGTGTGAATAATTCAGGTAACGGATAGTTCAAAGTTTGTCTCAAATATATATATAGCTTCGTTTACTGAAATATCTTAAGGCCAAAGCTCTGGACAATTCTTCCTGAGTCCATTTTGCTTTTTTTTCAAGGCTATATCTACTTGATTTGAGGTTAAAATGTCCTTAAAGGCTATTTTTACTGTTTCCACAAAGTTATATCCTTCTTTTTTCAATTGAGTTTCTACTTCAAAAAGTTTTTCTTCTAATTTTTTTTCATTATTTCAATGAATACAAATTTTCTGTTTTAAAACTTCATTTTCTTCTTGTAGAGTTTTTATTATTTTTAAGATTATACTCCATGTTCTTACTAGATGATGAAATTTCAGAGGACTCAACAACTATTATATTTTCCTTTTCTTCCTCTATTTGTTTGTTATGCATGGATGGCTTGGGACTTGGGTTTTGAATCTACATTCCACCAATTGTACATTTTTTTATTACTTTCTTTTACTGTAAGATCTCTGTACCTTTCGACAAAGTGTTCTAAGTATTACTTGTTATGTTTATTCCAAAATGAAATAAATTCATTGAAGAAATTGCTGAAAAATAAAGAAAAAACATTTACTTACTGAATAAGTCGATTTGACTAATTTGACTGTTAATTTCATTTCGTCCAAGCCACTGAGTCAATTTTGAAACTTGTGAATCGAAAATGGTTAATAATATTAAGTCAAATTGAATAATTAGTTGGATCCACCGATTTTGGTTGAATGACTAATCAATTAATTTTAGTTAAGTGAGACAATTTCAGAGAAATTAATTTTAGTTAATTCATATAAATAATCGTTTAAAAAAAAATGTCGATTATATTTATTAAAAGCACTTCGATATTTCTATAAGAAATGGATAAGGTTTATTTTCTTACTTGTTTTGTTCAGTAGGTAACTACCATAAAATATTTAGATTTTTGATTTTAAATTGTATAACCTCCTAATCAACTAATAAGACTAAAATCACTAATTCAATAACCAAATTAACATATCTAAGTAAAAAAAAATGGTTTATCAAAACCAATTCCAACAATTAATCCGACTAAAAAAATATTGACTGGCTGTTTATGCAGTCTTATTATAAACTACAAACTGTAATTAATAATTAATATTAAAAAATAAGTAATCATATACATACAGATGACTAAAAAAAATTACAAATTTATATTCTATTATTCTTAAATAGAGGTGTATGCAAATTATAAATTTTACAAAGAAAAAATCATATTACCTACCAGTTTTTTTTTTTTTTTTAGGTAGTGATCCTATCAACCGAGCTTGCATTGAATCTTCATAATCTTCATCTTTAAAATACTAACTACATATTCTTTTACTTGTATTGAAGTGCTCGGTTGCATCTTCTTACCCATTCTTGTCTCAGCTGGGGATCTTTGGGAAAAGTAAAAAACATAACTCTTTCTCCAGTTTGTTTGATCTTTGTGGAGGTACTTGTACAAGTAGCCACACTGCAGATACTTCCAGGCATCAAAACAATACAATACAATAATTATATTATTTAGAGAGATCTATCAGCCTAATTACAAAACTCTTTAATTTCGTTTTGTTTCAGAATATGACGGGTTTTATCCACTCCTTGTGTAACAGACTAGATTTTAGCATTTTATAATGTTCTTTATTGATTCGATAAAATATGGAAGTATAATGTTATTTGTCATATAAAATATAATTTCAAGATATTATTTTAACTTTCAAAGTTCTCAGAAACAAAAAAATAATTAATATGAACTTTAAACAATAATCGTATTGAAAAACCAAATAGATACTTATTTTCATTTATATTACAACGACTGAATTTATAATTATATCCTCACTGTAACTGCAAATTAGTAATTAATGTTAAATTTAAATTAATCACACCTCAATTAATCTTAAATTAACTTTTTTTATTTCAATCAAGTAAAACATTAAACAACTTATAATAGTTATAACTTACCCTGAAAACGAAATAAATTAAATACACCTATAAACATGTCTTTTGGAACGTACTTTATAAATCAGTCAAAACACAGAGCACTATTGTTTTTATAATACACCAGAGGCGTGCGGTGAGTTTTGATACAGGGGAAGCAGTTTGTGATATAGAGTGATGGGTAGCGCGAGGCCCCGAGCGAAGCGAGGGAAAAATTATTTTAAGAAAAGGGACGTGGCTTCCGTATACTCATTTTAAAGCAAATGTCGAAAGCTGCAAAGTTATGATATCTAGAAAAAAGTACACTTGTAGGACCGCCACTCCTCAATAAACATAAAACATAAAAACACCACAAAAAATTAGACAACCCCCGATTCCAAAGCCGAAGCTGCACGGGCGAGGGTTACACTTATGAAAAAAACGCAGACACACAACCATATCCACCGACATTGCCAGCGCCGGTGGCGAGGATTGAACCCGCAGCGAAATAGAGAGTTTGTTCACACTAGCCATCGTGCACTCTCTAGCCAACTATAAATTGAACCAGCTACTTAAGTAGTTAACATGCACATACCTACCTATTTACAATGTAGTTTAATCCGCCTCTCCTTTTTTGCGATGTCGGAAATAACTTCGTCGTAAAAGTTTGAATTTTTGGACATCTCCTTCACTTGTCAACAGGAACAATTTTGAAAGCCGCTCTTCACTGGTTGAATTTCTTGAAAAAGTTTTTATTCTCGTGTCCGTTTTGATGATTTTAAAAAAAAGGCAGCCATTCCACTAATACTTGAAAAAAACACTTTGCACTCTTTAAGACACGCTGCAGATTGAGATAGAACTAAATTTAATCGATGCGCAAAACAATGTACAAATATTGCATTCTGAAAAGTCTCTTTTTACTTTGGCCTGCAGGCCCCCAATTCACCAGCCATTACAGCGGCCCCATCATAACTTTGGGCGATAAGTTTAGCACCACACTGTAGATCATCGACTATCTGACAAACTATAGTATATAAAGCTGCGGCCGTTCATGGCGTTGTTACGTCTAAAAAATCCTAAAAAGCGCTCTTGGACTTTCCTATTTGGATTTATGTAGCGTACTACGATTGACAACTGACTAATATTCGTAATATCGGTTGTTTCATCTAACATAACTGCAACAAAAGGAGCTTTTTTTATTTCTTGCTTGATCTTTTCTAAAACAATATTGCTTATCGACTGAATCGAATCATTTTGAATATGATTTGATGTACCGCGAAATATCGTGGAGTGTTCCAGATGGTTACTTAAAATTGTATCGTATTTTGCTAATAAATCAACTAAATTGATAAAATTGCCCCTATTAGCAACGCTTCGAGATTCAGTATGACCTCTAAAACTAAGTTCATTTTCGTCGAGAAAACAAACAATGTCAATAAGTCCTTTTTAACACTTTCTTTCAACTGCTGATCTAATAAATGCTCAATTCGTGATTTTCCAAATGTTTATTCTTTTAGCACCGCTCGCAAATGAGTTTCACACTTACCATGCCTTTTTGTCACTTTGTGAATGTTGTTTAAATCTGAAAAGCCATTTTTATTCCAAACAACTTTTTCATTTGTGAACAGTACACATGGCCAACAAAACAATTTACACAAATTTTCACAACCCCTTAACCACTGATTAGCACTGTACACTTCAATATTAAAGTACCTATAGCATGATTTAACTTTCGTTTTTAAGAATTTTAAATCAGGTGTTGGTTTCCCATTTCTAATAATATCCACTTTAGCTTGAAACGAATATGTTGAAAATCCCCTTTTCAACAAATTGCACACCACACAAACGCAAATAATATTTTCCACAGTGCTAGAATCAGCTTCCAAATTTAATAGGTAATTCTAAATCTGCTTACACGCGTACTAATATTCAACGTTTTAAAAATCGCTTGTCGCCGCACCACAGGTTTAGAAACACCAAAAAAAGTTTTTACAAATATAGCACAAAAGCTGAGAATAATACTAGGAAGATTAATATTAAGTATAATATTAAAATCGATATTAAAATCGAGATTAAAATCTATAAAATAAAACGTATTACGATGCTATACAGCTCAGATATCAAGTTTATGAAGTGGGGATGGGATGAATTTCAATAAGTTACCTACTTACATCAGAGAGAGTTGTCTCTGCTTACATATATCGAAGTCGCGCGAGTTCGTGTTGGCTCGATTAATCGAGTGCGTCATCGTTACGGTTTTATCGTGCAACATTATCTCAGCTGCTGAAAAGCAGGGCCGTGTCTATTGAAATTGGGTAAAAGTAAATTTTAATGATTAATATATGTGATAAATAATAATTATGTTCTATTTATGTGTTTTTTTTTAATAATCCCAGGGGAAGCACTGCTTCCTTTGCTTCCATGGACCGACCGCCACTGTAATACACAGATTGTTTTTTTTTAAATAAATATGACAAATTGATTTAAAAAAATATAAATGGCAAAACACCAGAGATACCGTTGTTCATAACCACAAAGCAATGCTGACGGCCGCTCGATGATGCGCAATATGGCCGCGCGCTAAAAGTTACCAGACAACCTTCTTTAGTTTATAAATCTTGATATTCTTGATACTTAGTTACTTGGCGTCAGACTAAACTGAAGTATGTTGCAAATTTGTATATACTTTTATGACCATCAAATGAGGTATATACTATTTACGAGCCAATTTCGTATTAGTAAATTTACGTCATACAATTAGGTACCACGAATATGAGATAACTTGGCAAAAAAAGGATCAATTCAAAAGTATGTATGTATGTATGTACACGTTTTGTATTTATTTTAAATACATACAAAAAGTATAAGATTTTATGACAAAAAATAATCTTGACAAATCAATGTTCGTGTGAACTCGTGATTCGTGACGCTTGATTGCTGTATTTAATACAGATACCGTTACCACAGTACAATAACAACTTCGCTGTTATTGCAAGTAAGGTAAATAGAAGTAAGACCAAATTGTACTAGTGTGTATTTTATTTATGCTACTCAACGAATAGATCGACTTCACAGATGATAACATTGTGAATTGCACTCTCAGCCGTTTTCGGTTTTCACTTTCAGTTCCACATTTTTTAACAAATAAATTGAGAGCCCATGGTTACTTATATTGGCTTATGAAAACTCCTGGGCATTTGAAGAAAAAAGGAATTGATATTTTTCTTGCATTCTATTTGGTGTTGTACTGTTTTATGTATTTTTTATAATTTAATTAGTACTGGTAGGCTGTATGCACTGTTTAAAGTTTTTATTTTTTTTTTGTTAGTTCTATATTTTTAAATAAATGTTGTATCTCTTTAGCTACAATTATTACTGTCTCTGACATCATGGAGTGCTCGCCTGAAGATGATCCGAATTTGATAAAACTTGATGACAAGACGTTTTAAGGGATGCTGAATAACAATATGTAATCAATTTTTTGAAAAAATAAATCGCTAATAGCCATTAGCAGTTTTTAACGTTAAAAAACGCATCCAGTCTCCAACCTTCCCCTCCACAACATCCAAAAAATCATAAAAATATTCGTAGAAAACATATAATTAGTACAACTATTGTTATGTTTTTTATGTGCAATGTACAATTCAAATTTATATACTATGATTCTGAGTGCGTGCGTGCGTGCGAACGTGCGTGTGTGTGTGTGTGTGTGTGTAAGCAAAGAAAGTACAAATATGATTCCGTGAAACGAGAGTAATGTCTAATGAGTTTATGAGTAATTTGCCACAACCGCCGTCATTCGGCGGTTGTGGCAAATTAAACTTCTCCACTGAAACAACTTGTCGTATCTCATTGTGTCAAACCAATTACGTTTTAAGTAATCTGACAAATTGTTTAAGACTTGAAAATAATGTATGCAGGTTATTTATTAACTAAAAAAAATATACAAAAAATTGTACATCTCTGCAAATGTATGTACAAAAAAATTAATTATATCATTATGGACTAATTAACCTAATTAAACATTAAAATATGTGTGTGTGTGTGTGTCCGCGTGTGCACGTGCGTGTGTGTGTATATGTGTGTGTTCGAGATAACTCAAAAAATACTAATGGGAGACTTCCCAAATTTGGCACTAGAGATTGTCAACAACATTTTAGGTAACACATTAAATTTGGTGAATGTGGTACCACCAGAAGAGATATAATGAATGAAAGAAGAAAATATCTGATGTGGCCAGTACACTTTTTTATACCAGTATACAGGGTGTCCCAAGCAAAAGTAGGCACCCTGAATAACTTTGGAGATACAAATTTTTTTGAAAAATTGGTGAAACACGTCGACCTTGTTTCCAAGGGGGATATATTTTAATGTAATACTTGTATACCTATCATCATCCCTCTACCCTACACGGCCACCCCCTCAAAAATTCAAATGGCAAAGGGGGTCGACTGATACATCTTTTGAAAGGTCTTTCAATTCTCTAACTGTAAATTATTATTATATATAAAAGTAAGCATTTCTTGAGGCGATTTTGAATTTGCTAAATGTTGTTGGTCAAAATACAACACACATAGTTTATTTCTTAATGAAATACGGTTAAAAAAGGGATACTTGTCCATTAATTTGTCTATTAGACTGTTAGGAAATGATTGAGAAAATATTACAAAATTATTAGGAATTACTAAATCGAAACAGTGTAATGTATTTAAATCGGAAAATCTAATTTCAACTATAATGGTATCCAAAATTTCTGTAAAAATTTGTTTGTAATGTATGTCTGTCCTGTCAAAGGTATATGTTGTCTTTCTTTTTTTCAACTGTGACTTATCATCTAATTCTTCAATATTTTCTAAAAAACATTATATAAAGTACTGAAATGTATTTCGTTATTGCGAAATTATTTTAATTTAGATATAAGTGAATTAAGTCTATTTTTAGAATATGTTATATCAGTTAGTTAATTCTGTAAAATTCGGAAAATAACAACAGTTTGCTCAAAAATTATTTTAAAAATCTTTAGAAAAAATATGAAATTTTTATCCAACAATAACGATTTTAATCCATAAGCTGCTCTTAAAGTCTGATCGTCATTTAAAAAGTCTTCACTCCAAAGTAAAATTAAAAACGTCAATAAGTTTTTTCCTGTATGTGTCAACAGTGAAAACAACTCTAGATGAAAATTCCAACGAGTGGGAGCATTGCATGGAATTCTATGTTCCATAATTCTATTTAAAATATCAGATCTTTTACTAGATTTTGAAAAAAATTAGGAAAAACCAGTAATATTTGAAAAAAATATTGTAACTTCTTTAATTCCGTTACAGGCTTTACTGCAAACCAAATTTAATTTGTGTGCATAACAGTGAGTGAAGTAAGCTTGAGGAGTAATATCTTTTATTTTAGTTTGGAGTCCATTAAGATGTCCTGACATAACCGCAGCGCCGTCATAGGTTTGTGCAACTAATTTATTTTTTAAATCAAATTTACCAAATTCATTGATTAATAAATTAAATAAGCTGCCCGCGTTCTTCCACTACTCACATCAAAAAAAACCAACTTTCAACAACTTCACCGTACATTACATATCTAAAAATTACGGAAATTTGAGATTTACAAGTAATGTCCGTCGTTTCATCAATTTGACACGAGAAAAATTCGCAATTATGTAGTTCTTCATAAATTTTGCCTTTAATAATGAAGCTAACACTCTCAATTAGGTCATTTTGAATTGATTTAGACGTCCTGGAAAAGACAGTGACTTTTTCAAAAAATTCTATAATTTTGTTTTTAAAAAATCTATTAGCTCCTTGAAATTTCCTTTATTATACGAATCGCGTTTTTCGTTATGTTTTCGAAAAGAATTTTCTTGAGAAAATAAATATATAACGGCATCAATTAATCTATTTAATATTTCCTTATTTTTACGGACTTTTTTCATTAAAATTTTCTATTTCTCTTCTATGCACAGAATCCAAGAAAATTACAATATTTTGTTTACCTAACATTTCGAATTTAATGCAAGATGAAATATGCTCCTGCCTCAAATTGCAGATTGATCATTAGTAAATAACAAACATTTCCAACAACATAATTTGTTTCTAACTGTTGATGCCACTAACCACTCGATTTTTTGATCGTTGCTATCACTAAACCCTCTGTTTTCTTTACCACTTGTGAAAACTAATGACGGCATTAACGGTGTAGGTCTGACCATTTTTTTAATTCTTACCAAATAATCCACTACGTCTGGACAACAAGACGTCGTTGGGAATATTTTCACCTAGAGCACTCATTTTTCAACCACCTGTTCAATATTTTATGTATGTTTATGTTCTCCCACGAAACCACAAATTACCACTGTCCTTGTTCTATAAACTGTTCAGTCTCTTGCGAGAGAGGGGATCAACGCTCAACTGAAGTGTACATGCGCTAGAAAGAGATGGGGTGCTAAAGGCTAGCTGCCCTAACTAACACATCCAGAATGTTTGCTGAGATGCGCGCCATAATTCAAGGTCACGAACAATGTATTCAAATGGGGGTTGGCTGGCCGCTAGCCTCAGTTCATCCGAGAAAACGCGATGAGAGACCGGGAAATATGCATACAGGGAGCGGACTATCCGGACTACAATGTTACATGTTTTTGGAAAGGAAATGCAAATTTTTTCTTACACTGACAATCAATGAATTATAAACAACATTGAGAATTGAGATATACCTAAGTAGAAATGTCTACTTGCGAAAAATATTAGTTTGGAGATAGCCGCCAGCGAGACAACAACTTTTTTGTAAATATGTAGGCGAAGATGTTAATAGCAAACGATGTATAAAGGTAAGTAAATGATATTTATAATTATTATCCATATTTAACCAGTTTAATTGCCGACGTTTTTCTGAGATATGATCAAATTTCCTCAGATTATTAATGAATCGACAGCAGGTGTTCTGTACTTTTTAAATGCGACTTTTGATAGCAGAATCCAAGCACCGGTAATATGCAATATCAGCATAAAAGAAAATTGGAAGTACAATTGATTCATGTATTTTTTTCTTGTTTTTATTAAGAATATATTTATTTGCGTATAGTAGTTTTAAACTTATATTACATTTTTTTATTAAATTGTTAACGTGGTTTTAACGCTGTATAAATTCCACAAATGAGATTTCTGTTTGATATCCTTTATAATTGATTTATTGTACAATTTTTATGAACAGTTTTAGGAACGCTTTCTAAAAAAGCAGAATCATTAGTTTAGTTTCTAACGTATAAGCTGTAAATAAAGTTAAGGTCACATTAGTTTTGCAAATAACTTGAAAATCTGCAAAGACGCGCAGTTAGTACTTGCCACAAATTATATTTATTAATTAAATTATTTACCTTTAAATATTTATAAATCATCCTAGCATCAACAGCATTTTAATATCCGGTAATCAATATAAAATATTGGTACGAAAATGAACGCCAATTTTCTGTTTATAAAATGAATTAATTGTGTTCGTAATTATGCCATGGTAAATTTTAACTTTGCTCATTTCCAAACTAGAAAAAAACTAGTTGGAAAACCCTACATAATGTTGGAAATTAAGATTAATAAACACATATTAGTTAGGTATATAGAGTTATACGTACGAAATCATAATTTAAAGTAACTGTATGATGTGGAACAAAAGAGATGTTGCTCAAAACATATTATAAATTCCTTCACGATACCAAACATCAACAACTTAAAAATATTAGTATTTGGTACCGATTGCTAACTTGCGATGGGTATTTTCGATTTCAGTTTCAGTTTTCGGCCTAATTCTTGCCATTTTAACGACAGATTTATGGAGTGTAGAGAAGGAGAAACGTCTCCGTGTTAAAAAATGTGATCGGATTTTCGATGGAAGAATAGGTGGCGCTGATTTACAGAAGGTATTCTACGTGATTTTGTTTTTACTATTTTTATTATTTTTTTACGCTGTATAATTCTTTTCAACACCTACATAATATTATGTTTTCGTTAGTTTATAAAATCTGAAGCTAGTTTCAGAGATATAGTAAGTGTTTAACTTCAGACTCAATCCCATAATACGATCAGCGCCACATCTCATACCTTACAGAATTCAGACCACATTTTGAACGTACCGTCCATAAGAGACGTTCCTCCTTCTCTACACTCCATAGACAGATTTAAGTGCGTAATGTAGCATAGGTTATGTTTACTATTGCATCACGGATGACAGTTTTCAGTTCACCGATGTTGCGTGGGTTGTTTCGAAATATCTTATTCTACGAATAACCCCCGAAGAGCTGTCAAGTCCGGGCATCTCTAAGGCCAGTTAATCCCGCTAAATTACGTAATTATGAAAATAAACGATGCAAAACCGCCGCATTTCGTTAGATGAACGTCGACTGTCTTTAACACAAGAAGCTAAACATGTTTAAAAAATCTCGGCTAAAAGCTCTTTGCGTGGATACTACGGGATATTCGTTTTGAAAATAAAAGCTTCACAACGGGCACTGTTGTACATGGTACTTCTATATTATCACATTTTGCACACAGGATGAATTATTACATTTTATTAATAAACAAGACAAGCAGTTATAGCAAAACCAAAATCACAACACTTAGGAAATTTCGTCCATACATTAAAATTAAAAGTGGAGAGTGGATGCATTAAATTAGAAAATATTTTAGGGTAAATTTTATTTCCTAGATTTATATTTTCTGTATGCTGACGTTATCTTGATATGTTTCAATGGTTACACAGATCATTTGATTTATTGGAAACCTTATGTTCGTTTTCTCTTTACAATTGCATTGTACAGGGTTATTCATTATAAATTACCCACCCCCTTATCATCTTTATTATTGCCTATAGAAAAAAAATTTTTAAATAAAAGTTATGTGGATATGATTGAATTTTGTTAAAATGCTATCAAAAGTACAGTAGCGTGCAGATTTCAGGGGATACAAAAAATATTTTTTTAAATGGTATATTATTAAATTTTTGGAATGATCTTTTGTTCCTGATTTCAAAAATATACCATATGTTACCCCTACCATATACCGTTTTTGAGTTTTAAACGTCGAATGTCTTAGTTAAACTAGTTACTGTAAATATGGAAAAGTTGACATACTTTTATGAGTTTTCATTTATTTATATTTAAATTTCTTAAATAAATTTTTGTTATCTATTTTGTATAAATATTGGGTTTTTTCTTCCTCACTGTAAACCATTTTGATTATTTCATTAAAGAAATGTCACTTATCAAACATAATAGTTGTCATTTTCATAGCTCACTTTAATAATGTTAACTTTTCCATATTTACAGTAACTAGTTTAACTAAGATATTTACATAAATAAGTATTATGTAGCACTATATAATATACCACATTTACACTTAGAAAATTTGTTAAAAAGAATTAAAAAAAAATATATAGATTAGAAATATATACATTATATTCCATCTATAAAATCAGATACACTACAATAACCTTTATTTGATAAATATTCTTTTAGCTTTGTTTTAAATTTCACATAATGCGTAATATCTAGGGGCTGAGCGATTGTCAAAAGTCATAATCGATGATCGATTATTGAAAAATAATCGATTATTTCGATTAATCGATTATAATCGATTAATCGATTATAATCGATTAATCGATTAATAAAATATCGATAATCGATTAATTAAATGATCGATTAATCGATTATTCAAATGATCGATTAATCGATTAATCAAATAATCGTATAATCGAAAATCGGTTATAATCTGTTAATCGTAAAAGCGATTAATCGATTATAGTCGATTTTAACCAGCCTTAATCGATTATTCGATTCTCTTGCCCACCCCTAATTTACACATTATTTACATACTGTTTATTTATATGACTATAATACTATAATAATTGTATTAAGTAAAAAAATTGATAATGAGGATGGTGGGCTGGGCGATTGTCAAGAGTCATAATCGATTATCGATTATTGAAAAATAATCGTTTATTTCGATTAATCGATTATTTCGATTAATCAATTCTATTAATCAAATAATCGATTAATCGATTAATCAAATAATCGTATATCAAATGATCGATTAATCGATTAATCAAATGATCGATTAATCGATTATATAAGAAGAAATAATCAAATGATCGATTAATAGATTATTTTTCGATTAATCGATTATTTTTCCCAGCCCTAGTAATATCACGAATATCTTTGGGAAGAGCGTTGTATAATGTAACACAATTTTAGACGGGTGATCGCTTAAATGTGCTCGTATGGTGACTAGGTACATTCAAGAGATCGCCATGTCTCGTCGAATAATTGTGTAGAGTTGACCTTTTCTTAAAGAGATTTAAATTATTCTTTGTAAATATTAAACATTTCAAAATATAAATACACTGTGTTGTGAAAATGCGTTTTTCTTTAAATATGTCTCTACAACATACATTAATTTTTAAGTCAAAGATTAGCCTCATATTTTTTATTTTTTTTTTGACAAATAAAATCTCTTTCACACTCGGAGGCTCTACCTCATACGAGAATTTTAAAAGATATGTAACTATAGGCCATAGCATAATATTAGTTTATTAAGGGTACATTTACAACCAATTCGGTATGGGCACAATCTGCTGGTGGATTGTAAATTGGGTTTTAAGCATATCTGGTTGAATGTATTTGTTTACAATAAAATTTTAAGTCGGCACGACCTTGACTTGCACTTCAGGTTTGAATTGGATGCTTGCAAATCGCAAATATTCAATTCAATTGCGGCACGAATTTTAAATTGCGCATGCGTACTACGACACAAATTTATTGTTTATATTTAAAGTCGGTCTGTGATTTGAAATTGGAGGGATTAGATCTTTTAGTATTAGGAAATATGATGTTTTTAGAAGTTATGTTAATATAATTGTAATTATTTAATCAAACTGAATTTGCACACACGTAATATTAAAAAATCTCAACAGATGGCAGCTTCCAACTCATTATAAATAACCTAAATTTTATCTCGGCACAATTCACAATCCGTCAGTAAATTGTGCCTGTAGCGAATTGGTTGTAAATGTACCTTAATTCTGCCTAATCCAGAGTGGATTTTAGCTGTAATATTGCAAAATATGCTTTATTTAGTTGATAGCAAATGTGGTCGATATGCCTATACCATGATAGTTTGGGATCATGTATGGTACCAAGTAATTCAGCTGCGTCTGAAAACATGATATCATCATCAGACATGAAATTTTCCGGCAAAAGTTTATGTTGATGAAAATTTAAACAAACGGCTTTCTTTTTATTTAGGATCAATTTATTTCTTTGGCACCATGTACTTAATGATTCTCTTA
The DNA here is from genome assembly GCA_029963845.1 of Rhamnusium bicolor. Taxonomy (NCBI): domain Eukaryota; kingdom Metazoa; phylum Arthropoda; class Insecta; order Coleoptera; family Cerambycidae; genus Rhamnusium; species Rhamnusium bicolor. The sequence continues at coordinate 652,031 of JANEYF010006007.1, forward strand.
CACTATTAATCATATTGTGAGGCTCCTTAGGTGTATCAGCTGACACGGTAATTGTTGTGTCGTCCGCAAAGATCGTTACATGGCCATGCTCTATGTGACTGGGTAAATCATTTACATAAAGCATAAACAGTAATGAACTTAACACTAAACCCTGAGGGACCTCAAGTGAAACATTGAAAGTATCTGATTTTATTTCATCTAACCTTACCCTTAACAATCTGTTTTCCATGTAGATCAGTCATAATAAAATGTTACTCCTAATGCCGATACTATTTAATTTATTGTTTAAAATGTCTTTATTAATGGTTTCAAAGGCTTTGGTGAGGTCAAATATCAGTGAGACAACGTGCTTACCTTTATCCAAGCATTCATAAACATACTCCAGAAGATGACAGGACGCCGTCTCAACCGATTTGTTCGACCTAAACCCATGCTGCAAGACTGTTAGTATCTTATTCTCTTCTACATAATTAGATATTCTGTTGTATGCAACTTTTTTACATATTTTAGAGAGAACACTTAAGAGGGAGATTTGTCTGTAATTATTTAAATCAGTAAGATCGCCTTTTTTCAATAAGAGAATGACAGTTGCTAATTTTAGGCAATCTGGCAGAGTACCAGCTTCGATTGAGCTATTTATAAAATAAGCAAATGGTTTCAGGATGTTATTTTCTATATTTTTTATGATCTTTGTTGTTAGGCTATCATAGCCAGATGAGTTTTCATTTTTGAGTTGAATAATAATGTTGTGAACCTCTTCTACAGTAACAACATCAAAATACACAGAATTTACATAATAATCATTCAAAGTGCATGGTAGAGAGAGATTTGACCTAAAATGTTCCTCATTTTTTTTAGACGCAACGTTAGAAAAATGATGCCCAAATACTGTAGCAACTTCAGTAATATCATTTATAATACAGTTATTGACATTAACTGTTTTATAAACAACTTGTTTCAATGTATGTAAGCCGCTTTAAAGTAACATTTGGATTACATGCTCCAATAAGATATAACATAACTAAATTTCACCAGTTATCACTTCAATTTTGTTAATTTCCAGATCTTCACACGTCACCATTTAATCTTCTTTTTGAAAATACGTGTAAATGTTTATTCTTAAGTTGTAATTCAGATTTGTATGTTTTAGTTTTGAAACAAACTCATATTATTATATATAAAATATGGAATAGATCAGCATCATTAGTAAAACGTTGAAAGTCAATGCTTGTAATGAGAGGAAAATAATTTGTTTGGAGTTCTTAAGGTCAGTGATTATGACGTTTAAGTTAAATTTATAAAGTATGCCGTAGCAGCTGCCGCAGCGGTGCCGCACCTGTAGCGATTTGAAGAATAGGAAGTCACTGCTAACATTTATAAAATCGACAACTGCAGCAATTGCAGTTCCTATTCCGCTGGGAGATGACAAGATTTTATTTTTGGCGGCAACTGCTGCAGATTTAGCTGTGGACAGCCAATAATATTGTAGAATTTAATACCGATAAAGTAGATTTCATATGCAATATCAAACAAATGCGAATCATACCGCAACGTCCACAGCACGAATTTATAAATTACAAATTGTTCTGAACTGATGCGGCTAAAGGTGCGGCAATCTGCTGCGGTATAGTATATTAATTGAACTTTATTTCCTTGTCAACTCGGAACGCGAGGAGGTTCGGTGTTGTGGAATTAAGTATTAAAATATGCAAAAGCAACTATTATTAAAACAGTAAGTTGAGTTGTATTTATGTATTTATAATGATTATTTTTCCATTGGATATATTTTGCTTCTGAAATTCTCAGACCTTACCACTAAATGCACCTATGCAAGTCAGGCTACAAATGCCCATTAAATCAGTTGTTTGTTTATAAGATTAATTAACCCTTCGTAGAGTAAAATAACTTACATATGCACGACGTACAGCTGTCATAAAATGTTACCTGCAACAAAACAGAAAATAGATTTTAGTATTTCAAAAGGTTTATTATATATTGATCTATTGGGTGACATTGATAAAATTCAAGAGATGATTTCTGAATTTATTTTGAGATGGAGAGTCCAAATGAAGTTGTGTCCTTAACTGTTTCGTTTCGGAGATAGGGTGTTCATTTAAAAAAAAATACTTAACCCAAGAATACGAATCATGTAGATAAATGTGGGGAGTTGGTTATACAGTATAGTGAGTAATGACACAATGTAATACTAAATACATATAGGTACACATACGGTTCGATGTTAGCACTGATTATTATTATAGAGGAACTGTCGGTTTAAGATGGTCCAGTACTCGTACTATAACATTTAAAATAGATTTTTTTTACAATCTGTTGTCTCATTAACAGATAACCACAGCAGTGTATTTTTTAATTCACATTTCATCTTATTTACCATGTCAACGTGTACAGTTGGTAGATAGTTACATAACGTTGTGCGACTTTGTAAGTTCACCTGGGCATTGTATTTATTCCAGAACTCTCGAAATGGTTGTTTATCGAGTATGTGCTGCGAACCATTACAGGCAATCAGTATTAATAGTAAATCAAACATAAACTGTGTTGACGAAGGCACGCCATTTTTTTTATTTTTATGGTGTACATTATTTACGTAAAGTCCACAATCACGCTTATCCCAGCACATCAAATCTTTCTCATATACTTTACAAATTATTTTAGCACCATCATAGAATAAATCCGGGATTTCACCTATGAATTTATTCACTTTGTCAGCAAATGGCCGTATTCTACCCCTGCGTACGTCTGCCATGCTTTATTATTAAATTAATATCAACAATACAGTACAACAAATAAAATAAAACCACAAAAACAATATGCAATACGCGACAATGTGAATAAATTTATCAGTGAATGCCCGGATTTATTCTACAATGGTGCTATAATAATTTGTAAAGTGTGCGAGACTGACCTGTTGTGCTGGGACAAACGTGATTGTAAACGTCACGTAAATTCTGTGCAACATAAAACTAAAAAAAAGTGGCGTACCTTTGACAACACAGTTTATGTTCGATTTACTCTTAATGCTGATTGCCTGTGATGTTCTGCTGCACATACTCGATAAACAACCATTTCAGGAGTTCTGGAATAAATAGAATCTCAGGGTGACGTTACCAAATCGCACAACGTTACACAACTATGTACCAACTCTAAGCGAAGACATTGTAAATGAGATGAAATGTGTACTAAAAAATACACGGCTGTGGTTATGTGTTGACGAGACGACAGATTGTAAAAAAATTCTATTGTAAACGTTATAGTACGTGTACTGGACCCTCTTAAACCAACATTTCCACTGTTACTATCTAGCAAAAGAGTAACTGAGTGTACTGGACAAACAATTACGCGGGTGGTGCTGAAGACGTTAGAAAAATTTGACCTGTCAAAAAGTCAAGTGTTGATACGTGTGACCGATATTGCCGCAACAATGCGTTTAGTATGCCGTTCTCTTCAATAACACGGTTGTAGGTTAGTACATGTTACCTTTAAAGCGCATGCTTTACACCTTGTGGCAGAAACTATTCGACAAGGTTTTGGAGAGGTAGATGCATTAATAGCAAGTACTAAAAAAGTGTTTCTTAAATATCCTAAACGTCTTCGCGAATTTCATAGCAAGTCTCCCGGTATTCCCGAACCACCACAGCCGATTCTTACACGTTGGGGAACATGGTTGGAGGCAGCATTTTGTTATGGTGAATATTTACAACAAATAAAAGCTGTGATACTACAATTCAATTCAGACGAGGCTGCAGCTGTTAAGGAAAGCCAATCAAAATTCGAAGATGTTTCTGTTGAAACAGCTTTGAAAACTATTCACAAGAACTATAAAGGATTACATAACACCATACAGAAGTCAGGAATATTAAAACAAAACGGTAAGTCATTAGTAATCTTATTTTTTGTGTAATTTATTTATAAATATAATGACACTACCATTATTTTAACATGCAATTGTTGTTACAATATTTTTTCAGTTTTCTGATTCTTTTAACTGTAAAATTTCAATAATTTAGCATCAATTTCTAAATACAACTACTTTTCTTACATCAAAATGATCTTCATAACAGTAAATGTTTCTGGTTTTCGTCAACTGCTTCTCAACTTTGGCTATTTTAAACCATGTTTTTCGTCTATTTTCATCTGGTGGAACGTAAATGAAAATTTTGATTGGACAATTCATGTTGTTATTTGTACATGTTGGTTCATAGCACTTTTTAAACATGTTCCACACACAACAATTCAAACTAAAAAAGAAACGACTGTCAAAGTCAATTTCGACGTGAACTGTCAAAAAGCAGAGAACCAACTTTGCAATACACCGATGTGTCATATTCAAGGTCGTAGTCCCTTTGACGTCACTAAGGTGGGTTGCGTGACGTCACGTAAAAGCGCGCGCTTTATTTCCGCACTTTTGTTTTTTTTTTTCGATAGAAATCGTGCTCAAAAAATTTTTTAAAAAATACGGCAAGTTTTTTTTATAAAACAATAATAAAAAAAATCTGTGAAAAGGCCCATTGTTTGCTCTTTTCATTTTCATTTAAAAATAAAAAATTGTAGGTAGGTTAATCCCATATGAGTAATTATTCATGATAAAGCAAACAGAAAAATTCTCATAAAATTCCTTTTATTAATGTGACCGGTTTCGTGAACAAGTAATTACTTCACATCATCAGACACAGGAATTTTTATAAATAAAAAACCAGGGTAGTCAAATTACAATTAAAATAGTTTTGCAACATAGTTAAATTGTAAGTAAATGTAAGATAAAATTTTTTTTTGTTTGTTATCTAATTAACTTTGTAATATAATTCTTAAAAATTAACGTGCTTTTTCTTTAAAACACAAACATACACTAGTTTATGTTTGTTTTAAAGAAAAAGCACGTTAATTTTTAAGAATTTTATTAGAAAGTTAATTAGATACAAACAAAAAAATTTTTTATCTTACATTTACTTACAATTTGACTATGTTGCAAAACTATTTTAATTTTAATTTCACTACCCTGGTTTTTTATTTATAAAAATTCCTATGTCTGATGATGTGAAGTAATTACTTGTTCACGAAACCGGTCACAATAATAAAAGGAATTTTATGAGAATTTTTCTGTTTGCTTTATCATAAAAAATTGTTCTTCAAATAAAGACATAAGGGATTAATAATGATATATGTATTCATATTTCTATTGTATCAAATCATTTCTTAATATTTATAAATGTCTTATCAAGGAAGTGTTCGGATCATTCGATATTTAAATTCATATAATTACATATTACTTAACATCTCTAAACTTATCTTATAAGTATCATTTATATTATTTAAATTTGCTCTTAAAGAGGGTATTACTTTTTAATTTAAGCATATATATGCAATCACAATTTCTTTGCGACACACAATCATATAAAGTGAATTTGAATGGCTGAAATTCTTACGTATACTCTGCCCTATTCGAGTTTTGTGATTATCATACATAATAGACTCATCATGGAACTGGGTGTTCATATAATCCGAGTTTCATTTTTATAATAAAATATGGATTTAGATGTTGCAGAAGAACGAAATTTTTTTTCAGCACAATATCACCATTGTTCACAAAAAATAAGACAACTGATTTTCAAAATAAGGATATTATAAAATGTCTTAAATAATACGTATTTAATCTTTTTCGGGAAGGTTATTCATGGAGATTTTTTTTATTTCTTTTTTTGTTAATTTCGAATATTTTTTTCTTTTTTTTTTTTGCTAAATTAAGTATTTTTAAAGTACTAAAAATATATAAATACAAAATTAAGTTGAGAAAGACACAAGATGCCATTATTTGTGATTAAACAACTTACTTGTAAGGAAGTTCAATCATAATTATACGACTGGTCCGTTCCGTATAGAACAACTTGTAGTTGCTTCTGAAGCGTTATCAGCGCACCAAGTTAAAAGAAAAAATAGCTGATTCAATTGATCTGCCTATTTTGGACTGTACCTATTCATTACGCATCGCAGAGGAAAAGTTGTAAATCGCGTTCAATGGGTAGGTAGTTGTTAGTCGTATAATTACGAATGAACTTCTTTACAGGAAATGTGTTTAATCAAATTATACTTCCTGGTCTGTTCCTAATAGAACATCTTGTAGTTGTTTAAAGTAGTTCTGGCACTTTACTAATACCTATTGTAAGGCCAATAAAAACAACACAACCCGGTGAAATTATAAATAATATATTAACCACAGAAATACACTTTTAAATAATATATGATTCTTATTTGACGGTCTCTAAATGAATGAATCCTCTACGTTGCTAATATTTAGCCCGTGACTGCCAATTTATGCTGAAGGCGCCCATCGGATTCCTGTAGCCTAAACATTGGGCCTCACAGCTAGCCAGCGGCGGGGAACCATTATTTTCCTTATTTTATGCCGCTAACAGTCGGCCATCCTGATGACACTGATTGTCCTCAATCAGCTCAGAACTGAATCCAGAACCCTGTTAAATATCACCAAAAATTACCTCAATGTCGGATTGAATGAAAACATCAGCATATGCAGGGCATGAAAATGTTAGGGGTGCATGTATGAAAATTCAACTGTTAGTATTTTGAAAAGCATCAGCCAAGCATCTTAATTAACTAAATCATAGGCAAGCATCTATGATGAATGTGGGCAAACATCCACGTGAAAATATGTAACTCATAGGCAAACATCTATGAGGAGTGTGGGCAAACATCCACGTAAAAAATATGTAACTCATAGGCAAACATCTATGAGGAGTGTGGGCAAACATCCACGTACAAAATATTAACTCATAGGCAAACATCTATGAGGAGTGTGGGCAAACATCCACGTAAAAAATATGTAACTCATAGGCAAACATCTATGAGGAGTGTGGGCAAACATCCACGTACAAAATATGTAACTCATAGGTAAACATCTATGAGGAGTGTGGGCAAACATCCACGTAAAAAAATGTAACTCATAGGCAAACATCTATGAGGAGTGTGGGCAAACATCCACGTAAAAATATGTAACTCATAGGCAAACATCTATGAGGAGTGTGGGCAAACATCCACGTAAAAATATGTAACTCATAGGCAAACATCTATGAGGAGTGTGGGCAAACATCCACGTAAAAAATATGTAACTCATAGGCAAACATCTATGAGGAGTGTGGGCAAACATCCACGTAAAAAATATGTAACTCATAGGCAAACATCTATGAGGAGTGTGGGCAAACATCCACGTAAAAAATATGTAACTCATAGGCAAACATCTATGAGGAGTGTGGGCAAACATCCACGTAAAAATATGTAACTCATAGACAAACATCTATGAGGAGTGTGGGCAAACATCCACGTAAAAATATGTAATTTAATAATGAACTTGGCCAAGTTTATTAATAATTATAATTAAACATAATAAAATAACCTTAAAATAATAACCAATCTTGAAATAATTTAGGTGCAACTTAACTTAATGATTAACTTAGCCTAATGGTCAACTTAGTGTAATGGTCACCTAGTACCCTGCTAGCCCTATACCACCAGTGACCCCTGGAAATACGTTCAGTCCGGTACCGCTACCTACTCTGGAAGTAAGAGAACCCTTCAGTAGCCCCTCCTCTTGAGCCTCTCCTCTTGAAACTTTTTACACCTGTAATTTCTTACCACGCTACCTACGCTAATTGTTCTCTCACTTCAGTAGTAACTGGGAAAACGTACCACTGCCTTACCCTATCCATGACCTCACTTGCATGTGTGACCTTGACCTAGATCCAGAGCAGCATCTGTTCTGTTAATGTTATCCAGGAATTCAGCTTACCAATGTAAAGAATTGGCAGGACCCGAATAGTGCCAAGCGCAGTTTTGGGAATAGGCACGTTCGGTGAGATGAGCACAGCCGAGGAGGCCTGGGCCTGACGGAGGAAGCGGGGACACTTGATTCAATACTCTCAAAGAGAACGCATGTTATTATATATGAACTTAATGTGTGTATTATTTTACTTATATGTTTGCAATATAGTTTGGTTGAGTTGAACTATTACTTTAATTCCTTACATCAGAAGTGGGATTCACTCACGTGTCCGTGTAAAGTGTACCGTGTGACATCAGTGTCGGAAGGTATGGACACAGGAGCCCATTCGCCGCCACGCCACCACCGGCACAGGCATGCCTATTCATCGCCCCGTCACCACCGTCGCAGGCATGAGGACGTGGATGCTGATAGAGCTGTGGTACGGAAAGTTAGAAGATCCTCTCATGGGCGGTCAGTAAATGATGAGTCCGCTTCGCAATTAAGTCAGGTATTTTTAGAAGGTATTGATAGAATTATGGAACGACACGGGAACACCAATTCACATAATTTTCATTCTGAGCTAAGTTTATCTGCAAGCAAAGACATTGTACCCGAATTTAACCCTTTAAATGATAACATCAAAACGTGGTTAAATGCTATTGACGAGTATGCCTTGCTGTATAATTGGTCGGACCGTGTAACTTGCCATTTCTCGTTGAGTAAATTGCGTGGGCCTGCAGATGTATGGTATCAAGGTTTACCTACACGCATCTTTACTTGGGATGAATGGAAAGCTATGTTATTAGAACATTTTCAACCCAAACATGATTTAACCATGGCTATGACTTTGATGTTACAATGCAAGCCAAAGTCTTCCAAAACTTTTTATGAGTATGTTTTTGAAAAACTATCCTTAATTCATAAAATGCAGCTTCCTTTAACCAACAGTGATAAAGTAAATTTAATTATGGGAGGAATTGATGACCCACAAATTAAGTTCTCTGTTGAAACAGCAGGTATTACTGATCCGGCAATTTTAGCAAAGCATTTTAAAAATATGCAACATGTTCCGAAAATAGGATTGCCTAATCAAAGTATTCAAACAAATAAAGTAGAATCAGCTCTTAAATGTTTTTATTGCAAACGTCGAGGTCATATACAGAGAAATTGCCCCGTTAATATTAGGCAAAATAAACAATCCGTTTCATCTGCAGCCGGTATACATTTCATAAGTACAAACGCTATGGAAAATGCGAATCAAAAGTTTTATAAAGAGATATTCATAAAAGCTAAAAGCATGAGGTGTTATATTGACTTGGGAAGTGAGTGCTCATTGATAACCTCCGAAGCTGTCAAGGCTCTCGACTTACAACCCATAATGTTACAAAACAATTCATTGTATTTAAAAACAATTCGGGGAATCGATGACGGTTTGGTATGTAATGCGTACGTGATCGCTCGCATTATTGTTGATGGAGTTGAAAGGGAGATCTATTTATATATCCTTGACGATCTCGCTATTGATGCAAATATACTAATCGGGCAGAATTTTACAGAATTGGATGATGTTGAATATATTAAGTCAGGTCAGTTTTTACGTTTCAGATCGTTAAAAAGCTCCGGAACACAATCTCGATCTGTTAAGTCAATCGAGAATAAAACAGTGAATATTGGAATTGAGAACACGGAAATCAGAAATGAAGTTGTGAGCTTGCTCAATCGGTACCGGGGTGCATTGCTCAAAGTGCATATGATGTGGGTTATACCGACATTACAGAAATGAAAATTCAATTGACAACAAATAAACCTATAGCATATAGACCGAGGCGTTATTCTGAAAGCGAGCGAACAGTTATTAGGGACATTGTTAGTGAGATGTTAGAAAAGGGAATAATTAGGGAATCAAACTCTCCTTACGCCAGTTCAGTATTACTTGTAGCCAAGAAAAATGGGGAAAAGCGATTATGCGTCGATTATCGAGCTCTTAACGACATTACTGAAAAAGACAAATATCCATTGCCTCTAATTGAAGAACAAATAAATAGTTTAAGTGGTTATAAATATTTTTGTAGCCTTGATCTCGCGTGTGGTTATCATCAGATTAAGATGTCATCCGAATCCATTCCGTTTACAGCTTTCATAACCCAGGATGGTCACTATGAATTTTTAAGAGTGCCTTTTGGGCTGTGTAACGCCCCGTCCGTGTTTTCTCGCATGATTAATACTGCATTAGGCAATTTAAGATTCAATAAAGTATTGGTGTATCTTGATGATATACTGATACCTGGAAAATCTGTACGCGATACTCTGGAAACATTAAAAGAAATTTTAGACATCCTACAACGGCACGGACTTACTTTAAAATTATCAAAATGTTTCTTCCTTGAAACTAAAATCGAGTTTTTGGGTTACGAAATTTGCAATTCAACAGTAAGACCAACAGATAGAAAAATTGAAGCAGTCAAACAATTTCCACAACCTACAAATATACATCAAGTTCGTCAATTTTTGGGTCTGACCGGATATTTTAGAAAATTTATTCCAAATTATGCAGCGAAATCGAGACCTCTAAGCATATTACTACATAAAGATTATGTATGGGAGTGGGGCGATACACAAATTGACGCATTCAACATTCTTAAAAATTATTTGATATCAAAGCCCATTTTGGCTATATTTGATAAAACACGCAGTACAATATTATACACGGATGCTAGTAGAATCGGCCTTGCTGGATTACTCGTACAAATAGAAAATAATCGCGAACACCCTGTAGCTTATTTCAGCAGACAAACAACCACCGCCGAAAAGAATTATCATTCTTTCGATTTAGAGACATTGGCCATCGTGGAAAGTGTAAGGCGATTTCGGTCGATATTATACGGAAGATTCTTTACCATCGTAACAGATTGTGCAGCAGTACGAGGTACTTTCAAAAAAGAGTGAGCTTAATGCCCGAATCGGTCGCTGGGTGATGTACTTAAACGAATATGACTACGAAATTAAACATAGGACCAACACACGAATGCGGCACGTAGATGCTCTAAGTCGAAATCCTCCGGTTTAATGTAAACGTGTACTGTCGATAACCATAACAGAAAGTGATTGGCTGCTTGCCGCACAACAACACGATTCGGAAATCCAAGACATTAAAAACGTATTACAAACAGGCGAGGCACATGTAAATAAACAATTGTTTAATAATTATAGTCTTAAGGGTGGCATAGTTTACAAAAATACAGATACTGGGTTACGCTGGGTTGTACCAAAATTAGCACGTTTTCAAATTATTCGCACTTGTCATGATGATGTAGGGCATTTTGCAGTTTCGAAAACATACGAATTACTAGCTAGTAAATATTGGTTCGCCGATATGAGGCGATTTGTATCAAAATACGTCAAGAATTGTCTTAATTGCCTGTATTTTAAGACACCGGCTGGTAAAAAGCCTGGTTATTTAAATCCAATTTCTAAAATTCCAGAACCGTTCCATACTATACATATCGATCATCTTGGCCCTTTCATAAAAACTCGTAAAGGCAATACCCAAATAATTGCTGTTGTTGATGCATTCACAAAATTTTTAATAGTTTACCCGGTCAAAAACACGAAAGCAAAACACGTTGTAGTATCCTTAAAAGATATGATTAAAACATTTGGTGTTCCCCGTCGAATCATTTCAGATCGAGGACAAGCTTACACGTCCGTCCGCTTTCAAAGTTTTGTTAAGGAAATAGGTGCGACTCATCATGTAAACGCCGTTGGGTTGCCCAGAGGAAATGGGCAAGTCGAGAGGTATAACAGAACGCTCCTTGGTTCTTTGGCAACGATGGGAGCTAACCTGGATGATGACCGGTGGGATGAGAATGTTTGTAATATTCAAGTGGGAATTAATGGTACCATAAATAAAGCTATCGGCGTATCTCCCAGCGAAGCGCTTATGGGATTCCGAGTTAGGGTTAACTCTGCACTGGAAATAAATGAAATAAATCCCGTTGATGTCACTGAGGTTCGTAAGAATATGCAAAATAAAGTCCGTTGTGATCAACAAGAACTAAAAGGACGTTTTGACGCCAAACGCTTTCCAGCACCATGTTATAAAGTAGACGATTTGGTCATGTTAAAAATAACTTCTAAACCTGCAACTGGGACTAGCCGTAAACTTGCTCCTAAATGGAGGGGTCCCTTTCGAGTCACGAAAATTCTAGAGCATGATAGATATGAGGTCAGGGATATAAAAGGAATGCAAAGGTCGCAAGTTCCCTACTGTGGAGAAGCGGGACCTGAAAATATGAAACCATGGATTCATTTCATTAACGATGATTAAAAAATGAAAAAGAGGTAAGTCGACCTTGGTCTGGTTTGTCCGGCAAGGGTGGAGGTAAGTCGACCTTGGTCTGGTTTGTCCGGCAAGGGTGGGTACCATGAGGTACGATGAGGACCATGTTTGACCTGATCAGTCAAGCACAGTGTCCGTAGTTTTAAGGGCTTGACGATCTGATCAGTCGGAGCCGCGGACCCAAAAGTGAGTCGGTGTTCTGGTGGACCTGTATCTCTACAAGGATCGTGTTGACTCATGGGTGCCATACTTAAGTCAATTAAGTTGGTGGATAGGTAGTCATTATGATTGTGGTTCAAGTGTAAACATACATGATGTCTTGATTATAATTACTAATAAGCTTGGCCAAGTTCATTATCTAATTTACAGGCTAGGTCAGACTGTGGGAGACTCTGGACCAGAGAGTAACAGATCTTCAGGTTGCGTGTGGCTTCTGATTATTTTTGCCTTAAAAAAAAAAAAATATATTCACAACATGGATTTACGAGTAACTAAATTTTTGTGTTTTCTTTTATAGAAAGTACAACTGCCCCGTTTCGATCGTCATGTTCACGCGAGGACGCTGGTCGTCAGGAAGGGCCGTGTAAAGAATTGGCAGGACCCGAATAGTGCCAAGCGCAGTTTTGGGAATAGGCACGTTCGGTGAGATGAGCACAGCCGAGGAGGCCTGGGCCTGACGGAGGAAGCGGGGACACTTGATTCAATACTCTCAAAGAGAACGCATGTTATTATATATGAACTTAATGTGTGTATTATTTTACTTATATGTTTGCAATATAGTTTGGTTGAGTTGAACTATTACTTTAATTCCTTACACCAATTACTATATTCATGAAGCTGGCGTTGGCCTTACTAGTTGTAACTTTAGCAACAGCATATCTATCATTTGGCAACACTGCTGTTACCCGAAATGGACCTTTATATTTGGGAAGCAACTTCCTGCTTTGACCTGCAGCTAGCGTATCTGTTTTCTTTACCATTCTAAATCACCCTCATTGTATGGAAAAAGTTTACAACGTTTTGCATCAAGTCTTACTTACTAAATTGTTTTTAATTACTCAGTAGGTACATGTTCAAACTGTACCGAAGGCTCTTTTAATATCATTTAATTAAAATTACAATTATACTACCAACAGTAACCATCATCATAAACATATTACATCAATTGTTTATCAACATCAGTATATTATCAATTGATTATTTTCATGAACATAATACCATTTCATCAACATCAACATGTTTCCAATAATTGTTCATTTTCAATAATTATGACTTTTCACTATTGAGCATCATCATAAACAATTGTGAACAATCAATCAAGCATCGTCAGGTTCCATCTTTAATACTCGAGCATTTTCCCTCGACAAACCCAACAGCATTTAAGTAGTGAGTCATGCATGTCTCTCAAAAAGTCTTTGAACATCCCAAAACCTTTGGGATATCACTAATACGAGACACGAACTTTCCTTTTCATGTCTTTAGGGATTTATTAAAGTGAATCACTTTGTATATTTTTGTTGTCTTTCAGTTAAGAGTGAATATAAACTTTACAAATGCATCGGCGGTTACAGTTCTTGTTCTTAAAACATTCACCATACTAAGATTTGTCGAAACATACATATTAGTTGATCAACGTGCGAACGAAATAACATGTTATTACAGTTGCCATTATTTTCAAAACAACAATTTTTCGACATACCCCGTATAATAATAACTTATGTGTATCTATTTAATATTATATAAATTTAAATCAAATAGTCAATACAGATTCCATAAAACGCTTCATAAACTAAAAATAACCACCAGGCCTAAATATGCAGTATAAATGATATGGATAACATTACTAAATTATTTAAATTGACCATGATTCTATAATTTAAAATAAAACTGTTATGTCTTTAATTTTTTTTTAAATACTCAAGGATCACAAAATGTTTGTTTTCTTTTACAAATTTAAGAGTTGCATGAATTACGAATATTTATTTTAGAGCTCCCCAGTCAAGTTTCTAAATTGCAGTTTGAAATAATAACAATAATTATGAACCAAACATTGAATACTGTGAACCATTTTATTCTGTGAATTCTGCCGTATCAGAATATAAACATTCCGACACACAAACATATTATGAAATATCTATTCTTCAGTGCTATACGTATTTCCAATTACTTATTTATATAAAGCCGATTTTATCTAGGTCTTTTATAAAAGCACCAAACAATCAAAACGCACTTTTTCGGGTAAAAACACTTTAATAGAATTAATAACAAAAGTCGAGCTATTCAACTATCATCGCTTCTGTTTCTATTTTCATCTGTTACATTTTATTCTTATTTCTATTTAGGCCTCATCGATACGTGATAAAATCAAAAACATTCTTTATAGCTCACATATGACATCACCACGTATCGACCTATGTCAATATTGGAAATCAGCATAACGATAAAATTTAAATTAAAACCTGCGTATTACATATTTTTAAAAAATATCTAACTTATCAAAAAGAACGCTAACATTTATTTGTTTATATTTCAGATCCATTTTTCTAAAACATCTGTATTAATTACATTATAAACACTCGCTATTCAAATCAGTTAAATATTTAATGCGTTTATTTTCAATAGGAATAATAATTCAATAATACACTATTGTATTACAAGAAATAACGTTTACAGAGCGATTCTAGCATAATTGCTACTCAAATTGACCCATATTTTTTTCTTATATATCACTTGTTCAGGCGGGGCGCACGCATAATCACATTATATTTTACTACTCGGCGAACTTGACCAATCAACGATGTGAATTCCATTTTTAACACTTAATTTTCACCACAAATTGTAAGAATTATTTAAATTCTGTGCAATCATTTACCATTTACATAAAGTACAAAATATTTTATCATTGTCATTATCAGCTGATCCTTGATCATTATTTCTAACGAGTACCAGGTGTTAAGCTTATCAGTGCCCGTGCATCACTAATCTGAAAATGTTTTCAACCCTCTCCACTCCATCGTGAGGTAGGGATACTGATAAAATATAAAGCAAATACTCTAAAGGGTAATATTCTTGAGTGGTGGAAAACACATTAATTTTTAAACAAATTTCTACAAAATGTGAAAACAACATGTATTTCGTTAAAGTAAATACCATATTTCGGATCTCAATTTATTCCTTTAAATTTATATTAAATTTTTAACAAACAAATTTCAGCACCATTTCAATCTGTAAATGTAAGGTCAGCAAGTCCTTAATTTTATTCACTGAAAACTTGTTACTTTACAAGCATTGACTCAAAATATGCATATTTCTTAGAGCCTCTGCTGCCTCTTAACAACAACCACTAAAATTCATCAGTTCAAATTAAATTGTCAATCATATGATTTCACCTGCTTACCTTTTGACCTGTATATTCTTTTTTTATTTATTTTTTTTTTTTTTTCTAAATTTTCATTAGTATTAACTTGATTAGAGTAATTTATTTCAGACTCGTATTCATATAAATGTTAATATTCAATTTTGCTACGCAAAATAATTTCATTAAATGTTTATACTTACATATATCATGTTTAAGTTCAAAAATAATAAATATTTCCACTTTAGTAATTTAATGTAATCCAGCTTTATCATTAACATCCCCAAAATTCGTGATTCATAAAATATTACTTTTACAGTTCTACAATTTTTATCAATTTCTTCCAAAGACATTTGAGCAACATAATCAAATATCATAGAACAACTTCCTGAACATTCTTAATATTAAAGACAGACTCACCACTTACATACATAGCTGTATTCAGGGTTAATAATATGGCACATGTGGTTGTGTGTTTTATTATTATTATTATTTTTATAAAGCCCCGCCTCAGTGGCGTATACAACCTGCCATGCCTTGACGAAGAGGCTTGATCCGTCAAGTCGTCCTCTGCATCTTCGTACACACAGCGCATCGTCGCTTTTGTCCGTGTACCATATTACCAAAGGATATCAAAGACACAGGCCCAACACAAACCTCCTTCAAATTGTCGATTTGTCTCTGGACGTGTTCTACTGTCAATGGCGGAGTGCGGGACCTTTCCGACAGCTCAGCGGAAGCAGCAGGAGTAGTCA
The DNA here is from genome assembly GCA_029963845.1 of Rhamnusium bicolor. NCBI lineage: Eukaryota > Metazoa > Arthropoda > Insecta > Coleoptera > Cerambycidae > Rhamnusium > Rhamnusium bicolor. Next base: position 668,272 of record JANEYF010006007.1, read on the forward strand.
CAATGGCCTGGGATGAACTGGGCGTTGATGGATAACCACTGTTCACTTAGTCGATTCAGCATTTTTTTTTTTTTTGTTCTTTATCCAACTTCTGAGATGTAAGGGCCAATAAAAACAACACAACCCGGTGAAATTATAAATAATATATTAACCACAGAAATACACTTTTAAATAATATATGATTCTTATTTGACGGTCTCTAAATGAATGAATCCTCTACGTTGCTAATATTTAGCCCGTGACTGCCAATTTATGCTGAAGGCGCCCATCGGATTCCTGTAGCCTAAACATTGGGCCTCACAGCTAGCCAGCGGCGGGGAACCATTATTTTCCTTATTTTATGCCGCTAACACTATATTATATAATTTAGGTAAAATTATATAAAACTTTCCGTTTCACTTACTAAATTTTTTACTCTCCAATATCATGAATTCATTATTAAATTAATATTTATACCTATATCTTATAACTATTATGATTTATTTGAATAAGAACAAAAAATTGTAATTTTTTAAATGCTGTATTATATTGTACCATTGTATTTTTACTTAAAGAAGAACTAATTCTAGCATTGATATTCGAGATATCCTGTTGTAAGAACGATTCCCTGACTACCATGATGTAACTAGGCATTATTTTATTTAAAACTGTTGTCACAAGAGGAAACGGCGGAAATGCATAGAGGTAAGTATTACTCCAGGTGATTCAAAAGGCATCTATTACAATGGAGTCTGGATCTCTTTTCCAAGAAATATATCGACTGACTGCATTTATTTTTGATGCAAACAAGTCGATTTCTGAAATGCCAAGTGTCAAAGCGATTTTTTCAAATGCGGTGTTATTTAAACTATATTATTCTTCTCTATATATCTAGATCTGGAGTCAAGGCCTGTTTCTATATTATATTCAGATTCAGTATAAGTAGCAAAAATCCTCTAGTTTCACATCGCTGCCAAATTTTCTTAGTTCATTAACTTTTTTATGTCCTACATCCCCCCATGGGGTTAAGATTTGAAATTGCAGTGGTATTGTTTATTACTTTCTTATACCTAATATAAAGAAGTATAGTCATCGTGATTTTTTTCGACCTCGAGATTTTGATTGATATATACGTTTTGAACCCTGCTGAATCCATTCTGACTATTTCCGAATTATGTTTGTCAGTACGTGTGCGTGTGTGTGCGTGTGTGTGCGTGTGTGTGTGCGTATGCGTGTGCGCGCGCGCGGGGGCGGGCGTGCATGCGTGCGTGTATGTGTGTGTGGTGTGTATGTGGTGTGTGTGTGGTGTGTGTGTGTGTGTGTGTGTGGTGTGTGTGTGGTGTGTGTATGTGGTGTGTGTGTGGAGTGTGTGGTGTGTGTGGTGTGTGGTGTGTGTGGTGTGTGTGGTGTGTGTGTGGTGTGTGTGGTATGTGGTGTGTGTGTGTGTGTGTGTGTGTGTGTGTGCGTGTGTATATATGTATAAACATTGTTTTGTTTATTGTCATGGTAACAAGATTCATGGCACCTACTATTAGAAAAATTATACGATTATTCTATTTTATTTGGAAGGTGCAAATCAATTCAACAACTCATTTAAATATGTTTTAATTTTTTGTTTTAATTTTAAGTTGAAGCTAATAAAATTGGATTATTTTAAAATAAATTTTCTTCATGGCCTACTTAGAAAACTGAATTTTTTTATATTTTACATCAGTAAATAATTTTTTCCTGATATTCTGATACATCATTGAATCTAGTAATGTACCTGTGAATTTTCATCAACTTGCAAATGGTTCCAGAGGTTAAAACAACCCTTTAAACATTTAAAAAATGTGTAACTTCCCAACCAGTCATTTGTCCACAATTTCGTTTTGATAGAGGGTAAAATAACTCGTTAGTAATCTATCTGTAAACTTTCATCGATTTTCAAAGGATTCCAGGAGTTAAAACAACTCTTTAAACATTAAAAAAAATTGTAACTTCTTTACTAGCTATTTGTCCATAATTCAATTTGAAGGAAGGTAAACTAACTCGTTGTTAATGTACCTGTAAATTTTTATCGACTTGCAAAGGGTCCCAGAGGTTGAAACAACCATTTAATCATTTAAAAATTTCCAACCAGTTATTTGTCCATAATTTAATGGAGGGTAAATTAACTCGTTAGTAATTTACCTATAAATTGTCATCGACTGGCAAAGGGTTCCAGGGGCTGAAACAACCATATAAACATTTAAAAATTTCGTAACTTAACAACGAATTATTTATCCATAATTTCGTTTTGCTGGAGAGTAAACTAACTCGTTAGTTATGTACTTGTAAATTTCATCGGCTTGCAATGGGTCTCCAGGGATAAAACAACCCTTTAAACATTCAAAAATTTGTAACTTTACAACCAGTTATTTGTTCATAATTTTGTTTTGATAGAGGGTAAACTAACTCGTTAGTAAAGTACCTGTAAATTTTCATCGACTTGCAATGGGTCCCAGAGATTGAAACAACCCATTAATAATTTAAAAAAATTGGTGACTTTCCAACCAGTTATTTGTCCATAATTTCGTTTTGATGGCGGGTAAACTAACTCGTTAGTAATGTACATGTAAATTTTCATCGAGTTGCAAAGAGTTCCGGGGGTTAAAACAACCCTTTATCCGTATAGATAATTATTAACAATTTAAATGAGTAAATCACTCGTTATATGCATCTCTTCAACACCAAGAGAATGTTGGAATAACAAAATATTTTATAAGGACATTCTTGCTAGGGAGATGGGTAAATATCCTGTAGATGCATGTCGTCAAGACCCAAAGAGTATTTTAATTCATATGTGGGTGAGGAGAAAATCACCCGGCATCTCTTCAACACTCATTGTCAGAGAGTGTCGGAATAATAGAAGATGTTATAAGGATATTTTTGCTTGGAAGATGATAATCTCCTATAAAAGGCATATCGTTAACAGCCAAAGAGCATTTTAATTCATATGAGGGTGACGAGTAAATCACCCGATATATCCATCTCTTCAACACCCAGATAGTGTTGGAATAACAAAATATGATATAATGATATTTTTGCTAGGAGATGAGTTAATTCCTTGTATATGCATGTCGTCGGGTGATAAGTAAATCACCAGGTATATGCCTCTCTTCAACACCCAGATAGTTTGGCATAACAAAATATGTTATAAGAATATTTTTGCTTGGGAGATGAGTGAATTCCCTGTGGATGCATGTCGTCAATTTTAATAATGTTTTTGTTAGGGACGATTAAATCACCTTTTGTCCACAAAAGCTTCCCGTGGGTCCTAGAGTGCCGACGGCGGTTCCGGCGGTAGTGGACGTCGAAGGCGCGCCATGGACCGTCGTTGACCGCGGCGCTCCTGGGAGTGGGAATACAACATCGAGCGGCAATATCGCGTCGTACATGTTAGCAGGAGTCTCGTCATGGAGCATGATGTCTGAGGGACCCTACGAAATTGAGATGCAAAGTTGAGAGTCCGTGGTAGTTAGCAAATCGGTGCACTAGAGACAAATTACGGATAATTTGAAAGTTAATATTAATCAGGCCTGTATATTAAATAAGGCAGCACTAATTTAGACCGTTGTTTGGATGGTGATGACAAAGAGGTCTTTAATAATTAATTGTTTTGTTTTTTAAATGTTTGTTTTCTTATGTTTTCTTTCTATTCAAATATTAAAATCAAGTGTAGTATTTAATTTTAAAATGTTGTTAATTTTAATTTCTGACAATATCTGTAATCTATGACCAGTACAAAGGATCATTAAAGTTGCTAATTTTAAACTAAGATTTTCTCAAATTAACGTATCAAGACGACAAAGATGTGACATATACAATAAAACTATGCAATAAGAATCCCAGATTGTTTTGCATTTCGGAAAGACTGGTTTAAGCCTAAAATCACACTTTAAGAATCTGTTTATTAGGCATTCTTCCACTCTTGTAATAATAATTAAGTTAATATCTAACCTTCCATACATTTCGACCTGCACTGACAATACTAAGTAGCGTAATGAATGGATATTATTAGGTAATAAGGTAGATAGCTTTCTTTCAACTAAATGCGCTGAATAAAACTGCAAAGTGTTATATTAGGAACGGATCAAGAATATAATTTTAAATTAATTCTTCACACTATCCTTCTCGCTATCCTCCGTGATTTTGAGAAAATTTTCACTAATACTGATTAAAGTGTAGGGCCGGTGCTAGCCCTAATATTAATGAGATAATTTTTAAATATGCCGCGTTTATTTTTATAAAGGTTGGTAGTTGGTGCGAACAAACTTATTGACCCTGGATCTCTGGAATAATGGCAAAATGATCGCAGTTGAAACACACTATATAGTTTACTATTCGTCGAGGATTAGAACCACATTAACCTCGAAATAACGTTATTTTTGTTATTCGTCTATTTTGGTGGAAAGAATGAAATTATTCAAAAAAAAAATATTATTTTATTAGCAAGAATGAAGTTTACAATGTAATTCAATACAATTCTACACGACCCTGCATTTCAAAGCTCTGCTTCCAACGTTCTGTAGTAGCTCGAAAACCTTTTTGGAAAGTATCTGCTGTAATGCTGTTGACTGCAGTTCGAATTGATCTTAAGGTCTTAGAGGTGGCCATTAACTTTCGTCTGATAAACTTTGAATTTAAAAAATTCCCACAAGAAGAAATCTAAGAGCGTTAAATCGGGTGTGAGTCAGGAAAAGCTTCATTCTGGTAGTCTCTAATAATGATTGCTCTCACTTAATAAAAAACATCAAAATCGCATTTCAAACAAACAAACAAAAAAAATAGACATTAGTTTTGCTTGCAATTTCACTTACTGGACTTATCCAGTAAGTGAAAACTGTTATCTTAATAACAGTTTTCGTTATAAACAGAACAAGTTTATGAGACTAGATTTATGCTGACTACCTGACGAAAATGTCACCTTAATGATTACTAACAAATTTTTTAATTCAAAGATTAATTTTTACAATCTACCGTTAAATTTGTCATGCAATAGTTAACGTTAATGTAAGAAAAGGCAGAAAAGTTTGTCATTTTTAAATTTTTACAACGCTTATCTGGTTTTTGGTTTACTAAATACAAATAATACAAATAAAAATACAAACAATTTCTTTGCGAAGGTCTTGATCAAGGGGGTCAGGTAGATACTATCTACACAGACTTCTCTAAGGCTTTTGACAGGATTGACCACGGTGCTTTGATTTCTAAACTTGATAAATTTGGTCTCTCAAAAGCGTTACTTCTTTTAATACAGTCATATCTAGAGAATCGACATTAATTTGTTCAGTACCGTGGTCATAAATCGAATAGCTTCTTGCAAAGATCTGGCGTGCCACAGGGTTCTATACTAGGACCGCTCTTCTTTGTAATGTACATTAATGATATTTTTGAAAGCTTGGATACTAATGTTCACTTCCTCTTGTATGCAGACGACCTAAAAATGTACCGATTTATTGATAATGTTCATGACTGTCAAATTCTGCAAAAGACCTTGGATACCATTAATACCTGGTACATCAACAACTATCTACCCCTCAATGCTAGCAAGTGTAATGTCATGTCATTTGGCCGGAAGCATAATCTGTACGTGTACAATTATATTATTGATAATGTTGTTTTACAAAGACCTGATATTATTAAAGGCTTTGGCGTGTATTTTGATCCTAAATTGTCATTCAATAAGCATGTCCAAATGGTAATTACTTCTGCTTTTAAGAGTCTTGGCTTTGTAATCAGGAACTGCAAAGATTTTAAAAATGTCAACACTCATCGATTACTCTATGTAACATTTGTTAGATATCGCCTTGAACATGCTTTAGTTGTGTGGAACCCAATTTATAATGTCAATATATTACAATTAGAGAATATTCAGAGTAAGTTTTTAAAATCTGCAGTGTACACTCTTGAGGGAACTTATCCACCTATTGGATTTCCACAAAATATGTTGTTAGAAAAATTTAACTTGCCAAACGAAGAATATCTCAGTCAATATTTTTTTTTATATAAAATTGTTAATAATCGGCTGGATTGTATTAACCTATTAAATCAAATAAGTTATAAAATACCTAGAATTTCTGCTCGCCATAACAACTTATTTATTTCACACATACCAAGAACTAGGTAATATTCTCTTGGCCTCTCCAATACACCAAATGTATGTCAACTATGCTAAAATCGAAGATTGTGTTGATATATTCTTCTGTAATGAAAGTGTAATTAAAAACTCTGTTTTGCATTTTGATGTTTTGTAATTTACTGTATTCTTTATTTATTTGTATATGTACAAGTGTATATTTATATGTGTATATACAATTCTATATGTTTTGTTCGTATATATTATATATTTAATTAAGAAATTTTTTGTAACACTCAAAATTGTTTATTGTGTATTTATCCATACATAATTTCAATGTACCTAACCCTGTAATTGGGCTCCTGCCTATTGGATTTTGTATTTAAATAAATAAAATAAAATAAAATAATGTATGAGTAATCAAATGCCCTCATCATTTTATCCCCAATACTTACAATAATATTTTAAATTTCGTACTTCTGTAACTAACTAATCGCACCCACAAAATAAATAAAAAATATGCATCCTTAAAAAGTAGTTCGTATTCGACTATAAATTACAGCTGCCCGTCTTGAGCGAATATTCAATATACAGGGTGTCCGGAAATAACGTTCGAATATTTCGGTGGGTGGTTCTACATCCAAAAATATGAAGTTCATATGAACGGGGGTCAGGAATTGCTTCCTAACGGAGTTACGCCCCTCCAAAGATGGTACAAAAAAAATCGTTTTCTTGATTTTTTTTAAGAACTATAACTACTCGTGAGAAGGGCGACTGATCAATTGCGCCCTCAAAAAAATCAAAGTTGGCTTATATCAACCTGATAGAAATGTCATTAAATGTACATAAATAAATAAAGTAAACTGAATTCATATCACATGTTTATTATTTATCATTACAAAAGGTGTTCAAATGCCTCCCATTCATTTCGATGTAGCTTCTAACTCGCTTTTTCATAGATCTCCTTACATTTTTAAAAATACCAGGTCTATTTTTTATGAGTTCGCATCCATCTATCACACTCTGCTCCAATTCTTGAACATTTTGGACACGGACTGCATAAACCAAAGATTTTAAATAGCCCCATACGAAGTAGTCAAGTGGATTTAAATCCGGAGTACAAGGAGGCCAAGCTTCAGGGCCACCTCGTCCTATCCATCGCTCATGGTGCCCTAACTTCCAAACTAAAATGTGTCGGTGTCCCATCCTGCATAAAATACATGTTACACATAAAATAGTATGTCACATCGTCAAGCAAATTATCTAAAATATTTTCTAGAAAATCTAGATGATTTTGACTGTTCAAACAATTTGGCAAAACATAGGGTCCTACCAAATGGTCACCAATTATCTCCACCCAAACATTGATTAAAAATTTATATTGATGCATCGATTCAAAAATTTGATGTGGGTTTTCGTCAGCCCACACATGAGAATTGTGGAAATTGACTATTCCATCCCTAGTGAAACCGGCTTCATTAGTGAAAAATATTCTAGTTAGAAAATTAGGGTCCTCGTGCCAGTTTCGCCTAAACCATTGAGAAAAATTCATCCTGGGCTGAGAATCCTCAGGTTTCAATGCCTGAACTCTCTTTAGAGGTGATAAGGATAAAACAACTATTCATAAAAAATTCCCAAACACAGCTTTTCGGAATGTCCTCTTGTATAGCAATTCTCCTAATGCTGGTTCCTGGATTAGCTGCTACTAATTCTAGGACCCTTTCCTATACTTCTATGGTGCGAGTGGTACGATGTCTCCCGGAGTTACTTGAATTCTTTTTGAAAGTACCTCTTTCGCACAGTCTGAGATGTAAACTGGTGAACGTTTTGTCACAGGGAATCTTTCTGCCATCAATAAATGATTCTTCATAAATCCTACGCGCTTTGGAAGCGTTCCCGTTGGCCTTGCCATACATGAAATGCATATTCGTCATATCTTCAAAAGAATAGTCTTCCATTTTACAGTATACAGTTACAACTTGACAGGTTGAAATAAGCCTACTTTGATTTTTTGAAGGCGCAATTGAGCAATCGCCCTTTTCACATCGAACTTTTCTATCGGGTTTTAAAGAAAATCATACGTTCTACGTTTCCCCAAGAGTACATTTTATTTAAAAATTTGTCTGGGAAATCATATTTAAAGTAAAAAATGGAATATATTTCAAAGAAACAAAAATTATGGGCATTTTAATTAGGAGTCTCCCTATTTCGTAAGCCCCTGGTCGTTGCCCCCCGTTTTTTTAGCACCAAACGATTTTTCATGATAAAATTACTACATGTACCAAATTTCATCGCTCTAGTAGCAGTAGTTTTTAAAAAAATCAGAAAAAAACTATTTTTTTATATCATCTTTGGAGGGGCGTAGCTCCGTTAGGAAGCATTTCCGGACCCCCGTTCATACGAACTTTTTTTTATATTTTTGGGTGTAGATTCTACACCCGCCGAAATATTCGAACGTTATTTCCGGACATCCTGTATTATAGCCTTAAATGCATTTTTCTGTGACTCGGAGAAAATTAAAGATGTAATTCAAACAAAAGAAAAAAATTATACTATAGATGAAAAGGTTGGTGCCATCTAGTATATGTACATAAATTAATGATTATATAATTATTTATTTAAGCATTTTTGCTTCAGCAATTAAAGATATTTGTAACATTAATTGAATAGTGAATTTAAGTTGTTTTAGTTTAAAAAATAATATTTACATGCAATTTGAAAAACAAATACAATTTAAATCTATCTCACGTCAGCGTCTGTTAAAAAATATTTCCACCACTGGGGGCGTAGCTCAGATGGTAGAGCGCTCGCTTAGCATGCGAGAGGTACCGGGATCGATGCCCGGCGCCTCCACAACGTTTTTGTTTATTAATATTTAGAAATTCATATCTGTAAACATTTTGTTTAATATTATGTACAACTCTAAATTAAACAATACTAGACTCACAGTCAGATCAAAAAGCAAAAATAATCAGTCGCTGAGCTTTATATTTAGTAGTACCATCTGGTTTCATATAATGCATTTATAATATTTGCTGCTGTAGAACACTAATTTTCTAGTTCAATAATTTGCAACTAAGATACGCCATCTCTTAAGGAATAGAGGGACTACATATAACGCATGTAAATTTCTGTCTTCTGGGATACATCGATTTTATAGACAGAGTTGGCTTGGCGGAACTGAACAAAAACATTCATTCTGATTCAAATAACAATGAGGAGAATCTTTTGATGTAGTGCAGTGGCGGACTGACCATGGCGGCGATCGTCACAACGCCCCTGTCCAGAACGTCCCCTAATCGATCCCTAAAAATGCTCTTTTGTTCTTTTGCTAAAGAAAAAAGTATTCCAAGATTAGGTGCATAAAAAATCTATTTAAATATTTCAAAATTAAATAACATAAATATAAATTATTAATTTTTACTATTTTTTACAAACATTTCAAAGATGGTAAAAATCAATCTGCATCGAATAAATCGCGTATTGCGCTATTGTGGTTATAGCATAGGTCCTACTCTAGTGTCTCTAGTTTCATTTTAAATACACAATACAATAATGTGACCCAGGGTTGCCCGATGCAAATAAAGAAATTCAGCAGCTCTTTCTTCAAAAAGTTGACAGATTTCACCAGATTCCAGTTCCTCAAAAGTTGTCAGATTTCACTAGTTATTTTTATAAAAGTAGACAAATAGTTTCGTAAAAATCTTATCAATAAAATTAATTGTGAAGTAATTATACGGAATTAAATGAATAATACTAAACACAACATAAAATTCATTCTCGCATCATTAGTAAAATACATATAAATAAATAGTTAATTAATTAAATTAATCAATAGCAGTACTATTAATATAATATATAACAAATTGAATTTCCAATTAGAATTTAACTTAGAACTTGCAAGAGCAGTACTTTTCTGTAACTTAATGTGTTTCACTGAAAGTCTGGGATGAACTGAAGGAATTTGAAGATGAATATTTGATAATTTAGAATCTACTGGATAATGCCTTTACTTGAAATAACGAATATAGTGATAAAGACTATAGCTATAAATCAATACAACGAAGAAAATACAAGTGAGGAAGAAATAAAAAATGAATATACAGATACCATTGATGATGATAAAGGAAAAGAAAAGAGTGATCAAACCACTGATAAAACGAAGATGAAGATGACGCATATAAAAATCAAAGTGGCGACCTTAAAACTAACAAAGACGAATATGAAGCATCAAAAGAGAAAAAATGTAATGAAGTGTGCAAAGAATGTGTTACGTGTGCATTCTGATTACTTTACAAGTATAATTTGCATACCAGCATTTACTCTAATTTATATAAGGTGATTAAATTTTAACCCTTTCCTGTGCCCAGTATAGTGTGAACGATCATTCCCTAAGTTAAAAATAATAAAGAAAACCGCCTTAGATCAACGTTGGAAGAAACATTATTAGAGAGCCTTATGATTATTAATATAGAAATATACATGATCACAGAAAGCATATTGAAGAAATACGCCAATTCTTCAAAAGAATTACGAAGACCTTTGTTATATTGAAAGTTCCTGTTTTTATTTTTTTTAATAGTATTTTTATTATTATTACTATTTAGTTGCTTGTTATATTTTTAACTAGTTCTTACAATTAAAGACTTTAAAGTTTTTTTTATAAAATTCATTTTTATTTTGTACTTATGCTAAATCAAATAAAAATATATGATTCTGTGAATAGTGTTTTTTGATATTTTTACCCCCACTCACTATATACAGGACCTTCGTGGACATGTGCCCTCGCTGCCCCTCTGTACAAATCGTCACAACCATCAACAAGTGACAGTCCGCCACTGATGAAGTGTTTGGCAGTGGCGGCTGGTGAAATTTATGTTATGTCATATTTAGTATTGGAGTATGGGACCCAAGCGATACTTTAAGACAACAATCAATATTAAATGAAGAAGTTTCACAAAAAGAAAATGCGAAAAAAAAGTTGAAAAAATTGTGGCCAACCCAGGTTATTATTTAAACGATTAGTAAAATATTCCCAAAACGTTTTTTTCAGAATCAATGATATCGACAGGTTTCGAATTTCATAAAAAATATTGATTTTTTACAGTCGCAATTTCTTGAAATATCCACAGTGAAAAATTAATCTAAAATAAATTTCAAAAGTGTAAAAATTTATATTTTTTATAAAATTTTAAATCTGTTGATATATTTTCCACCTGATTTTGGAAAAAAGTGTTTTGCAAATATTTTACGAGTTGTTTAAAAAATAACGTGATGAGGCACACATTTCTTTTTTGGAACTTTTTTCCGCAAATTTCAATCGCAATATTTTTTTCTGCAAGACTTCTTCATTTAGTCTTGATAGTTATGTGTTAAAGTATCGCTTGGGTCCCATATACCAATACTAAGATATCACTTGAATTTAACATATTGTAATTCAGTGATTCTTGGTTACCGATTTTATTTGCTCAATCTGTTTTAACAAAAATATAAATGGTAAATATATACATATTATGAAAATAAAACCCAATTAAATATGATAGTTAAAATTCATAACTACTAGAACCTAAAGAATTATGTTTATTTACTTAAAAAGCTGCATTCCTAACAACTAAAACATAATGTTCGTAGAAATAAAGAATCCATGTTAAATTCTCAGAGTGAGCCTTACTACAAGTGCATCATCTTTTAATGTGCACCAGAAAAGTCCTGCCGAAAAAATATACATAAAATTGATGAATAAACATAATGTACTGTGTGTTCCAAATTCGAGGAAAAGTATATTTGACTTCATGAAGACTTGGTGCCTTAAATTTACCATATATGTATTGAGAACAATATTATAATACATTTAGAGTAAAATTCGCAATATATTAACAAGTTTATACTCTAGACCTAATAATATAGTAATGCTATCGTATATTATACCAGAAAGTATTCTACGCGTATTTCCCTTTTTGTATAAAATAATAATATACAAATAAACAGTAACACAGTAAATATACTAAGCCCAGTTCCCAGAGAAAATATACCGGCAAAAGCTGGGTTGAAATAATCCTTATGTGAAATTTTGCATTGAAGCAGGTTTTTGATAGTAGAAAAGTATAAAAATTTTTATCAGGGCTACCGTGGCGTCAATCCTCCAAAAATAGTTTTTTTGGAAATAAATTTTATAAAACGCAAAATACAAAAAAATCGTAGAGGTGGAAATTAAATAACACAAAAAATATCCTTAAAAAATTTCGGACATGCAACTGTTTTCGCATACAAAAATAATTAAAGTTATGGGGTCGAAGGTCAACGCGCGAACGCCAAAATTAGCTTTCTTCTGTGCGTTTTGGCATAAAAACTTTAATAACTTTTGGAGTAATGGTAATAGGATCGTAATAAAATAAAACATTTTAAAAGGGAAGTGCTGCTTTCATTATCATATGAATTTTTAACTGTAGCATTTGTATTTGACATTGAAAAACAAATTTAAACTCTTTCTGATCATTTTTAGAGCCTACTCCGTTAAGTTATCTATATTTTGGAATATATTGGTATTAATGTAACAAGTCCATTTAGTTTTGGGATCTGCATTTGTCACTTTTCGATATTATTGTAGTAAAAAATGTGCAAATATTCTGGACAGAAAATGATTTTTTTGTAATCTATACAATTTATTTTTGTATTTTGCGTGTTTTAAAAATTATTTCCAAAAATCAATTTTTAGGAGTTTGACGCCATTTTGTTTTATGTTAGTTTTATGGCAACCTTGAGAACTTTTTTTATATTTTTCTGCTAGCAATGACCTACTTCTACGGAAAATTTCACATAAGGATTATTTCATCCGAGTTTAAAACCACTAAGGACTGGGCTATAATATTAGCAAAAATTCGAAAGCTGAGATTTTTCGAAAATCATCAATATAAAGTTTTCAGAAATTATAGAAACATAAAATGTTTAAATTTTAGTCATCTCCAGATGATTTTAATTTGCTTGGTGATGCACGTTGAGGAAGAGAAAAAGCGGACCAAATATCGCAATCTCCGTACGAGTCCCAAGTGCTATATCCAGGCTACTCGGTCAAAATGGTCGTCCTAATAATCGGTGTACTCGGAGGGATAAAGCCTACGCTGCTCTCGGAACTGAAGATCATACCGGCCTGCCAAAAATCAACCGAGTGGCTGGCAGACCAAATGCAGAAGGCAGTCATTCTGGGTTTTCTCCATCTGCTGAAGGCACACGAGTCTGATATCTACAGTCACTAACCCTGCGGGATGTGGGGAGTGGCTGTAGTTATTGTGCACAATATCTGAATAGATATTTGTGCGTGGGAATACACAAATAAAATAAATATATAAGTAATCTAAATATAAATAAACAATGTAAATATAAATAAAAATTATAAATAAAGTACAATATAAAATAAACAAAATATAAGTAAGTATATGCATAATAGCATAATGTTATATAGATATCTATAGTACATAAACATACATACACATATACTTATAGACACATACACACACATACATTTATACTCATACACACGTATCAATGCAAGATCTTGAGTTTTGGTTGAACTCTTCTGTAGTTGTTAACTGCAGAGATAAAACCAAATTCTGACAAGATATCTATGTACTGATGAATATAATAATGTTCTCTCTTTTTTAAAATAACTATTTATTTCACCAATTAACATACTGTAACCAAAATTTGTTTTCATAGACTGTAAATATTGATATAAATCTGTATTAAATTGGACTGGATCTATTGATTGTGATCTATACACTGCTAATAAATGGATTTTGTTATTAAGGTTATTTATTGGTACCTCTATTAATGATATTTCGTGAAATAGAATGATTTTATATTCATACATGATGTGGTCTTTTACATATATCACTACTCCATCATTCTGGTTAAACGATCCATTATTATGTTATATATGTATATATAAATAACATGATTAAAGTCTCCGCGTTGACGATCTAATTTGTTGCATTTCGCACAATTATTACTATGCACAATACAAGATAAGGCAAAAAATGAATTTAAACATTAACAACTTTAAACACGAACAAAACTATTTGGTTTTTTATATATTAAAGCAGTTGTTCAAAATAACGACCTCCAATTTGAATAAACGTTTGTAACCGCTTTCTAAAATTGCCGTACAAGCTATTTAAGACATATGGGGAGTTTCGAACTTTATCAGCAGCATTAAAAATTCTTTCACTTAAAACTTCTACGTTAGGTACAGGAGTCGAGTAAGCAATATTTTATATGTAGTCCCAAAAGCAAGAATTCAATGGAATCAAATCAGGGCACCGAGGGAGCATTTGAGTGTGGCTTCCCGTCCCCTTTCAATCCAATGATTTCTAAATGTTAACTGAAGCCATTCTCGAACTTCTAAAGAAAAATGAAGGGGCACGCCATCCTGCATCAACCATAGCGTTCGGTGTAATTCAAGATGTAAATCGCCCATAAATGCTAACGTTCTGCAAACAGTTCAAATAAGCTAGACCATTTAATTTATTCGGTAATGCGGAAGGCCCCATTAAATGATTGCCAATAATTTCGGCCCCAAATATTTATAAAAAAGTTGTTCTGACACTGACATCTCCTTGTTACCACAGCGCAGCATCAGAATTTTCGTCGCTCCATAACGCTCCATAAATGTTAGTTACGAAAATTTAAAACACAATATCGTGTAAAACAGGATTCATCAGTGAAAAGTATGTTTTTTTGTTGTAAAATATGAAGGTTTTTGAAGTTCTACTAAAATCCAGTCGTAGTGGAAAGTCAGGAAGGAACATACATATCTTGTGTTTTTTTTTAAATGTCTCTTTGGAATCATCCACACTGATTATTTTTTATGTTGAATTGAAGAGCAACCTGATACCACATTCAGGTTATTCATCAAAATAGTTTAATGTTTGTTGCTCCAATGCATCTTTTATTTGCCCGATGACCACAATCGTGATTTCTTTTCTTAAAACATCTCTTTCTCTTAACCTCAAGTGAATATTATGAAAAGTACGAATATCTGGCATAGCGTAATTACTGAACTTCTGACTATATCTTCTTTTCGCTGCTAAAGCATCTCTTTTACATTTACCATAAATTAAATGCACGTCTGCATATTTTTCGTCAATATAACTAGGCATTTTAAAATCTCTGGTTAAAACACTCTCAGTAATAAGAAATAATTATTTAACTACAAATCCAAGAAATTACGTAATCTTGTCAAATTGTAATTTGATACCAACCTACTAAGTGTTTTAAACTAATTTAATCATGCTCATTACCTAGGTACCTATCATTTTTCTTCAAAAACGGTACATACCTACTAAGAAATTATTTCAAAAGATTTTAAATGAATCAGGAAATTTATTGGAATTTTGTTTATTAAATCCGACTATTATATTGTAGTCTTGTTCGACCTCTTCTGGGGTATTCCTGCTCTGTGTGGAATCCTTCTTACGCGTGTCATACATAAAATCGAACAAGTTCAACGAAAGTTCCTAAAATACATTTCCTTTAAGGCCCATATCGATCCCCCTGAAAATTTCTATTATGACTACAATACATTGTACACTAGATTTTCACTTGACCCTTTAAAAACTAGAAGAGATCAGAGAGACCTCAGGCTCCTCTTTAGAATAGTCAACTCCCTTGTTGACTGTCCCTTGTTGCTTCAGTCAATTGGCCTGGGTGCCCCCTCTAAATGCACTAGGTCAGTTAATGTATTTCATCAGCCTATTTGCCGCACCAATTTTCGTTCCAACTCTTTTATTCCTCGCACTGCAAGATTGGCAAATCGCTCATCAGACAGACTCGACTTTTTTGTCGATTATCGGAGTTTTGTTCGCACCCTGCAGGAAACTGAAATACTATGATATGTATAGACAAATCAGATTCGCACCTTTGTACCTGTTTTGCTTTACTGTTTTGTGTTGTTTATTGTTTTGTTATAATACTTATATTTAGCATTGTCAGCAGAATCGGTCTAGCTGACAATGCTTCTTAGTTACTTAGTTATGTGAATTATAACTTTTATCCTGTTATGTTAGTTTGTTATAACTGAACTATATTAATGTAGACTTTATAGTATGTTGTAACCATTATATTGGGTAAGGCCCGTAAATAAATAAATAAAAAAATAAAATTATTTGACAAAAAGATGTTATTTCGAGAAATTTAATAGGAGTTGTAAATTTCGTTTTATTATTTCATTAGTAAAATAGATCTGGTTTTCTTCCGTTTACGATATTTTGGGAGAAAAATTAAAAACCGTTTTTTTGACGCACGCTTTTAAGGGGTGTCGCTGGACAGGGGAAGGCTTATTTTGAGAAATTTTATATAAAGAACCCATCTTAATTTTCGACAAGGAATCGACAATTAAATTATTTTCACGGTACACGGGACACCTTGTGTACCTATTAATAGTACGTACACATGTGAACTATGGCCAGAGAGTGCTACAAGAACAATTTTGGACCTATGTTATGTAAAGTTATGTAATGCCATTAAATTTACATTTAGTCGGTCAATGGTAATACTTTCAGTAAACTGTAGTTTTGTTCATACTTTGAACGAATGATCGTGAATTTATAGTCAAAATTAAATTGTATTTTTTTCTTGCACTCTCCTAATGATGAAAAGGACAAACTGGTTGGTTTGTCTTATTGAAAAATGATCCAAGTCCCTTGACTTGATGAAGTTTCACATGGCTGGCCGCTCCGCGGCCGATGCATTTTGCACATAAATTATAAAGTATAGTATAACCGCATTGGTCAATGGCACTTCTTTCAAAAGTGCCTCTTATCTTTCCGTCCCAAAATTGACACCAAAAATAAGGAAAGGGGAAGAGGAGAAAAAAAAGATATAGCAAATTGGTAAGGCAAGACCACTAAAGCATGGTTTACTGGTTTACATATAATTAAAAAAAAAAAGAAACAAATAAATGTAATCAATTGAGAACTTAATGAAAGTAATTTTAAAGTCACATTTTATCAACAATAAAAATTAAAGAAAAGTTAAGTATAAAATGAGAACGAAGCAATTAATTATTTTTTCCTCATATGCCAGCATGTTTTTTCCCATACTGCCACCATATCACATTTAAAGTCAATTTATGGACTGCAATTTTAATTAAAATGTTTTTGCAGGTTACATTTTCAATACAAACGGTCCACATTTCTTTTATTTTTAAGAAAAGTATTATTGATTATGTTCCCTTCTTTCAACCTACACTTAAAAAGTAGGTCTTTAATAACCTACGACAACCATAGTGAATAGTGCATGAATATTGATCTTTTTGAGGGAATGGGATTTTAAATCATTTATAACACTTGTTTTGTTGGCGCCAAAAACGATCAATTACAACGTTAGTAAAATACAGGGTGTATCGTATATTTTTCGGAGTGCACAATGGGAAAAATCAGACAATTCATTGCAACAAAATGATAAAATCAAAAACCTTCTCGTTGAGCTGAATTTGACAGTATGATTGTAAACTTTTACATTCTTCCTAGAATCATAGTCGGTTAAGTTTAGTAAGCTAGGTCTGCCGAATCAAGAAAATGTGTTACAGTATTTTGCAATTTTTACTTGGTTGCCATGGCGAGACCTAAAATGGCGCCGCAATTAATTAATTATTCTCAATTAATATAAATTTTACACTACTTGTTGATTTTTTCCTAACTAAAACTAAGTACTATGCAATTTACTTTTGATCTTTCTGGGTTGTTATGTTTTAAAGCTAGAAAAATATTAAAACACGTTATAAAAAAAAGCATATTTATTTTTGAAATAAAACAAGACGTCTAGTTAAAAGACGCGCATGACCCTGCATGAACTTGTAGGTATATAGTTAATTGTTTAAAATAGGAACTGCAATACATAACATGCATGGACATGTTTTCGAGCCTTACTAAAAGAGCCGTCTAAGTCGTCTAATCATTCCACATTTTGGCTGCGACAACGTTTTATGAAGGTTTTTAGATTGTCTTCGTGTATGGTTATTATAATCAAATGACTTTTGCTATAGCTGTCAAAACGTTGGTGCGCCCAAATTACATTTCGGTGTGCTATTCTCCGAAAGCAATCATTGTCAGTATTTCAATTTTCTGTCTTTCTGTTAGGTGTACAATTTTCAGTTTTTATTAAATTTGTGGTAAATTGTATCACAGTGATTTCAAGCAGACTAATGTATTACTGAAAAGAGATGGGCGCACGTAGAGGGGCCAGGAGCCGCCATTGCCTCATGAGAAAGCGGAGACCTTTATTAAAATTAAATTATATCATTAAATTAGAAAAATATCATTTAAGGGCTTTATTAGAAATTAAAACTAAAAATGAGGAATAATAGACATCCAAAGGCCAGTCCTCAGAATTAGTAATTTTTTTATTTTAAATTATTCAGTAGGTAAATCAGAACTGTTGCCTATTGCTGTTGAAAAATCATTATTAGATGTTATAAAACTCCGTATTAGAAAAAAGCAATTTTGGAATCAAAATTAGAAATCAAACACTTACTTCTCTAATAAATTTCAAGTTCTGGGAAAAATCGTGACTGAATATCGAAAAAATAATATCGCCCACCCTGAACTATATTTCCACGGGCGCCCATGCTTTAGAGACGTACTGTATAAATATTTAATATTTTATAATACATGTATACTATTGTAAGTAAAGTAGGTAAAATGTAAATGAAATGAAATAACTTTTTACAACTGATATCGTCCGAGTGGTGTAATTACTAGATTTTAGTTAGGTATTCAAAGTTGCGCGGATGCAATAATTAAAATTAATTATTACATGATTATAAATTCATACAATGGCACGTACACCAAATTATCAGTCGAAAGGCGCTCGTGTATGATAAATGCAAAATATCACTTTCACATTTTTACATAATATATACTCATTTGCTTGATATAAAACGGTAAAATAATTTTTATGCAGCGAAAAAAACGAGTTCTATTTAGTATTCAAGTGAAAAAATACATAAATACATATCGGACGTACTTGTATTGGTAGTGGAATTATTGTTTACTATTATTTTCTCTTCATTCCGTCTTGCTAAGAGTTATCATGGCTCGTATGGTGTATGTTTTAGTTTCTGCTCTGTTACTAAGTGTTATTACAGCATCGGAAATAGGTAAGTAACTTTTTTATTAATTGTAAAAATAAACAAAATAATTATAATGATCTTGGCCTATTAATTCTGATTGTGTATTATTGGTAATAAACAACTGGTAAATAGATAGCTTGACAAACGTAAAAATTATGAATAAAATATAAAAAATAATTCACAATTGTATCACAGACAGATATCTGATCGTATTGACCTTAGCCTGTTAATTTTGATAATATGTACTATCAGTAATAAACAACTGGTAAATGAATAAATATTATAACCCTGACGTAGTTTTCCACGAAACACCAAAACACAATACTGCACACGACGCGCGTTTCGCCAACCAAGTTGGCATCATCTGGAGATGATTAAAACTAACTTTATGTTATACCTAAACCATTGTCACGGTTCGGTGAAACCTGACTCACTAGTCAATAGAGCGCGCTATATGGGATTGGTCATCTGTCACTATGCATACTATTTTTACACTTCGTGATTTCCAAGTTTTCAAATGCATTCAACTGTCTAGTATTTCTTACATTCCTAATTAATCTTAAATTGCTAATATCTATTTTATGGTTGTTCTCAAACTTATCTGTTCTACCATATTTGAGATGGGTCATTTTATTTTATTTTAATTTATTTATTTAAATACAAAATCCAACAGGCAGGAGCCCACTTACAGGATTAGGTACATTGAAATTAATTATAGATAAATACACAATAAACAAATTTGAGTGTTATAAAAAATTTCTTAATATATAATACATACGAACAACACATATAGAATTGTATATACACATATAAATGTACACTTGTACATATACATACACATACAAATACAGATAAATAAAGAATGCAGTAGATTACAAAACATCAAGATGCAAAACAGAGTATTTAATTACACTTTCATTACAAAAAAATATATTTTCGATTTTAGCATAGTTGACATACATTTGGTGTATTGGAGAGGCCAAGAAAATATTAGTTCTTGGTATGTGTGAAATAAATAAGTTGTTATGGCGAGCAGAAATTCTAGGTATTTTATAACTTATTTGATTTAATAGGTTAATACAATCCAGCCGATTATTAACAGTTTTATATAGAAAAATTATTGATTGAGATATTCTTCGTTTGGCAAGACTTGGTAAGTTAAATTTTTCTCACAATATATTTTGTGGAAATTCAATAGGTGGATAAGTTTCCTCAAGAGTGTACACTGCAGATTTTAAAAACTTACGCTGAATATTCTCTAATTGTAATATACTGACATTATAAATTGGATTCCACACAACTGAAGCATATTCAAGGCGAGATCTAACAAATGTTACATAGAGTAAACGATGAGTGTTGACATTTTTAAAATCTTTGCAGTTACTGACTACAAAGCCAAGACTCTTAAAAGCAGAAGTAGTTGCCATTTCGACGTGCTTATTGAATGACAATTTAGGATCAAAATACATGCCAAGGTCTTTAAGAATATCAGGTCTTTGTAAAACAACATTATCAATATTATAATTGTACACGTACAGATTATGCTTCCGGCCAAATGACATGACATTACACTTGCTAGCATTGAGGGGTAGATAGTTGTTGATGCACCAGGTATTAATGGTATCCAAGGTCTTTTGCAGAATTTGACAATCATGAACATTATCAATAAATCGGTACATTTTTAGGTCATCTGCATACAAGAGGAAGTGAACATTAGTACCCAAGCTTTTAAAAATATCGTTAATGTACATTACAAAGAAGAGCGGTCCTAGTATAGAACCCTGTGGCACGCCAGATCTTTGCAAGAAGCTATTCGATTTATGACCACGGTACTGAACAAATTGATGTCGATTCTCTAGATATGACTGTATTAAAAGAAGTAACGATTTTGAGAGACCAAATTTATGAAGTTTAGAAATCAAAGCACCGTGGTCAATCCTGTCAAAAGTCTTAGAGAAGTCTGTGTAGATAGTATCTACCTGAACACCTCGATCAAGACATTCGCAAAGAAATTGCGTTTTGCACATAAGGTTCGTTACTGTAGATCAACCCTTCATAAAGACATGCTGCGATCAATAGATATTAAGCCAGATACGTGAGTGTACATCGAACCGTGACGAAAATTTTCAAAAATTTTCCCGAAGTTACAAATAATAGTGATGGGCCTATAGTTTGTTATGTCACTCTTTTCCCCCTTTTTATGCACTGGACACACGCGTGAATTTTTCCATTAAATTGAAAATTATTAGAAGGGCTTTAGCGAATACAGTTGAACAATCTTTAATTAAAAATGCCGGAATTATATCAGGGCCCATTGTCATTGTGGCTATAATTTTCTTTTATAGATTGGCATATTTCCTCCTCAGTGATGACAGATAAGTTTAAAGTATTTAAATTCAGACTACTTACGTCGTCAAATTTACGGAGTGTAGGGGACGTAAAGGATTTAGAGAAAAAGTCCGCAAAACTATCAACTATTACTTGAGGGTCTTCAATTAGTTGATTGTCGTAAATTAGCGATAACGGAATGGATGAAGTATTGTTCTTTGAATTAATAAAACTCCAAAAATTGTTAGGATTGATTTGCATGTTATTTTCAATGTTGTCTAAATATAACTTGTAAGCACTATCGATGTCAGATTTAATTTTTGCTCTCAATGTTTTAAATGTATTGTAATATTCAGTGTTACCAGATTTTTTATATTCGTTTAATATTTTTTCCTTCTGCTTAATATCATGGATTATCTGTCTATTAAACCATGTGGGATAAGACCCACAACTTTTCTATTTTTTAGGTACATATGTATCAAAAATATCATATAATTTTAAATAAAGTGCATCCACAGCTCTATCTATATTATTAAAATGCTCCAGGAAAGTCCAATCTATGAGCCCAAGTTGGTTATACAGTTCTACAAAATTAGCCTTTTTTGAAATTAAACTCAAAATTATTTTTATGCAGAAAATTATCGTGTCTGGGAGTTTGATTATCAGCCTTAATTAGTAATGCAGGGTGATACCTATCCTCTTTAAGGAGAATTTCAGAAGCTTTACTTACAGAGCAGTGCCTATTACAAAAAACAAGATCTAGAAGTCTTCCGTCTGTATTTAAAATATGATTATACTGGTCTCTCAAAAAAATTTGAAAAATTGTTAATAGCGCGGTTTTAAGTAATAGTTTAAGTAATAGTTAAAATGTAGTGACTGTGATGCTATATACATTGGACAAACTGGACGAAATGTAAAAAAGCGAATCGATGAACACAGGAAATCTATTGTAAACAATGTATATAGTACGGGCATGTCAACACATTGTATAGAAAACAATCATTTTATCGATTTAAATAATGTCAAATTACTCCATTCGGAAAAGAAAGGAAAGAAACTTGATCTATTAGAACAATTAGAAATAAGTAAAGCTGTTAAAAATAATAAAAACTTAACGAATGAACAACAAATTTTTACAGGCCACCATATTTTAAATAAAATAATTTAGATTTGAAAAATAAAGTAACATTCCACTTATAAAAACATACTTTACAATAGTTTTATAGTAGGTACCAGATGTAGTTATATAAGCAATGGACACAAATTTTACTATTCAGTATTCCCTGTACTCTTGACAAAGGCCTAAAAAGCCGAAACACGTGTAGAGTTTCTAATAAAATATTTTTGAAACATTAAAAAGCAAATTTCCTTCATATATTTAAAATATTTAATAATGTTTCACAAGGAGCCAACCGCAGAATCAGTTCAGTGTATTAATAGTTACCTACATTACCATTTTCATAATGTGCATACTCAGAAAGATTAAAGTCTCCTATTACCAACAGGTCAGAATCATAAATACTATAGAGAGACACTAGGATGTCAACGACTTTGTCATAATCCTCCACTTTCGCGTGAGGGGGAATATATATGACAATTACATATAGAGAGCGAAAATTGAGTTTAATTTGTATTAATATAATATCAATAAAACTAATATCGCAAGATTTATTATCACCAATACTAATATTAACTTTTATTGCCCTATAATTTTTACAAATTGCAAGTAATACACCACCTCCCCTTGCAGAATTAGTGGCATTAAAATTACGATCGCATCTAAATATATTATACCTATTATTATTAAAAAAATTCGGAGTTATAAAAACTATAATTTAGCCAAGTCTCCGTAAGCGCAATTAAAACGTATTGATGTACAGAGGCAGTAGAATTAAATAGATCTGAGGATTTAGAGCGAATGCCTCTTATATTTTGATGGTAACAATTCAATGAAGCTAGTATATCAGCATTTATTTCACAAGTTAGATGTGTTTGATTGTGGTCAAATTTATTTGGCTTTAGTGGCTAATCTGTACTGATTCCTATAATATTCGCCCTGAATTTCTTAAGTGTCTCCTTATAAACGTGACAGTTCAGATCCCAAGTGGCATAATCAGTGCTTATATCAACGAGTTGATCCGATTTTAAATTGCTGCAAAGCACATACTTAAGGTAATCAAAATTGCAATCTTTTACTAAATGGGCTTCAGAGCATTTAGGACATACAGGCCTATCAAGAGAGCATTGATTGGCAATGTGATGAAAACTGCAACAATTGTAACAGCGTCTCAAATCAATTGCATCGTAAACCGAACAATAATCATAGCCTATATAGATATATAACGCAATTTAAAATTTTATTGTATGTCATTGTGTCTAATTGAAGAATCGCTTGATAGTAGAGAATGTGTTTATTTTGCTTTGTAATATAGTCCAACAAAACTTTTTCTTCGAATTTCTCTGATATTCCGACCACTTTCAGCCTTGAATTTAATACTATCGTCACAACTAATGACAACTCCCCCATTGCGAGTATTCCTGATTTTTGAAATATTTATATTAGACGTCACTGGATTAATACTGCGTAACATATCAGACTTTGTCATAGAGTTTCGTTGCTCAGAATTTTTCGGTTTCAGTATAAATGATGATGGAGACTTATTTGTAGCTGCTATACTGGCATAAGAACTATTTTGTGGCAAAACATCTACTACACTTTGTACGTTTTTGTTGACAACATCCATTCTAGATAGCACAGTTAGCTCAAGTTTATCTTTAAAAGTAGCAAACATTGTATTAAATTGGTTGAGCATGGCATCATATTGTTTCTCGAATATTGCATTTAGACTCTTCACATTTAGGTTACTTGTTAATTCAGAGACTCTAGAATTAACATCCTTAATAACTTTGTCCAGAATGTCACATTTTGTTCCACATACATCGCACAAATAAAATAAATTTTTACATTTATCTAATAATTTAAATTCAGTTTCGCTAAGATTGATGCAAGTGTAATGAAACTATTTATTACATGGACCTCTACAACCCACTAAGCCATCCCATTTCTTGCTTTTGCACTTAGAACAGTCTGCCATTTCAAATTAAATTATTTGAGTTTGGTGCATAAAACTGAAGAATTGGCACACAGCCATTCAATCACTTTGTTCTAGCTGTCAGGTGTTGTTAACCAGGGCTTTGGAATTGTACCTTGCTTGGGTTTGTCCATTGATCCCTTTTTCTTGTTACCTGACCACTTGCTTTAACTAATGTCCAACACAGTATTTAATTACACTAGATTTTATGCACTAATTAATATATTTTAAATGTTTATTCGCTTTCGACGAGTTATATACATCACCTTGAGTTGATGGTCGAGGAGGACTATGTCAGGCTTGTTGGCTTGGATTAGCCTGACAGTCGGAAACGAGTAGTTCCGGTAAATCCGGCATGTCTCGTTCTCGACAACGGACTCAATATCTCCGGGGACGTAAGGTAGCACTGGTGTCTGATCTACCCCGTACGAGTGCCTTAGATGGTAGTATAGCACTTGTAACGCCACGTTATGCCGGTGGATGTAGACCGAAATCGCATATATGAGGCATGCAGATAGTAAGTGCATGAGTGATTCCGGCGCTTGATGGCAGGTCCTGCAGTTGATATCTGGTAGACCAAGGTGTTGATAACATCATCTTGGCAGGCCATAATGAATCCCTCGGTTTCCGACTTAAGCCCTGCTGACCTTAGAAAGGCGAATGTCAGCTTGGTCGATAAACCCAGTGTTTCTATGTTCTTATAGAAGACACCATGCTGGGGTTTATCGACGTGCTGCCGAAACGGATTTTCCTGTTCGGCAGCTCTAATTCGGGCTTTTAGACCATTTGGCTGAAGTTCGGTGACTGACTCAACATCAGCACCTCGCCGGCCTCCTCGCCTGATGTCAAATGCGAGACCAAGTTCATCTGCGGCTCTTTTTGCTGCCTTGAACAATCCTGCTCCCACTCCTACAGTTTCGTGATGTTTCACAAACCGCAAAAGGGATCTGAGCTCCTGAGGATGTTACATGACATACTCAGTACTACTCTGCCATGCGTACACTCTAGGCTCAAGAGTCCTCGGCTGCCCCGTTGACATGGGAGGTACACACGAGGAAGGGACGATCTAGGACGAATACTTCTGTGAATATTCATCATCTTGCGGGTATCTCTATCTAATTGGCGCAGCTCCTCTACTGTCCACTTTACTACTCCAAAGGAATAGAGCAGAACCGGAACGGCAAGCATATTAGTTGCAGACACATTGTTCTTCTCCGAAAGTTCGGAAGACCAAATCTTTCGGAGGTGGTATCTGTACTTGCCGCGGAGAGAATCTTTTATTTGTGTTACATCCTGGATGTGCTTTTGTTGCACAACCAGATATGTATAGGTCTCTCCGGCATCCAGATGTCTTAGGATGCTTCCGTCTGAGAGCTGCGCATCTTCAGGGATTTCCCCGCATCATCCTCTCTTGAGGTGGACGACTGCACATTTATCCAACCCGAACTCCATACCAATTGCCCGCGTATATTCTTCGACCACCCTAAGAGCGTTTTGTAGTTCGCGCTCTCCGGAGGCATAAAGTTTAAGGTCATCCATATAAAATAGATGGGTGACCTTATGCCTCCGGTCGCTGGGTGACCCACATTGATATCCGCGGGTTTGGCGGAGCCCAACAGACAACGGCAGCAGTGACATGCAGAAGAGGAGAGGACTCAGGGAGTCATCCTGGAAAGCTCCTTTCCTAAATGCCATCTGCTCTGTCGTGACCCGCTGTACACCTGATGTTATGGTGAAGCGGATCTTCCAGAGCAGCAGAAGCTGTTCTATGCATCTCACTAGTGGTACTGGTACCGCAAGACATTCGAGTAAGTCATGCGATGTTGTATCAAATGCCTTGCGGTAATCAATCCAGGCCATCGATAAATTCTGCTTGTATTACACAGAATCCTGTGTAATACAGCGGTCTATTAGCAGGGTGTCCTTGCAACCTGCCATGCTCTTTTGGCACCACGCTGTTCGTGTATCTGCTGGAAGACCGGATCAACAGACCTCAGTGTCCTAGCATACAAGATACGTGTAAATATCTTGTAGTAGGGGTTGAGGCAAGTGATCGGGATATAATTCCTCGGGTCGGAAAGATCCCCCTTTTTGGGGATAAGCACAGTACGTCCCTCGACGAACCAGTCCGGAATCTGCTGCCCCTCGTTTAACCATGAGTTGAAAACTCGCGCCAGACGGCGGTGAGTGGAAGGAAATTTCCTCCACCACCAGTTGTTGCCATCTGGGCCCAAGGCAGCGAAGTTCTTGGTACCAACAAGTGCTTGTTGGACTTCTTTCGTAGTGATTGCCGGGCACACTTCTTCTGGCTCTTCAAGATGTCTGTGGCACAGAGCCTCGAAGTGTGCAATTGATGGAGTGTCGCTATTGAATGGACGCGTCGTTTCGTAGATTCCCTTCCAGAAGGTTTCGACATCCTCTACAGTCGGCGGATTCTCGACACGCTGTGGCTTGAAGGAGCCGGAAAGTATTTGTACGGAACAAATTGCTTTGTTCCATACTCCTCACGCGCCTCTTCAATATTTTCTTTATCGCCATGAGCGCTCGGATCCTATCTAGACAGTGCTGCTTGATGGTAAGCATCACTGTCAGATTTAGAGTATGGTGTTGACGTCTTAATCCGTCTGCTATGTGCCGGATTCTGGGAGTAAAAACTCTACCAGTCGTCTTATATTCCACCACACTCTGGGTCCGAGAAGCGTGTTGTCTGGCCGACTGTATCTTGCCCTCGATTTTTTGTACACGCCGCTTGGCTTTCTCGACCCC
The DNA here is from genome assembly GCA_029963845.1 of Rhamnusium bicolor. NCBI lineage: Eukaryota > Metazoa > Arthropoda > Insecta > Coleoptera > Cerambycidae > Rhamnusium > Rhamnusium bicolor. Next base: position 695,663 of record JANEYF010006007.1, read on the forward strand.
ATGATTGGTTGACCTTTCACGGGGAATGAGTTGCTTCGCGGCGTTGTACACATTATGATTATTATTATTATTATTTTCGGAATATCCGATGCCGGTAAGTCCTCCCGTGGCCTCCAACGCCTCACGGGAGTCACGCCGGCGCATCAACTACAGCCACTTCCCACATCCCGCAGGGTTAGTGACTGCCTTCTGCATTTGGCCTGCCAGCCACTCGGCTGATTTTTGGCATGCCGTTATGATCTTCAGTTCCGAGAGCAGCGTAGGCTTCATCCCTCCGAGTAGACAGATTATAAGGACGACCATTTTTACCGAGTAGCCTGGGTACAGCACTTGGAGCTCGTACCGGAGATCGCGATATTTGGGCCGTTTCTCCTTCTCCTTCAAGGTGATGTTTTTCTCCGCAGGTGCCTGTTATTATTATTATTTTTTTTCCGGTTTCCCGATGCCGGTCAGTCCTCCCGTAGCCTCCGACGCCTTACGGGAGTCGCGCCGGCGCATCAACCACAGCCACTCCCCACATCCCGCAGGGTCAGTGACTGTAGATATCAGAATCGTGTGCCCTAAGCAGACGGAAAGAACCCAGAATGACCGCCTTCTGCATCTGGCCTGCCACCCACTCGGCTGACTTTTGGCAGGCCGGTATGATCTTCAGTTCCGAGAGCAGCGTAGGCTTTATCCCTCCGAGTACACCGATTATAAGGACGACCATTTTTACCGAGTAGCCTGGGTACAGCACTTGGAATAATTTAAAAATTAACCGGGAAGGATTGAAAATTGCATAAGAGCGAAATGCATTGGAGCTTTTAAGAGTAAATATGTCAAGAATGGATAGACATATAGAAATTAAACAAGAATCTTTTTTTTTTTGTAAAGAAGGATGCTCTTCCAGATTTTCTATTAATTTTACCCATAATTCTGTAGACAAAAATATATGCCTCGATTTATCAAGCAGTAGAGTGTAACTAACGCCCTCTATGAGCAACATTAAAATTAGTTGCAAATTGTTATTTACCATGTCAAAAAACGTAGAGCTGCCAATTTTCATTTGATACTATGAAAACTTTCACAATTATTGAATTACTTCCAAATAAAATTTTAACTTTGAACACCCTGTATTTTTTAAACCAGGAACATTTGTATAAGGCATGTTGGGCTTAATCGTCATATTTTGATCTCTAGTATCTCCAGTTTCGAGATTTTCCATTCTTAATGAATCGTCCTGTATATATTTGTACTGATTTATTTTAATTTACAGAATCAAATTTCTATCGTGAAGAGCCCTGCAGTAGAGCCACAGGATTTTGCTTGTTAGAAAATGAATGCCCAGAGCCAGTAGAAAAAGATTTAAAGGAATTATGTCCTAGTCAAAAAGAGGCAGGGGCAATATGCTGTAAAAATTGTGAGTATATTTTATACTTATAAGATGCAGTTTATAAAAAATACCATAGGCGTTTAATAGCAAACATTTTTACCTTACGAGGTCTTTAACTTAAATATTTTAAATGTGAAGGTTCAGTTCCATTTAATCAGAATTCCTATCGATTTCTACTAGAGGTGATATTATAAGATACGTCTCACAGAATGTATGTCAAGCATTTAAATTATCATATCTCCGTTTCTATACACAGAGTGTCCCAGTTTATAGGATCAGGACTTTACCAATCGATTGAGGGCCTCATTTTAAGGTAAATAGTTCGATCATGTCGAAAAGTTCTTTGTTTTCGAGAATTTAAAAAAAAGTTTTTCAGCAGTTACTAACAAACTACACGAGCTTTCGATTTGAAATTTGGCAAGTATTTTTTTGTTCCAATAGTGGTATTTTTAATCAATACGACATACTTGTCTTAATATCCAGTAGTGTAGAAACTGTGGTCTGAAACCCCTTTTCTGTCTAAAACTTGTACGTGAATGGATTCTTCACAAAAATGTAATATTTTTTTAACACATTAGAAAAAAAAGTAATCTTCCTTTTTTTTCGTACGACGCCATTAAAACTGACAACTGTAGTATTTTCTTCAAGTGTAGGCATCGTGTTTATTAATTATTATAAAGTTTGAAAATGCTGTTTATATTTAGCATTCGAGATATTATCATTGATATCGAAGACGATTTCCAAACAGGAGGCAACCACATTCAAGCATTTTTGTTAAATTTTATCCATGTTTTACTGATAATGGACTTAGAAAAATAAACAGTGATAGAAACCAAAATAATAATAATAATACTAATGTGAGAGGAAGAAGAATCTTGCACGAATTTGATAGAGATGACACGACGAATGACGGAAAAGTTTCCAGAACACTTCGAATTCCAAGAAGCACAATATGGAGTATGGAGGACGTTGAACCCGGATCATAGATATGCCTACCATCTCCTACCTGTGTAGACTTTACTTTCAGGGGACAGCGAACGTCGTGTTAACTTTGTCAATGCTTCCTGAAATCCGTTGAAGATAACCCACTTTTTTGAGAAAATATTGTGGTCTGATGAGACTTACTTCAGTTGAAGAGGCGTGGTGAATCTTCATACCCAGCATGTTTAGAGAAATTTTCAGTAGGAGTTTAGTGTGAATATTTAGCTAGGCATTCGTAATAATTTTGTCATGGGGCCTTACATCTTACCTCATCGTTTGGTTCATATTTACTTCTGGCGTTTTTAGAACATTAGCATGCCAATATGTAGGATGATTCTCTTAGATTCAAGGCTGATTGTTTGGTTTCAGTTAGACGGCTGTCCAGCCCATTATGGACGGAATGTTCGTAACTGGTGATTACTAAGGTTCCTAAGAGATGGATTGGTCGTGGTGAGACCGATGCGTGGCCTGCCCGTTCTTTCGATATAATCTCGTTTGATTTGATTTCCAAACAGGAGGCAACCACATTCAAGCATTTTTGTTAAATTTCATCCATGTTTTACTGATAATGGCCTAAGAAAAATAAACAGAGATAGAAACCAAAATAATAATAACAATATTAATGTGAGAGGAAGAAGAATCTTGCACGAATTTGACAAAGATGACACGACGAATGTCGGAAAAGTTTCGAGAACAGTTCGAATTCCAAGATGCACAATATGGAGTATGGAGGACGTTGAACCCAGATCATAGATATGCCTACCATCTCCTACCTGTGTAGACTTTACTTTCAGGGGACAACGAACGTCGTGTTAACTTTGTCAATGCTTCCTGAAATCCGTTGAAGATAACCCACTTTTTTGAGAAAATATTGTGGTCTGATGAGACTTACTTCAGTTGAAGAGGCGTGGTGAATCTTCATACCCAGCATGTTTAGAGAAATTTTCAGTAGGAGTTTAGTGTGAATATTTAGCTAGGCATTCGTAATAATTTTGTCATGGGGCCTTACATCTTACCTCATCGTTTGGTTCATATTTACTTCTGGCGTTTTTAGAACGTAAGCATGCCAATATGTAGGCTGATTCTCTTAGATTCAAGGCTGATTGCTTCGTTTCAGTTAGACGGCTGTCCAGCCCATTATGGACGGAATGTTCGTAACTGGTGATTACTAAGGTTCCTAAGAGATGGATTGGTCGTGGTGAGACCGATGCGTGGCCTGCTCGTTCTTCCGATATAACCTCGTTTGATTGTTTACATGGGGTTTTATCAAAGATAAAGTTTATATCATTCCAGTAGATACGAGGGATGAATTAAAATTAATCCAAAGAATACAAAATGCCTGCAGCTGAATACGAGAATATCTCTTGCACGCTGCTGTTAATTATGTATCCTAAATGGTTTCGATTTCGAACATTTATTATATTTTTAATTGATGTTCATTAATTTTGTAATTTTGTATATTGTGGATTTTTTTTGTTTCAACAGTAGTTTTGTGTTTCTTGAATAACATTACAACACTTTTGAACTTTAATGGCGTTTCGCAAAAACTGTGCCCCGTGCGGAAAAAGTGGAAGACTACCTTTTTCTTATAATTTGCAGAGGTAGTTAAAAAAATAATAAATAAGTTTTGTGAAAAATCCATTGGCGTACGAGTTCTATATAGAAAAGGGGTTTAAGAACCCTGTATCTCGAAAATGAACTTTTCAACACATGTTAAATCGAACTTTTACCTTGAATGAGGTCCTCTATCGATTGGCGAAGTACTACTACTATGAACTGGGACACCCTGTATCTTTAATCGCTTAAAAACTTAGAACATCCGTATAAACGTATGTACATTTTTAATAAATAGAAAAATAGAGAATAATACAATAACAGGCGCTTGCCATATATGTTGATTTTCGGATATGTTGCTTTTTAAACTAAAATGAAGTAATTATAAACTGATTCTAAATACTAAAAATGCTTTAGGTAACGTGACTAACATTAATTACTATTGTGTCATCATATCCATTGTTTTCAATTCTGTAATTACAATTAAAGTGTCAAAGTTAAAAACATAACGAATGTGTTACACATCAATCATGTATTTCTTTATTTCTTTAGCATGAATGAAGTCAAGGGACGGGGGGAGTAGAGAGCAGACAAGCATGAGGTAGGGCATAGTGAGGGCATACTTTTCGAATTTTTAAATTATTGAAAAAATATGGATAGACCAAAAATAATGGTTGAAGTAATTTTGCAAACTAAATAGCTATGCTAGAAAAATGTATTAGATACTTTTAAGTCTTAAACAAAAAAAAAATCTTCCACTTTGCTAGGCTGATATTCTTTTTCCAATATTATATTTTCGAAAATTTCTTTTAAATCACAAAAATACTAAAAATTCACTAATTACCCCAAAATTTGCCAGTGTTGTGACGTTACTTTTGATTATTTAGTACGGGTTTAAGCCCTGTATACAGCCACACTTTTTCTCTATCAGAAGGATAATAGAAGCGGGGTAGCTGCAGTGAAGACACGGTTATATCCAGGGGGTTATGAAAAATGAACCAGGATCGTACTAAAATAATAATAATAATAGAGACTCTCACTTAATTCACATTAATTTTTACTTCGTTCTATAAATAGAATGCTAGTTACTAACTATAGTGTATTCATAGATATAGTATAGTGATTATGCGCCTGCTATTATCACAGGTCACAGTGGTTCAAACAGACACGTATTGAACAAATAAAATTTTATAGGAAAACAAGGGACCGTCTGCCCCCCCCCCCAAGAATGGTATATCTACTACACAATCCTCGTCTAATGTTGCATAGCTTCTACGTCTTAAGCTGAGATAAAAGCCGCTAGAGGATGAGCGAGATCCTCGTCTAATGTTGCACAGCTTCTACGGCTTAAGCTGTTATTCAAGCCGCTAGAGAATGAGAGAGACTTCTTTGTTTTGCTGGACTGGTTGGTACCCATCCAACTATATGTAATTCCAAGAGTAAAATCAGAGTGCAACATATACGTAGCATAAGTTCGCTGTGATCCATCGACTGTCGGTATTTTGATGCAGCACCAAAAAAGGCAATGTAACCACAATTCTTTTCTATACGTTTATAGCTTTTCTCATACATGTATCGTTTTTGGATATATTGGGGCTAATTATATTTATAATCAACCTCCTCCATATCATCGTAAAGCCATTAATGACCATTAATTCATGGAAATTTTAAATCAGCAAGTTAATTTATCTCACCACACTCAGCTTTTCATGAATATAGGACTCCTTGCCTATATCTTCTAATCTATCTCTTTTTTCTTTTTACGTAGTAAATGTAAATGTAAGCTGCGACAGTTTTTTATTATTATCCATCATTTTGCATCTGTATTAAGCCACCAGTACTTTTAGACTGATGAAATATATCGAACGGCAGAAGATTGACAATGCGACCAATTTTTGTTCGATAAAAAATTTGCCACAATTTCTTATGTGTAACATCTACTCGCTCTTGATCGCGGCGTTATAATTATAATATAATGTTGCCTGAATTTTCACGCTATAATACGTAGAAGTCTGATAAAGGAATTAAACAACACTTTGAAATGCATACGTTATTGGAGAATCATCGTTAATATTAATGTCATGAGGACATGGAAATCTGAAATATTTTTAAGTTCTAAAACTGTCCGATTTTCTATTTGATTTATTGTTTTATATATGGATATAATAATGTAATGTTGTTAAAAACATTGTAATAAAATTTAGTAATAACACCTCAGACAATTTAAAAATATGTTGGTTTTATTGTTTCAGTCCCCCAAGAAAAAGTAAATTGTTTTCAACTCCATAACTCCTGTGAAGAGACCTGTCCTGATAATCTAAATATTGGGAGGAGAGGATGTACGAATGGAAAAACATGTTGTGTTTTAGTGTAACTTAATTTTAGTGTTCCAGCATACATTTTTAAAACAGATATATATCTATTTCAAACATATTTATAATTTAGAGTGGAATGAAAAAATAATAACGCTGAAAAATTTTTTTGCTAATTATTGTTTACCACTTTTACAAAACATATCATAGATAAGTACAACATATACCTTTTTAAACAATTATTTTGCCGGCTATTTGCCAAAATGCTGAAACTTGGATTACAAAAAAGATAATATGCACATTATGTTCAGTGTGACTGACTCAATAATGTTATTTTTAATTCCAACTATTCTGTTCAGTAAAACCAAAAATAAATAAAACAAAAGGTACTCACTAGTTGAACAATCACTTTAAAACTTTAAAACATCTTCCGACACGTGCTTCTGCTTTTAGCTAGTCGGCAGACTAGCACAGTTATATATTTAATTGTTATAAATTAACAATAGGGCAAGTTATATATTTATGGATGATTCGTTCAGATGTGTTATTATCTCGCTCTTACCAGTGGACTATATGGGTCACTGTATCACTGCAAACAGTATTTTTACAGATAGGTATTTTGTTAGAAATTACTTTTGTCGAAGAAGAAATTAGCAGAACAGGTTTTTAACCGACAGTAAGATGATCGACTTGTCCCTCGCTAGATAAGGCATGTAACAGAATCAGTTTCTCACAGACAGTACTTTTACAAACAGTATTTCATTATAGTAAGTATTTATTCATCCATGTGATCATGATTATATAATGTTGGACAGGTCAAAATATAAGTAATAAATTGTATATAACAAACAATATTCTTAGTACATAGATAACAATAAATTAAATTAAAATTTGTACATGTAGATATAGATTATTATACAAACATGAATGTCAATAAAAACAAACAAGCAACAAACAAAATAAAAGAGGATATAATCAAATTTGATTTAGGATTAATGTGGTAAGAGAAGAATTATAATATTACAGATTATCATTCATATACTCATTGAAGGAATAATAACAATTATCAGTTAACAGAATTTTTATACTAGTTTTGAACTATTTTTGATTAAACAACTTATATTTATGTGGCAATTTGTTATATACTTTAATAGCTAAATATTTGGGTTATGTTCATACAAGCTGGTCCTGTGTAAAGGTATTTCTAAAAATTTCTTATTTCTTGTATTATATGAGTGGAAAGCATTTAAATTGATTAGTTCGTAAAGATTAATTTTAGCATACAGTAATAAATGCATTATAAATATGGATGGTAAGATTAAGATTTTAAAGGCCTTAAAGTTGCTCCTGCAGCTCGTCCTAGTGTTTATGTTAGCTATGTATCTAATGGCTCTTTTCTGTAATTTAAAAGCCCTTTCAGTTTCACTAGAATGCGAATGGCCCCATGCAATTATACCATACGAAATAATTGTGTGTATTTGCGCATAATAATATGTTTTTAATACATCAGTAGCAACTACATGAGATAATTGTTTTATACAATAGCGATCAGTGACAGCTTTCTTGCAGATAGAGTCAATATGAGTTTTTCAGCTGCAATCCTGAGACAAATATATTCCCAAAAATCTAGTGGAATCAAACTTGCTGTAAAGAACCACAATTAGATTTAATTAAAAGTTTTTCATTGTAGTTGGAGCTTGGGTAATTAAATCTAATAAAAACAGATTTTTTGCTATTTAGTACTAAATTATTATTCAAAAGCCAGGACTGAAGATCCTGCATTTCGCTGTAACACGAGTCAACAGTGTTACTTATGTTATTATACTACAGAGTATCGATGTGCCATCTGCAAACATAACATTTATGTAAATTAGGAATAATAGTGATTCTAATATTGACCCTTGTGGAACACCTAAAGTTGTCGGTAATAAATTTGATTTGTAACTGTTAATTTCAACATACTGTAATCTATCCTGTAAGTAGCTTGTGAACCACTCTAATACTTGTCCACGTATATCATACTTCTCGATTTTATTAAGAAGATTTTTGTGGCATATTAGGTCAAATGCCTTACTGAGATCTGAGAATATACCAACTGCAGGTGTTTTGTTTTCTACATTTTCATATAAAGAATTCAAAAATTTATTTATTGTGCTAATTGTAGTTACGTTAAACTGGTTTACACTGAATAGCCAACTAATTTTTTTGACACTTTCCAAAAAGGTGTCAAAAAAATTAGTTACTCTAACAGCTACTGTTTTTTCAAATATTTTAGAAAATGCACTTAGAACGGCAATTGGCCTGTAATTTTCAACATCGGTATCTTCACCTGTTTTAAGTATTGGAACAGTTTTAGCAATTCTTAGTTCTTCAGGAAATATATCTTCACTTATTGAACAATTTATTAAATATGTCAGTGGTTCCACAATATTAGCTAACATTTTTTTAATAAACGTGTACTAATTTTATCATGTCCAGCAGCATTTGCGTTTTTTAAATTAACATTAATAATTAGTTACTTTAGATTCTGTTACAGGATCAATAAAAAATGAAAAGAGGTTTGAGGTAATGTTAGTGCTGGCAGTGTTATCAAGACAGTTTCTAATAAATTATTAGGAGCATTAATAAAGTGATCGTTAAATGCGTTACTAACTATTTGTGGATCGCTCACTATGTTACTGTTTACATGTAAATTTACATCTTTGTTACTGTGATTTTTAGGTTTGATGATATTCCATGCTATTTTAGATTTATTATCAGAATTTGCCAATAAAGAATTATTGTACATTTTCTTAGCCTTTCTTATGACTTTTCCATATATTGCTTATATTTTTTTATAATAAACTATTGTCATTGTTACCTGCCAAAGTTAATAGGTACAATTCTTTAAGCCTCTGGGCGGAGATTCGAAAACTTTGGGTCATCCATTTATTTTTTTGTTATTTACAATATTCACCGAAATTTCAGGAACAGCCACATTAAAGTGATAAAGAAAGTTACTAAGAAAATTATTAAATTTTAAATTGACATTGAGATTATTGTCATATACCTACGTCAGACCATTTTTCTTTTTGCAGCATCGAACAAAAATGGTCTAATATTTTCTACATTGTATCTCTGAATATATTATTTTTACTATCTTGTTTAGCGATATTCACTGATATTGATACCAATTGTGCATCATGGTCAGAGATAGCATTTCTTACCACTTTACTTTCATAATTCTTTACCCATATATTTACACATACATTATCAATACAACTTTTAATTCTAGTTGGTTCATTAATGGTAGGTACCATAAAATAAGCATTAAGCACATCACTAAGTTTTGTTTGATTCTTACTATTTACCAAAAACATTGTTTTAAAATCACCACACATCAAGTACATAATTTAAGTTATTTAGGAAGACATTTATATCCCTATTAAGAGATCTGTAGACACAGAAAATAATCATGTAATTAGTATAATTATAGATTCGTCAATGATGCGACATTTAACAGCAGTAGCTTCAAAGTGTTTTTCTACATTCCAGGTACTAGCGAGTTCCATTTTAGTGCAATATTTAGCAGATATTTTTATGCATTACTTAGAATCAACGCACATTTTAAAGAACAACCCATATACCCAGTATATACAATATTATTACCGTTATGTTGATGATATTCTTATTCTTTGGTCAGGTCCCCCAGACCTACTACCAACTTTTTTAAATTACGTCAACTCTATTCACACAACAATTAAATTCACACTAGAAATACAAAACAATAACCGTTCAATAAACTTTTTAGATTTAAATATTACATTAGAAGATAACAAACATTATTTTAATATCTATAGAAAATCTACACACACTGGTGTAGTTATTGATAACACTTCCCTGCATCCCTTTTCACATAAGGTGGCAGCTTTTAATTGTTATATTAATAGATTGTTAAAAGTACCTTTATCTCTAAATAATTACAATCAGGAACTTTCGGTTATTAAACAAATAGCGGCCACTCATAACTATAACACTACTTTAATTGATATCTTACTAACAAAAAGATTAAATAAATATGTCCAAAATACAGTGTACATAAATACATACAGAGAAGTTCCATCTGAAATTCCCTACCGTTCTCTTACGTTCATAGGCCCTGTTTCATCTAAAATTTGTAACTGCTTTAAACATATTTTTCATATCTCCTTTAAATCAACTAACTCTATAGAAAAGTTGTTTGTCAATGGTAAAGATCAAATAGATCCATTAGATAGATGTGGGGTTTATAAACTTTCGTGTAATACATGCAACGGCACATATATTGGTTGCACATATAGAAATTTTAAAACACGGTTAAAAGAACACGTCCGGTGTATTAGCTCATCCTCAGGTTTTTTCCATTTCGCCAAACATCTTGTAGATAACAACCACACATTTGATAATACTCTTAAAATATTACATTTAGGTGACAGAGGAAATTTGATTAATAACCTTGAAAGTTTAGAAATCCTGAAAGATTCAAGAGATCCCAACACATTATCTCTGAACTCACAGATCCAATTTCAATCTTCATTGACTTTCTCTGTGGTTGTCTAATTTGTTTTGTATTATTGTGAATTTTCTACTGAAATCTGTTCCACGTGCTCGATATTATAATAATATAACCTCAATTTCTTAGAAGTTAATATTTCCACCACGTTTAAATGCAATTTCACCGCTATCACCATCTACAGTTGAAATATAATTAACTCCACTATTGTAAAAAAGAAACCTAGTGCACACATAGTTTTCTACCTTAATTTTAATTTTACTTTACGTTAGTTCTCAGATAGTCCGTTAGAGGACTATCTATTTTCTTTTTTAAAAAATATTTACCCCTATTAGATTTTAACTATTGTAGTATATGTATGTGTTTAAAAGAAGAAGCACGTTAAATTTTAGAAATTTTATTAAAAAGTTAATTAGATACTAACAAAAAAATTTTATATCTTACATTTATTCATAATTTGACTATGTTGCAAAACTATTTTAATTTTAATTTGACTACCCTGGTTTTTTATTTATAAAAATGTAAGTATTATATAAAAATGAACCTCCTTTTTACACTTTTCAATTATTTAAATTTTACATTATTCTATATTATAATTTTAAACTAACGTAATCCTGATTAATTTAAACAATTTCAATCTTTCTTGTACAAAAAATTTTATCAAACATTTTTTACCAATAAGTTTTTACTAGTAACAAAAAATTGAAATAATTGTCTTCTGTATTCCTGTTTTTTAAGTTTTATTAACTTATTAACATTTATTTATGTATGTATGTAACCACCATACTCATTTTCTATTGTAGTCCTGTGTCTGATGATGTGAAGTAATTACTTGTTCACGAAACCGGTCACATTAATAAAAGGAATTTTATGAGAATTTTTCTGTTTACTTTATCATCAATATATAGTTTTTTATATAAATTGTTACATCACCTTTTTGTATAACTTGTCTACAATAAGAATTACCAATATAATATCTATCAATTGCCAAAGACTCCATTTGTTCCATCCGTGCATGATGGTCACTAACACATAGAATGTTTCAGTTTGAAGCACCTAAAAATAGTTCTAATTCTAATAACTTATTTCCGCGATATTGAATATTTTGGTGCATTATTTGGAATTTATTGCACGTATTTTCCTGTTTGTTTTGTGGGTTATCATTTGTGGAGGTAACAAGGGGAACTACACAGAGATATTTGAGACAATCTCAGATATAAGAGATTAGCTTTATGTTCAGGTTGATTATTTGCAGTATCAAGTATTACGATATCACTATGTAATACTGAAGCATTATTTGATAACATATTATTATCACTATCACTATTGAAATAATTGTTACTATTATTATTATTTTTAGTGTCATTTGTGTTAATAAATATAAGTGTTTTATTAATATTGTTGATATTATTATTATTGGAAATTTTATCAATTGTTTGCTTACCTAATTTTAATTTAGTGAGAATTTGCCGAGGAGTTATATTTACATCAATGATACTGACTTTACTAGGTACACATCTGTCTATTCTTTGTATAAAGTCTATTAGCTTTTCGTTAAATTTATCCATGAAAACATTATATCCGTGCCATCACGCATCGGTTTGGAACTGTTGTAAAAGTAATGTTTGTGTTGTTGACATTCTTTATTTTGTTGCAGATGTCCTTGAATAATGGATATCTGTAACACTTACTAAAATTGTTCGAGTCTGCTATAACTATAAGATGTAAAGTTAAGAGTAAGAGCTTCTAAATTTTCCACTACTTGATTAAAAAATGCTCCAGGTTTAATAATAAATTGAATCATATCGTTTTTTGTCGAGTTTTATTTATGTTACGACCGTAATCATCACTTAGAATAAGTACTTATTCTAATATTTTCAGAGTATACAGTTTTTCATTGTTTGGTACTTTTTGGACTAGTACTATTTTTGATAGAGGCATTTTTAAGACTTACATGATAGGGTTTATTGTCAACACAATTATTTCCTCGTTAGGTTCATGGACTATTATTTCTGTAGCTGTTGATACGGTTTTACAAGATTTCTTTGTTTGTGTACTTGTAGTTGATAACTTTTTGTTCTTTTTTAATGTTTGGGTACTAATTGTGTTTGATAAGTTTCTCTAGTTCACAAATGTGGTCCTTGAGTGCTTTCATGATTTCTTCTTGTTTATTTATGATCGCATTGCGTTCCTCCTTCCTATTCATTGCTTCTTCTAAGAAAACTTTGTTTACTTCTCTCATTTTTCCAATGTATTTATTTTTTAGTTCTCCTTCCTCAGTCAATTCATTAATAGTTTTTTCGAAAATGCTACGCCTAGATGCGTAAGTATAGGCCTGGCACAGATGGTACTTCTTATGACAGTATCCTCTTAGGCGAGGCATGTAATAAAATCGGTTTTTCACAGACACAAAAGCTATTAGATGTATTACCGGCTGCTAAACAATATTTAGTGAGGAATGGTGGAGATATTATCCGATGATAACTGGCCCAGCCTGTCATGTAGTTATGCTCTTTCTTTTACAAAGAAAGAACATGCTATTATTCAAAGAGCTGGTATTTACAAAATACCTGACTATGCAATATGAGACACATGAAGCCTATCACCAACTATAATCCGGTAGTTGGAATAGGTAATCAATAATCAAATCAATCAAAAAACATCCCTTCTGTTACACCAGTTATCTTGGGAGGTAATTTGGCAACAACCTTAGTCGATGCTGAAAATACAGTGCATGTTCTTAGTGATGTCGAAGATGCTGATAATAGTTGTAAGTACGCAACATAACTCTGGTAAGAACAATTTTTTATACCTAAGACTATCCCAAATCTAATATAACTAAGTTAAACATGCAGAGTTCAGAAAATGAAACAAATTTTACTGAAAATGTTTTAAATATTATGCATCAAAATGTACAGTGCCTCTCTAACAAGATTTTGCAAATAGAGGTAATTTTGATAAAATATAATATAGATGTTTTTTTTAGCAACTGCGATGGAGCAAATTTCGATGCTTACTATTAGTAATTATGTTTTATATTCATTTTACTGTCGTGAATTTACTAGCCACGGTGGTACACCAATTTATCTAAAAAAAGATATTACTAATGTTAAAATAATAAATGTAGTGAATACTGTAGGGAAGGTATTTTAGAATGCTCCTGCGTTGAATTAATTAGTTGTGACATGATAATTATTGTTATATATAGACCACCAACAGGTGGAGGAGCTTTTTGACGAATTACTTAATAAAGTATCTAAATATCAGAAACATGTAGTTATAGGTGGAGATTTTACAATAATTTTAATGTATACAATGGTAACACGTCTTTATTTAGCAACTTGTTGATCTCATTTGGACAATAAACAGTCCGACACGAATAACTTCTACAAAAAACACTTGTATAGATAACTTTTTTATTGGACCTCACGTAGAAAAGTATACAGTAAATAATATAAACTTATATTTGTCAGATCATTTTTCGCAAATTCTCTCTATAGAATTGAATAAAAATAAAAAAAATAAAATAACAAAAACGTATACTTACGGAAGAAAAATTAATTCTGAAAATATTTTAAAATTTTGTAACTACTTAGAGAGAGAAGATGAAATGATATTTACTTAGATAGTAATCCTAACTCAGCATTTGAAAGTTTTAGTAATGTGATCACTGATCACTTATTACTTTGAATTTTCTTTCCCATTGATGCGCTTTGTAAACAAAAAGAGAAATAATAATCAAGAATGGATAACAGATAACATAAGTAATTTAAAACATGAAGTTTGCTTAATTTTTGACCTTGCATAGAAATATCCTGAACTAAACAATTATAGCAAAAATTTACCAACCAATATAAACAAAAACTGAATTTAGCCAAACAGAGATATTATGATAAGAAAATTAATGAGTCAAATAACAAAACAAAAGCCATGTGGAGCATTATAAGAGAAGTACAAGGAAAACAAAACTCAAAAAACGAAATAAAATATGAGGAAAATAATATTGAGTTAAGCATTAATTAAATCGTAAATAACTTTAATAACCATTTTACAGCTAGTTTTGTAACAAATTGTAAAGTAAAAGATTTTGATTTTTTGAATACTAATGTACCTTTTGGGAACACTTAATTTTTTCTTTCACCTGTAAGTGAACAAGATGTATTAACTTTAATAAATAAACTCAAACCTTCTCATTCTAGTGGCTACGATAATATATCAAATAATTTACTAAACAATTGTAAACATCTTATCTGTCAACCCTTGTCATATCTAATAAACTTGTCTTTTGAACATGGAATATTTCCTGAAAAATTAAAGCTCTCAGTGATTTGCCCGTATAAGAAAGGTGACTCAAACGCTTATTGCAATTACAGAGCTATTACATTGTTATCTAGCTTCTCAAAGATCTACGAATCAGCTTTAAACGATCAACTAACAAATTTTTGTATGCATAATAACATTATTTCATCAGCTTAACATGGTTTTGTAAGAAATAGGGGTGTGGATACAGCGCTAAGTAATTTCCATGTGGAAATTGTAAATGCATTAGATAAAAAAATGTGTGCTTTTGGTTTATTCGCTGATTTTTTCCGAGCATTGGATTGCGTGGATCATAAACTGCTTTTAGAAAAACTTTACAGATATGGAATCAGGGGACCACCACTATCCTTCATAAAATCATATCTAAGTAATCGGGATCAAATTGTTAAAACGAATGATTCTAAAAGTGAACCTAAGAAAGTAACCCAAGGTGTTCCACAGGATTCTATTTTGGGCCCTCTCTAATACATAATTTTTGCCAACGACTTCGTCTCTTTCTTAAAACAAAATAATAATTTACAGACAGTGTGCAACGCAGATGACACAATTTTTTTAATTACAGAAGGTAATGTTATATTGTCAATAGATTCTGCGGAAAATATTTCATAAAAAATGCATGCTTTGGTCAGAAAAAAATTTCATTAATTTAAACAAAGAGAAGACTATTTCGATACTTTTTAGGCAACAAATCTCACAAGGTGGTATAGACACTCAAAGTTCTGATATGTTTAACATACATCATTCAGGTAAAATATTAGGAGTCACATTTGACTGTACTCTGAAATGGGAAATCCATATTGATGAACTGTGTAAAAAATTACGAACCTGCTGTTATGTATCACAATCACTGGTAAACCACTGCAGTCAGAAGATTGTACTTATTATGCAAATTTCCATTCTCAACTGCGATATGGCATTATTAATTGGGGTACAAGTAGTTATTGTCAACGCGTTTTTATTTTAAAAAAATATGCTGTGAGAATATTATCTAGGCTGCCAAAACGAGAATCATGTAGAACAATTTTCAAAGAGTTAAAAATCATGATAGTAACGAGTACATATATTTATGAACTAGGTTGTTTTGTTTACAAGAATTTGTCATTGTTTCAAAAATTTCAAGTTAACCACAATTACCCAGCTAGATTTAGAGCAACCTTATTCCTGATCAACACTCATCTACACGTTATCAAAAAAATTTTATATTCTAATGGTTGTAAAATATTCAATGCTTTGCCTACTAGCATAAAATAATCTCAAAATATCTTCATTTTCAAAATAAAGTTTAATAGATTACTTATCGATAAGAACTGTTATTCACTTGAAGATATTTTTTTTATAATTAATTTTAAATCAGTTTCTCACTCTTTTTTTTTTCTTTGGTTTCTTTCTGTTTTTATTTCTACATATTCGTAGTTTGTTTTTCTTTGTTTGCTATTTTGCGTAAGGACGCTTATATTCTTAAATGCGTGTATGCGTTTATGTATATACTAATCTGTTTTTTTTTCTAATATAAATATACCTATTAATGTATATTATATTTTACTTTACACTATTATTATGTTTTGTATTTTTGACACTCTCTACAATTACTTGTATTTATTATGCAATTAATTGAGAAATACAGGATACAATTTTATTTTTTTTTTTTTTTTTCGGAATATCCGATGCCGGACAGTTCTCCGGTGGCCTCCAATGCCTCACGGGAGTCATGCCGGCGCATTAACTACAGCCACTCCCCACATCCCGCAGGATTAGTGACTGTAGATACCAGAATCATGTGCCCTAAGCAGACGGAGAGAACTCAGAATGACCGCCTTCTGCATTTGTCCTGCCAGCCACTCAGCTGATTTTTGGCAGGCCGGTATGATCTTCAGTTCCGAGAGCAGCGTAAGCTTTATTCCTCCGAGTACACCGATTATTAGGACGACCATTTTAACTGAATAGCCTGGGAGCTCATACCGGAGTTCGCGATATTTGGTCCGTTTCGCCTCCTCCTTCAAGGTGATGTTTTTCTCCGCAGGTGCCGAGAACTCGATGACATACATCACCTTGAGTTGATGGTCGAGGAGGACTATGTCAGGCTTGTTGGCTTGGATTAGCCTGACCGTCGGGAACGAGTAGTTCCAGTAAATCGGGCATTTCTCGTTCTCGACAACGGTCTCAATATCTCCGAGGACGTAAGGCAGCACTGGTGTCTGGTCTACCCCGTACGAGTGCCTTAGATGGTAGGATAACACTCGGAAAGCCACGTTATGTCGGTGGATGTAGGCCGAAATCGCATATATGGGGCATGTAGAAAGTAAGTGCATGAGCGATTCCGGCGCCTGATGGCAGGTCCTGCAGTTGATATCAGGAACCTCTACACGCCACACGCGGCTACGGTAGAGCAAGGTGTTGATAACACCACCTTGGCAGGCCATAATGAATCCCTTGGTCTCCGACTTAAGCCCTGCTGACCTTAGAAAGGCGAGGGTCATCCTGGTCGATAAACCCAGTGTTTCTATGTTCTTATAGAAGACACCATGCTGGAGTTTATCGACGTGCTGCCGAAACAGATTTTCCTGTTCGGCAGCTCTGATTCAGGATTTCAGACGATTTGGCTGAAGTTCGGTGACTGACTCTACATCAGCACCTCGCCGGCCTCCTCGCCTGGTGTCAAATGCGAGACCGAGTTTATCTGCGGCTCTTTTTGCTGCCTTGAACAATCCTGCTCCCACTCCTATAGTTTCGTGATGTTTTACGAACCGCAAGAGGGGATCTGAGCTCCTGAGTATGTTACATGCCATACTTAGTACTACTCTGCCATGCGTACACTCCAGGCTCAAGAGTCCTCGCCCCCCCCCGTTGACGTGGGAGGTACACAAGAGGAACGGACGTTCTAGGATGAATACTTCTGTGAATATTCATCATCTTGCGGGTATCTGTCTAATTGGCGCAGCTCATCTACCCTCCACTTTACTACTCCGAAGGAGTAGAGCAGAATCGGAACGGCAAGCATATTAGTTGCAGACACCTTGTTCTTCCCCGAAAGTTCGGAAGACCAAATCTGTCGGAGGCGGTGTCTGTACTTGCCGCGGAGAGAATCCTTTATTTGTGTTACATCCTGGATGTGCCTTTGTTGCACACTCAGATATGTATAGGTCTCTCCGGCATCCAGATGTCTTAGGATGCTTCCGTCTGCGAGCTGCACATCTTCAGGGAATTCCCCGCATCGTCCTCTCTTGAGGTGGACGACTGCACATTTGTCCAACCCGACCTCTATACCGATTGCCCGCGTATATTTTCGACCACCCTAAGAGCGTTTTGTAGTTCGCGCTCTCCGGAGGCATAAACTTTAAGATCATCCATATAAAATAGATGGGTGACCTTATGCCTCTGGTCGCTGGGTGGTTCACATTGATACCCGCGGGTTTGGCGGAGCCCAACAGACAACGCCAGCAGTGAGATGCAGAAGAGGAGAGGACTCAGGGAGACACCCTGGAAAACTCCTCTCCTAAATGCCACCTGCTCTGTTGTGACCCGCTGTGCACCTGATGTTATGGTGAAGCGAGTCTTCCAGAGCGGCAACAGCTGTTCTATGCATCTCACTAATGGTGCTGGTACCGCAAAACATTCGAGCATTTTCTTGATTTCTTATGTCAATTTTTAGCCCAAACTTAGCGGTCTCAGTTTCTTGGCATTAGAGTTTAGCTCCATTTGAATTTGCGCATCACTAAATCTAAAGGAAGATTAAATAGACCAAGGACATAAGCGATAACATGCATCCATAGCAACTAAAAGTAGAATAAATTACATTCTTAACTGCCACCGACTAGCTGATTTTTGATAGGAAGCGCCATTGAGTTTTCTTAACGAAATTTATGATCTTTGCGGGAACTTCCCTTTATTGATAGTAGTAAACAATAAAAAAAAAATTGTCACTATCTCGAAACAAGTCAATTAATTAGCTCAGATTACCTACTGTTCAAAGCAAAGTCTACTCAAGTAGATAAATATTTCCATTATTTCTATGCTAGAAGTAAAATATATTTCTAAACAATCAGATTATTATATGGAGCAATTTTCTGTAGGAGAAGAAATTTAAAGACCGTGTTTATCTTGGTAAATAACTGTGTTGTATATTAAATAATAATAAAATATGTGTATTGGAAGTTAACGCCGTCAATATGTCTACAATAAAAACAATTATAATAATAAAGAGCAATTAAATTATTTACAAAAAGATTCTATGCAATAGTTTTGACGTAGCCGTGGTCCTTAGAACATGAAAACTAATGCTACCACTCGCAATATCTTCTTTTTTTCTCTCCCTGGCAAAAGCGAGATCTTCCGTCGGAGTTTATATGAAATCCACTGTTGGTGGAGCAATGAGGCAGGAGGAACCGTGGCAGTTACCACAATTCGTAGAACATTGGAGGTCGATTTTCCGGCAATTACATCCCGAACCACATCTTTTCGGACAGTTGCAAGATATTGTATTGTTTACAGGATAGCTGGAAGTTTTGAAGTGGTCATGGCCAAAGACCAAAATCAAAATTATGATTTCAGTGTTTAGCCATGAACACGTACTGACCAAATTTTTAATCGGTTGTGTCGTCGATATACATATATGTTTATTAATTTTTTAATATACTTTACTGAGATGGCAATTGGATGAAGACTGTGTAGATGCTCTCATTTTGAATAGGATTGTGAAAGAAAATGAGAACATATCCCAACATGTATCGCTATTCTTATATTTGAGATACTGTGTAAAAAAATATTTTCCGGCAACCCATTTTCAAACACGGTGCCTAAAATAGTAAATATTGAATGTCATATTTGGTATTGTGACAAAGAATGGTACTTATTTATATTAGTTAACTGTAAAGGTAATATATGTTCATCTGTCTCCTAAAGGCAATACGCTACAGTAAATTGCTCTGCTTGAATATTTTCTAATTTTACACATACTGTGTTTGTCCGTGGAGCAGCCGAGTCCGTGTAGGGCTAGCGGGAATGTTTCTCCATGTCTCTCAATCACTCGTTTTGATGCATTCTTTTCACTAAATATTCTTGCACCCATCCACTGGTCTCATCGTTTATTAAATCTTTATGTCCTTATTTTTCTCTATTGTCGAGTTGTATGTTGTATTACACACTATCGTATCGTCCAGGTACAAAATATGCTGTTTGCATTCAGGACTCTTACTCAAGCTATTTGACGAGTATGTCTTCCTCTTTGTTCTACCTTTCTCCGGTTTCATGAAGAAGATGCGTTCCGAGGTAGAAGATTAACAAGTTAGTCACGAGACAGCAGTTTTCTCCAATAACCGTCGAATCTCTGTTTCAACGATAGGAACATCGGTATCATCACGAGCTTGAATACCTACGAAATTATCTTCGGCAAATGGTTTTCAGTCTGAACATCAATCTGTTATTGTTTTTGCTGTTCGCTAGGAATTTCTTTTGGACTACTGTTACATTCATTCATCCCCGGATGTGTGCATCGACTAAAGTAAACTTTGCATATCGCCGAAAACATTCTACTGTTTTCATGCTAGTGCCGATTTCCTCGTAGCCGTCGCAAGCAATAACTGCATCCAAATTAAAGTGATTTTACATCTATAGGTCGCCCTAGACATCTCAGTTGTATATCACCCATAGTTAGCACGTACGCACACGCCTATTAGGCCCGAAAACTGTTTTCTCCCACATAGGACATATTCTGCTTTAAAACTATCGGCTTTTTCAAAAAAATGGTAATCATTTAATATACGATAAGATGCTTAAATTTTCCCGAAAATTTTTCTACCCCCCAAAATACGGTACGTTGAACACGAATATGTACTCTTTTTTTCACCGGAGAGAAGCGGTTAATGAGAAAAAAAAATTACGTTTTCACACACATCTGTCACTTTTTGTTCTGATATATTTAACACTTAGTGTTACTAATTTTATTATTTTAATGCTTAGAAGACGATGTTACTTTTATCTTGTGCAGAAATATAATGTTTTACACATTAAAAACCATGTTTTAAATACGAAAATGCATGGAAAATGCTATACCGTGACAAATCATTCATAGTCACGGATAAGTTAGGTGCGATTCTATTCTGTTGTGTCTAAAGATACGACATTGTATAACTGGCGTTCAGTTTAGAATCAAATCGGATCATTTTTAGTTGCTCATTTAGTCGATAACGTAATTAACGAAATGGATTATATCTTTAAATATGTTATTGTTCAGCAAGGACCAACGAGAAGGTATGAGCAATTATCTTTGCCAGGAAAGGAAAGGAACAGGTGTTAGGTTAGGTTAGGTTGTACTATTGCACAAATCTACACATCATCAGATGCTCATTGCACAATGTCATATCTTGTACAAACATCCCTAACTACCCTTAAATAAATTAATAAGATTGCATTCTTCAATAACTTAAGAATTATTCCTTGCCCTATAAATTTTGGGTGAAAAAGGGTAAGTTTTAAATAGGGTGCCTTTTACATTGGATTATGGTTACAATAACCCCTTACAATGAAACCACCCTTTCGTCATATTAAAAATATTCGCTAAACCAACCCCTTTTATTGTAACCATAATCCTATGTAAAGAGCATCCTATTTAAAACACCCTTTTCCACCCAAAATTTATAGGGCAAGGAATAATTCTTAATGTTATTGAAGAATGCAATCTTATTAACTTATTTAAGGGTAGTTAGGGATGTGCAATGAACATTTGATGATGTGTAGAGTGTGCCGGTATAATTGGTTTTGTGGTATCTCACAGGGGCGTGTTCTGTAAATCACCGAAAATAAGAATTCAGTAAATAAATAAAAATTGCAATAAATAAATAAGTAAAAGCTAATGAAACAAATTTTACCTTGTCGCCCGATCGCCTGTCATTAAGAAACTGTTAAATATAGTGGGAAATTGTTTGCGAGGCACTTTAGACACTATCTGAAACGCGACGTTAATTTCACATACATTTTAGTTGCATTTTTATCATGTAATGGCGTTATCCCCAATACAAAACTGTTTTTCTAAGGAAAAAAATTGCTCTTATTATAAAAATTGACGTATACTATACTCCAAACCATTCAGAGTGTTATTGGGGTGAGGGAAATAATGCAAATCGTTAGCTATATCCAGTGTAAAAAGTGACAGATTTCTGTGAAAGTGCAAAATTTTTTTATTTCTCCATAACGGCTTGTCTCCGTCGAAAAAAACTTCATATTCGTGTTCAGCGTACCTTATTTTGGGGGGTAGAAAAATTTTCAGGAAAATTTAAGCATCTTATCGTATACTAAATAATTACCAAAAAAATTAAGTTCTTTCATTTTTACGGAGTTATCTCCAAAAGTCCAGTTCTTCGACGTATAGCAGCGAGCACGACTTAGATTCAGTAAAATTTTTGACATGTTGTTTCTAACACTAAAATAAAAATCTGTAGCAAAGATCATCTCTCTGGGAATTGTTCCGAGGAAAAAGTGTAAAGTAACTGGCCTAATAGCATATCAATAAGTAACGTTTATTTTCATTCCACTAAAAGGATAATTTTGAAACCTCACAGACCTTAAATTGAAAATACTTTTTTTAATAATAGCCTGGCTCTAATTGTAAGCGAAACGTAATCGTAACATGAGGAGAAAACTAAAAATATACATATTTATGAGGTGTGTTACACAATATGTCACTGTAAAAAAATAATGACGTGACTATGTTTGAAAAGTAACTACAAAACATTGTAAACAAACAGTATTTTACGTAAACTTACTAATCAATAATATTCAGTATCCGCCGAAGAACCAAAGTTAAATTGTCTTGATTTCTACTGTTGAATAATTTCTAATTCATTTTAAAACAATTATTTAGGTACAGTCTATTTTTGTCAACAGTCAAAAACATCTTCCATTTCTCATTTAGATTCGTAATTGGAAACAGAAACGTCTGTCCTTCAATTAAATTTAAAGGATGAAGTAAAACCGCTGGAATTTTAAAATCTACTGGTTTTTCTTTTTAATTAACAAAGTGCAATACTGTACACAAGGGGGAAAATAAATGAGATCTGCCAAAGAATATTTTACTCATTTAAGTGAATTATATAATTGTGACAGGACGATTG
This sequence comes from Rhamnusium bicolor, assembly GCA_029963845.1. Lineage (NCBI taxonomy): Eukaryota > Metazoa > Arthropoda > Insecta > Coleoptera > Cerambycidae > Rhamnusium > Rhamnusium bicolor. Next base: position 718,838 of record JANEYF010006007.1, read on the forward strand.
TATTAGATGGAATTTAATTATTTATAATAAAGCTTATTATTTCACGATCGGATTAGAAGCTTATTCCAGGAATAAATGTTTTCATTGCATTGTTTTCCATCAACACAAAATACCTATCAGTTCATCAAATTCTGCTAATAATTAAATTGGTAATATTTACGCCTCAGCACATTAGCGCACCCGGAAGGAAATTCTGGGCGACTAGGAAAAAAATATGAAAAAAATACTTTACTATAAGAGTGCCCTGACAATCCCGTCCGTCCATTTAGGAAAATGGTAAGAAAATTGTCTATTTACGTATGTCTGGAAATGCTTCCTAAAGGGAGCTGCGGCCCTCTGAATGTGGTGCCTAAATAGTGGGTTTTACTGATTATTTCGGAAACACTTTGGGACAAATTTATTAGTTCACGATTTTACATTATTAAGGCTTATTATTATTATAGTATTAAACAAAATTAATTTATCCATTTTTGTCCCAGGGGAAGAGGGTTAGATACCTTTTGTTTCTACATATTATTACTCGTTTACATTTTTAGTAGTTTAAGACTTAGTAATTCCCTTGCTAAAATTATTTAAAAACGTGTACCCTACTTCAGAAATTCACATTGTGCATTAAAACAAAGCGGCAATTTTTTGTTTAAATCACTCCACAAAAAACGGTTTATCCTACGATTAATTGTCAAGAGGATGGTTTTTATGCAATATTACTCAGGGAATCATGCTTACGTTTTATATTACTAAAAATGTAAACGACAAAACAAACTGTAGAAACATCCCCGCTTATAGATACAATTAATTTTAGTTAATACTGTAAAGAAATAATATAAAATTGTGAAACAAAAGTCTTATGAAATTGCCTCAAAATGTTTACGAGAAAATCAGTAAAAGCCACTATTAAGGCGTCATCCTCAAAGGACCGTAGCTCCCTTAGGAAGCATTTCGGAACACATGTTTATAGGAACTTATCTCACCATTTTCGCGTATAGAATCAGCTTTCAAACGGATGGATACCTTATATAGCAAAACATCGAAATTGAAATAAAGCAAAGAACAACGAGCATGCATCCCAATATTTTGGAATAAAATAGAGGAAATAAGGAATAAAGATAATATATCGTATAATTCTTATGAGTGTATCAATGTAATTTTTTAACTTCGAGGGTGATTCGTTCTTATAGGCTAATACAAAATATTTGTATATACACTTGGTATATATGTTTTACGCTACGTGTGGCGGCTACTAGGTAAACGAAAACTACATACATAGAACATGACACACAAATCATAAAAAAAATCCTCTTTTGTAACTGTATCGGCTATATTTTGTCGATGGATAGCCGAATTTTAATTTCTTTCAGAATCACGGCGTGTAACAAATACACGTAACGTCTTTGTTGTTACATGACATTTTATTTGCTTCGTATTTATGCATTTCTAGAAACAGTAATAAAATAATTATTGGATATTACATACGTATACTTTTGAACCTAACATGATAACAGCACTGGCGGTTCTTCTATAGGGTCATATGGTCAATGACCTCCCACATACAAATAAAAAAATAGAGCTATTCATTTTCTGAAGTTTAAAAATATATAATATATATATTTTTAATATTCTTAAAAAAATATATTAAAGTTTCTAGTTCATTCTATGCACAATGCTATTCAAATATCTAGATCATTACATTATTCATTTATAAAATTTAAAAATCTTGGGTCAATCCACAACGTGTCCTCAAAACTAGCTAAGGACCGAATTTACAACGAATTAAAGTGAAATAGACTTATGCACGAATCGTCAGAAAGCAAAAGAGACAGAAAACACTGGCGGGGACAATGTCCCTGACGACCCTGACACGGTAACGCACGAAGTTTAGTAGATCAGTCGCCACTCGCCAGTCAGCAGTCTTAATGCTGACTAGGTACACATTGGTCGGTAAATTCTGTCGCGTTGTTTTTATTTGTGAACATTTTATTAGTAAATCTGTACTTGTCGTGAAATTAAGTAAAACAGTGTTTTTTGGTGTTTACTATTAAATATGATTGTTGTACAAAATATATTAAAACTGAAATATGGACATAAGTTGGGTTATGAAGACCGAGTGAAATTCAAAACCTAATATGACGATAAAGCAAACATCTTTTGATAAGAAAAAGAAGTTAATAGGTATTTTTAATTAAAAAAGTTATCCTTCAGCAAATTTTATTCATTGTTACGCTCATCAACTAAATTTAATTTTAGAAAAAGCATCAAGTCCGGATAAAAGCATACAATTTTTTTTTGCTAATTTAGATATCTTTTCTTCATTCTTTGGAAAATCGCCAAAAAGAACAGCCGTATTAGATAATGTTGTTAAGGTGAGATTACCTAAATCGGCTCCAACACGATGGAATTTTAATACAAAGTGCATAGAGACTGTTTATACCTATCGAACAGAATTATTAGATTGTGTAGAAAAAAATCATTGATAATGAATCAGAAAACAACACTCTAAGCCAAGTTATTGGTTTAAAAAACTACTTACAAAATGAACATTTTCTTTACTTGTTAAATTTTTTTCATTTAGTTATGCTTCATTGTGATATATTGTTCAATCAATTACAAAAATGTAATATCGATGTCATAACAGTAAATAAGTATATTGGCGTTTTTAATAGTAAAATTGAAGACATCAGAAATAAAATTTTGAATAACTATTTGGAGGAGACATCCACGCAGTCTGCCCAGAGATGTAAAACGGAAGAATCAAAAAGGAGAATTTCATTAGAAGTTTGTGATATAATTACATCTGAGATTAAAAACAGGTTTGGCTTCAGTAATCATTTAGCAGTGTTTCAGTTATTTCACGCAGATCTATTTAAAGATTATAAAAAAAGCTTTCCTCAAGATATGATTAAATTAGTTAAAACGGAGTATCCAGTCATAAATCATTTGAAACTTAAAACTGAATTAGAAGTATTATATTGCCGAGAAGATTTTTCCAATATTGAAGGTGCAGTTGCTTTGTTACAGTTTTTTATTAACAATAATTTGTGCAATACTTTTTCTGAAAGTGTCAAACTGTTAAAAATCTTGTGTACTCTCCGTATGACTACCGTCGAAAGTGAACGTTGTTTTTCCACCTTAAAAAGAATAAAGACATTTTTAAGAAATACCATGGGTCAGGAAAGGTTATCTTCTTTAGCTATGCTTATCATAGAAAGGGCATTAATAAAGAAGATAAAAGACTTTAATGAAAAAGTAATTGACCACTTTGCATCTCAAAAAGACCGGAGGATCGACTTGGAATTTAAATCACTTTAAAAGGTAGGTAATACAGTAAACTTTTCTAATTGACTTCCCTATCTCTTGACCCACGAACCGCCGTTGCTCTATACTGGTTATGCAGGTTTTAAGAGAGACGGTATCGCCAAATTTCACAAAACACGTGTTTGGGTTATTCAAAACCTGATAACTTTGTTAAATCCCGCCATCACTAGCAATTCAGTTTTAATGTGAACTCATTTAAATAACGTGTATGGACAAAGGAGGACAAAGGATTGAAAGAGATGGACCACAGCATACTCGCAAGATTAAATCCCCTACATTTTAATGTATGGTTACATCTGAAGTCGATTGTCTATACAACACCATTCCAAACTTTGATGATTTACGCTATGTAATCATAAATGGCTTTGAATAAAGAAATACCACAGGAATTTTTGAAGGAGTTAGGTGTTCAATGGAATGAAAAGGTCGAAAATATATTGAAATGAGAGGCGGCCATTTTGAAATTTTCTGTGACGTTTTCTCGGAAGCGATGAGTCTTAGCCACTACAAGAATACCATTTTTTAGATTACTTTCAGTTTTCTGAAAATATTACACAAATTTTCATCAATTAAGAGACTACCTAGTCATGTTTACTTCTCCATTTCCATAAAATATATAGAATAAATCATTACCTCTTGGTTACGCGCCTTTTGAAATATGCATGTAAAATTAATTTGGATATAAAACTTAGTTATTTTCATTCTCATAGTTGACAATACCGCACCGGCTTAAAGTCTTAAAATGGCGCGCGGGCATTATGAGTTAGATGATCGCAATAATAGTAGTAGTAGCTACAGTAATTTTGTATGAAAATTGAAAGTTAAATTTATCGAAGTAAATTACAATTATATATTGTTTGTGTTGAGGTTAATAGTTGTTTGGCATTGTCTCGAAGAAGTAGGAATATATACTTTATCCCATTTACCCCTTTTCCTTATTTTCTATAATTATTACTGGACTACCGAACCTGTTTATTCAAGATAACTCAAAAAAATTCTAATGGAAGACTTCCCAAATTTGGCCGTTAAGATTGTCAACATTTTAGGTGACACATTAAATTTGGTGAATGTGGTACCACCAGAAGAGACATAATGAATGAAAGAAGAAAAAAGGTACAATTTCGGGAAAAAAATAAAAAAAAATTATTCCATTTCTGGACGAATATCGGCGAATTATAATGAAAAAACATAACTTTATGAAAAAAATCTGTCCGCATGTCTGTAGTATCGCGATAGCAGCCACAGGTTTTGAGTTAAAGCTTTCAAATTTTGTACACTTGTTCTAAAGGCCAAAGACAATGAAAAAGTCGGTGATGAACAAAATTGGCCAGCTGAACCCAAACTTTTTTGTATTTGACTTTACAAAAAAATATATTCGTGATGAAAGATTATAAATCATGTCAATTATATCAAGCGAATAAAATATATTTTCTAAGTACTTAAATGAAGCTGCTGTAAATTGAAATTTTGTATGCATTTGACCTCATAAAATGGGGTTAAGATAAATCTGGCAGTTTGACATTTGAAATATCTAATTTAGTTACAAAAATGTTAATGTCAATAAGAAGAAATTATTAAAATATATAACATGAATTATTATTGGCAGTATCAGAGGACGCTGATAATTAATTATTAAAAAATTTTTATGAAACATTTCAAGGTACGTTTTTAAAATTTAATTGAGGTAAGTGAAGCATTAAACAGAATGATTTTTTTAGATCAGGATGATATATACTGGTATAAGAAAGTTATGTGCTGGCCACATCAGATGTTTTGGGAATAAAATATCAAAAAATAATAGATACGAATTGACCATTTTTATGTGAAAAGTGATTTATGTAACGAAAAAAATTATCCGTTCTTCCAGACATTGCCTTTCGGCAAACCACTTACAATTAATTTGCACACACGAGTGAAGCAAAGATTTGCGCGCACAAACAAAGGTTTTATTCTGTTTTCATAACTTCAATGAACGAATATATTTGCGAACGAATAATTCGCGCGCAAATACGTTCCCAGGAAACACCAAATTATGGGCCTTTATTAGGTCATCATTTCTAATAAAGGCCCGCTAAAGCTCAGCAAAAGTCCATACCTTTGTGTTTACTGGGTTCATTCACTAAAACTATAAAAAAAAAAATAAAAACCTTTGTTTGTGCGCCCAAATCTTTGCGCCAGTCGTGTATGTAAATTAATTGTGAGTGGTTTGACGGAAGAGAATGTCTGAAAGGAATATAATAATATATATTTACCACACGCGACTATTTACATAAAAATTCCATCCACACTAAGCAAATTTATGCCTAAATTCTCTTTAAGCATCTACAAATACCAACAAGTTGTGGATCGCATTTGTGTGTGCTGGGACTATACGCGTACGAGTTTATACCCCGTATACAATATACATCTGATCATATTTGCGCGCAACCCGTTCGTGCGCGCAAATATGCTCTAATGAATACGCAGCTTAATACAATATAAGGTAGCTCATTTCTTCTTGATTTGTTGGCGTAAAATTGTCCCCACTTAATTAAGATAAGTAAATTATTTAACCGACATAGATTAAGAGCTTAGTATTTTCAGTGGTAGAAAATTTTTTTAATGGAATCGTTAATATCTGCGAGATCCTTTTCAGATAATTAGTTCAACGAACGACAGTTTTCCTTTGGGGGAATTGTACATAGGGTATGAGAGATCGATATACTCGGAACTTTTCAGTGTAAAGAATAATTTACAATTCAGGAAAATAAGCGTTTGTCACGTCATGATAAACTATATACATTTATATATATTATTACAATTTTTTTATACCATTAAGTTGTTATTTAATTTGTGAAATAGTTAAACGTTAGAAATATTAAATATTAAAAAAATTTTTGGCAAGACCTTGTATTAGTTAAGCAATTTATTTGAAATTTTTACCGAAAAGGTACATCAGTGTATTAAAAAATTTTTACGCAACACCTTGTATTAGTTAAGCAATTTATTTGAAATTACTACTGAAAAGGTACATCAGTGTAACATAGAAATGATTAAAACTTCAAGAAAAAATTCTAACCTCATCTTGAATTTTGCTGTAGTTTTTATATAAAAAAGTGTATATTTCGAAGGCTTCCTCGCAAAAATGAAAAAACAAATTCTTGTTAACAGTGACGTAGCTGTTACATTCCTAATTAATCTTAAATTGCTAATATCTATTTTATAGTGTTCTCAAACGCATATTGGGTAATACTAGACTTATCTGTTCTACCATATTTGAGATGGGCCATATGCTCTTTGAATTTAGTTTAAATTGATCGTCTAGTCTGTCCAACATATTTTTGATTACAGTTCTTACAGCAAATCCCCGACTTTTCGATTGTTTCAATTTTGTCATTTGAATTGCCGAAAAGTTGTTGTAGTTTATTTCCCGATGAATGAACCACTATCATACCTACATCTTTAAAAATCTTACCAATACCACGGGTGAATCGTGGATCGAATGGATTCGATACAAATTTCCGATTTTCTCTTTCATTTTGAAAGGTCATGGAATTTCGAAGCGACTCTTTAGACTTTCGTTTCCTAATTATTTTATCAATTAAACTTACAGAATATCCATTACCCACAGCTATATCCTTAATCAATGCCTTTTATTTTTCAAACCTCTCCTTATTGAGGGGGAAGCTTAATAGACGATGGACTAGAAAATTAAAACTCGCCATTTTGTGTTGAGCATAATGTTGACAGTCTTTAGTGATGTATCTTAGAGTACTGGTATCTTTTCTATGTCAAATTCTAACTTATTTTCACAATTTCTAATTATTAATACATCTAAAAATGGTAGTTCTCCAGAGTTTTCAATTTCATATGTGAATTTAACTGACGCGAAACGACTGTTTAATTTAGATATAAAGTTGTCAATATCAGGGACTTTTGTATCGAACACTGCAAAAATATCATCCACATACCTAAGTCAAACCCTGGGGAAATATTTGAATTCTTCTTTGCTTCCGTCTCGAATCTGTTCATGAAGAGACTGGCAATGAATGGTGATAGAGAGTTACCCATTGCTGTTCCTTCATGTTGTTTGAAGAAATTATCGTCGAATCAAAATCAACTTTGTTTCATGCAAAGTTTAGTGAGTTGCAGATAATCTTTTACTACATCTTCACTGAGATTGTTTAATTCGAGTAGATTCTTAAGGTAGTCCAAAGTCTGTAGTATCGCAACACTTGGAAACAATGAACAACCGTCAGAGGAGATCAAAATTTCACCTTTTTGCAACTGAATATTTTTCACATTATTAATGAAATTGTTGGAATTAATCACAGAGAAACTAGGTGGTGCAATAAGTAAATTTTCGAATTCTTCTGTTAACCATTTTGATAGGTGGTAAGTCGGCGATCCGATTGCTGAAACAATATGACGTACCAACTTTCCTGGTTTATGTATATTAGGCAAGCAATACAATCTAGGTACACTTGTGTTGGATACATGTAATTTCCTATTTAAAGCTGGGGTAATAAGGTTATTGCAGGATATAAGTATATTTCTTACTTTAATAAAAATTCTTGGTAATGGATTTCTAGAAAGTTTTTTATAAGAATCATTACTAATCAAATTGTCTACCCTTTCATAATAGTCCTCTTTATCTAAAATAACAACCTTATTGCCCTTATCAGCTTTTAAATATAAGCAATCATTTTCACGTAACCGTTTAATAATTTTTCTGTCTTTTGTAGATTTTGACTTTTTATTCACTTTAGTGACAATATTTGTCGAGATTTGATTTTTGCAAGCTTCTCTGACAAATCCTCTAGAGGAATCAGAAAGATATTGAATTGAACTTGCAACAATCTCATCTAAAATACCTTCAGATGCAGGTAAAGCAAAGTTTAATCTCTTGTTAAGGAGATCAATTTCTTCTTTATCAAACGACTTTGATGAATGATTTTCTACAATGCTGAGAACTTTTTGAGCAACACTTTCTTTTGACGTAGTACCGATTAACATTTTGAGTTTTCTATTTACTGACGACCATTTCTTAATAAATTTCGTGTTAATTGATATAAATATGTTACTGTGAAAGTCACACCATTGTTCATGTTCTTCTAAATTATTTAACTTATAGGTAAGCTTTTTATAATGTCCATATGCTTGTAACTCAAGCGTACTTTTCTGCTTTGCAAAACTTGATCTTAAATGTGTGAAGAATTTGGAATTTTAACTTGAACAAAATTTGGAAATACTGAACGACGTTTGTAAAATTTTAGAAATCAAATATCTGACTCTATTATTCTAATCTTAGCATTAATCTTATAATACAGATTCAGTTCCGTTGACCGTAAAGCCATAGTAGCCCTGGAGTGGGTTGAAACTTTTGATATGAAGATAACGCTGACGAAGTTTTCCTCGAAACACCAACACACTATATACTTCACCCGACGCGCGTTTCGCCAACCAAGTTGGCATCATCTGGAGATGATTAAAACTAAACTTATATACTTTATTTATACCTAAACTATTTTCATGGTTTGGCGAACCGTGACTCACTAACCAATAAAACGGGATATTTGGGATAGGGTCTCTGTCACTATTCATACTATTTTTACACTTTTTGATTTTCAAGCTTTCAAATGCATCCAGCTGCCTAGTATTTGTTACATTCCTAATTAATCTTAAATTGCTAATATCTATTTTATGGTTGTTCTCAAACGCATGTTGGGCAACACTAGACTTATCTGTTCTACCAAATTTATGTCAGCGTTACCTTCACATCAAAGGTTCCAACCCACTCCAGAAATTCTTGTTAATTTTACTTTTATATTTCAACATTATCCACAATGTTTAGAGTTCGACAAGTTCAAAATTATCAGTTAGTGACTAAACGTGGTCGGATTATTGGTATGAAGGAGGCCGGAATTTTACTTAGGAAATTGCCAACCGCTTAGACTGTAACATGACAACTGTGTTAAGATGTTGGTTAAGGTGGCCTGAAGAAGGTGGTCATGAGCTCCGCCGTGAATCCAGACATCGTAGGAGGGTTACAGATCGTGAAAAATATCATCTGAGAAGATTAACCGTAAGAGACATCTGAATATGTCTACGTTCTCACAAACCATGGACATGTTTACAAAATTTTGATTTTTCAAATTCTCAACATAATAATAAACCGCACATTGGTAGGTCTAGATGATTCACCGATATAATATTTACCACATTCACATGGGACACAATCAATAAAATTTTTTTTGAGTTTTGTTTTTAATAAACATTAATTATTTTTAATCCTATTACTTTTTTCTTAAACTAAGCAACTGTTATGACAAACAGATGAAAAAAATAGCTGTTAAGTTAGTTTATATTAATTTCGTTGGACATGATTAATAAGAACACTAACTATCGAGTTATTAAATTAATATAACCAAAGTATATGTGTATAATTTTCATAATGTCCGTGAATAAACACCCTATATATCTTGTAAACACCATATATTAATAGACTTATTGCCATATGTAAACATTTTATTGTTTCGTGTATAAACGTAACTTAAAAGAGTCACGCGAATGCTAAATTGGATAATGGAATTACGCCTAGATAAGCTGAAAGTACAAATCAACTGGTTGTATTGAATTTTATTATAAACGCAAAAAATTATAATGTATTACTTTCATGTTCCACAGTTTTCAAGGTATATCGAGGAAAAGTTATAAAGTAAATAAGGAAGATTTACAGTTTTCGAAAATTGCCTGTAGCATTAAATCACTTTAGCAAGTTTTTGTTTTTTAATATTCCTATAACTTGGCGGTACGGTTTAACTTGAGTCAATGAAATAATTAATTTATTATGCTCAGTATTTCTAAAAGTCTTTTAGACCGCAGTGTTTTAAAATATGACAATAGACATTCTTAATATACTAACATAATACATCCAAGAAAATAATAATAGAGGTAAATATTTATGAAGTGAAAAATGGTAAAAATAACTATACAGTAGGTATGAAATAAAATGCCGTTATCATTTTAAATATTTGTTTATTGTATAAATGTTTCAAATAGAAGTTTTTCTTGAGAAAGACATTACTTTACATTTTTTTATGTTAAATTCTAATTTAGAATTTATTGATACCTCCGGTATGCCTGCCTCCACACTGACGAGCAAGCATCGTGGTGTTAAATTCAGTTTTTAAGTAAAACCTTTCACTTTTGCATTAATACAGATTTGATGTCCCTTCGTGAATGAAAAATAATTAATTAAAAACCAGTTGTGAATCCCATTATTAAACACCAACTGATCTGGAGCCCTTAGGACAGTCTTTCGTTGACTATTTCACAGGTAAAAGATCTCACTCGAGCCCCAGATAGATATAAGATAGGCACTAAGAAATTTCTTCACGCACCAGGCTAGGTTATTTTTTTGGTATCAAAGACATGAAGACGGCGTCCACCACCTATAAAGTATTTTTACAACATTCACCGCAGAAAACCAGAAGCACTTCTTCGACAGCTTTTATCATTCGTGGATTTTGGCTTGAGCAGTCTTCCGGCATCAGGTTTTACTGTAGAACTCTACGTTGTTTTTTATTCATTAAACTTACAAAACCAGACGCAGGCTCCTATGGGTGTAGGTTGTCTAACAACAAAAAATTAAACGTTTTTGCAAAAGAACACCATCGTTTGAGATCTCCAAGGACAAGGTAAGGAAGTAACTTACATACTTAGAGAATTATTTTTCAAAATTATTTTTCCGCGAGGGTTAAGATAAATTCTCGAACCTCAGTTTTATATTAAAAAAGAAATTTGAAGAAATTAGTTTAATTAGTAAAGATGACGGTCACTAAGTAATTGTTTTTTATAGCTACAAGCCGTCCAACCTGATAAAAACCTTTAATGTTTTTGTTCCCATTTTTATAAAGAAAATAGATTTATTGCACAGTACATAAGAATAATTTATCATTTCATATTGTTTAGGAATGTTTCATTAATATATCTACATAAAAGCCATCTCTGGAATTTTTGCTACCTCCAGATCTCTACTCATAACATGTTTACATATAAAGAGTGGTGGTAATACTGAAAATATAAGTAGGTAGATACTAAATTTGCATCACGTGCGAAGTTCTTTTCACCAAATAAATCAAGCAAAGCAATACTGGAACTTAAGAATATAAAGCATCAAATACGAGCATTCTGCATAATTTCTATAAATACATAAAAATGCTTTTAGTAATGAGCTTAATCTTATTTGCGTTGAGTTCTTTAGCTTACAATCTGACATCATCAAACAGTATTATATTTGCTCTACTATCTGATCGCTACCATAAGGGTAACTCTCTCCAAAACCCAGAAGTCTACAAGAGCGAGGGGACTTTTGCATAAAAAAAATGTAATGAGATTTATGCATTTCAAAATTATACAAATTTAAATATACAGGGTGGGGCAATAGTGCGTCCGACTTGGATATGTCGAGTTCTATGATAGCTATAAACTTAATTTAAAAACGTAAATAAATTAGACAAAAAAGTCTTAAATGGAAATTATTTTCGAATATACAGGGTGAGCCAAGACGATTCTATACGTTCAAATAACATTTTTTTTAAATGGAATGCCATGTATATCAGAACATTTTTTGAAACCTCTTTGTGGCCTCCTTCCAATCCTGTATTATTATTGACTCTCTCTCAACCACTTGGATGTAATGATTTTTTTTTGTTGAAATTATGCCATTTACACGTGTATATTAAAAAAATCACTACAGTCACAATTATCGATTTTAGGAAAAAATATGTTAGTACCAGTTATGAGACATCTGTGTAATGACACTCAGCCATTTTCACTTCCTAAAAGTATACAGGGTGGCAAAAATAATTTTTTAAATTTACAACTATCTGAAATGAACTATCTCAGTTTTTTTTAAATGGAATACCCTGTATATTTTTGGACGATGTGATGTAGAATTGAAAAACGAACAATTTTTGTACGTACATCCCTATGGCTGTTTGTAACCATTTTCAATTTATTGAACAATAACTACAAAATTCAAAGAAACTGACATTTATTATGTTGTTAATAAGTTTCAAATAATTTGTAATTAATCTGTCATTATTCTTATTTTAGAGTGAGAAATAATAAGTATATTATGACCGGACTACATAAATGCTGGAAAATAAAATAAATTTAGCACAGAAATCTGTTTTATGATGCATGAATCATGATACGAATAAGCACACAGTACTCATATCACGTGATAATGTTCCTACATATTATGTCTCACATTTAACTCGAAGCTTGTGTCTACAGTACGTGTAATAATATTTTTTAAAGCAGCTTCCTATCATATCTTGGACTTGCAGTATTATCTTTGAGTCAGCTTCTCCATGACCAGGGCAAGTAACACCAATTGAAGAGTGGCAATTCAAAAGGGTCTAGGTGCCAAAATACCAAAATTTTACTGTCCAGCAGTTTTGAGGTCTAGGTATCCAGGCCAAAAATAATCAAAAGGGTCTATATGCCGTACTCTCATCAATGAAGCAACATAATAACTACCATGTATCAGACGTAGGAGGTCTAAGTGTCTACACGCGTAACAGATAAGAAAGTGCTTACTGAATTACAGTATACAAAATGGATGAGCACGCGAATGAACAGCACATTACACTATTAAAAAGAAGAAAAAAGAGTAGTCTAACTATGATAAATGAAAGGAAGATAAGAAACATATTTCATGTTTTATAAACATTTTGTTAATTTTCTGTTTGCTCAATTTGGCACTTAGACGCTTTTGAATTTTCGTTCTTCAATTAGGGAACTTTGGAAGTAATATTTCCTTTAACTTCTTCTGGTTACTACCTGTAGATTTGTGATTCATGTTTATGTTCCAAATTGATTAAAGAGTTCTTCTTTGTTACTTAATTTCTCAAGAAATCTTGCCAATTTTTAGGTAAAATAACATATGAAAGCACTGCTCCTCTCTTATGTCTAGTGTCACCTTTATAATGTATCTCTCCGAAATCAAATCAATTCTTCGACAGACAAAAACTTCAATGTCTTTACAATTGTGTGGGTGAAATTTGTTCATATAATAATCATCAAATGTCGTTCATGAGTGCGGCTTTAAAATGTTAACTGCACCATTATAAACTATAACATCACAGGTTCCTGTTCTTCTCTACAGTGTCATCTAGAATGTGTGCTAGAGCACCTTTCTTGTTAGATAGAAATTCCCCATTACTGGAAAATGCAGACGGAAATGGTTAATTTCCTTGTTCGAAAAAATTCTCCACAACTAACTGATGACTTTGTGTAACTATTAAAAGTCGGGAAAACAGCTAGACATATGATTTTAAAGTCTTTAGTGTAGCATTTTTCTTGTATAAATATAAAATCCTGATATAACGAAAAGAGCATCCTCTTGTGCAAAGAAAGACCACCTATATGTCCTTCAATATGGATTCTTAGCCTATTTTTGACATGAAAAATGAAGTCCTTGACTTCAAGAACATATAAATCTACACCAAACACTCTTTTGTATGATGTGTAAAAAAATTATAACAAAATTTCAATACGTGAATTATAGCCGATATCTGGGATTCCGATCACTGTGACCAATGACTTCCAATCTTATTTCCACTGTATAATCATAAACTACATTGTTACCTATGTCTTATCACAATTTGTGACATTTGTATATCTGACACTTCCACTGTAATGAATAAATTACAGACAACATTATGTTTACACATATTAGCGTTACTTTTAATTTAATCAATTAATGCCGTTAACATAAATTGCAAGCTTTACAAAAACAATAATAATTCAATTATCAATCTGCTTTTATTAATAGTCATTTAAAATGACATAAAAAGGAAATTTGTACAGCCAATAAATTTGATTAGATATTTATTATTTTTCTCAAACAATTTTATTACTTATATGTATACGCATATGAAGAAGGTTCTTTTATTATATTATTTTCTAAAACTTTTATAGTGCATCTGCGAGAGAACTTAATTCTTAAACAGAGTTTAAACTTTTGCGACAGTTCTCAGCTGTATTTATAAGCGATTTTAGAATTTTATAAATTGGCAGTGGAATAACGTTCGGGTTTACCTTCATTCACTTTAATAATCTAAATGTAAATTTATGTAGGAATAATTATCATTGCAATAACACCGGAAGTACGTGTTTTTTTATATTTTAAGATTTTGTTCTCTGAAGTGCGAGTTTCTCTGAAGAAACAGAAACCAATTTATAACTGAAGTCCTTTGACTAAAATGTAATATGACCAATAATATATTGGCGGTGAATCATAATTTTCATTAAATAAAAGATAGTATCTAAAGAAACATGTTATAACAATTGTTTATTTGAATATTATCTTATGGTTAGTGTTATCAAGCATTGATAAACCTTCCTTCAATGCAATACTCAGAGATCATTTCATTTTTCCGCATATCATTCTTCGGTTTTCAGATATCTGTATCTAATTTTTGATCCTTAATTAGTAAATGATGAATAATTTCTGTGAAATATTAATCCACTCTCAGTTGCAATGTAATTTATTTATTATGAAAACAAGGAAATTGTATAAAAAATTTTCAAACTGTGCTCCTAGTGTTTATATAAAAACCAACTTTTGAAAAAACTGGTTTACGAATTCCAGTATTTCAAAAAAAAGAAAAAAACGGTTAAACCGGTTTTCGAATTTTCGCCAAAAACAAAATATAATTAAGACATTAAAGAAATAGTTATACCTTATTTACTATTTTTCGATCTACCAAATTATAACAAAATTTATATACAAAACCAAATAAATAAAAAAAATATTTTAAGTAACTAAAATCCGTAAAATCTTTCAGTTCAATATTCATTCACGAGTTATGTAGAGTGGACCAAATTAGATGGGATTTGGGGTTTTCTCTAAAACTATAGCAGATAGACAAAAACCAATATAGGTGTCCAGAGCTCGATTTTCGAGAAACAAACAATGGCGCAAACCGCGATCGTCTACCTTTTTCGACTACCGAGCTACAGAGCGTTTTTGGAAAACAGGCATTTTTGGATGACCTCTATATCTCAATTACCACGTGTCGAATCGAAAATCGTGTAACATATTCTTAAGACACTTTTTTGAGTAGAATCCGTTGTTAATAAGACGAAAATTATGCATACCTCAATTTTCGAGATATAGACATAACTTGTATTTTTTTAAATGGGACACCATGTAAATTATTTCATTATTCGATCGCAACTTAAATTAGCTTTCCAACGATATGTCATATGTCATATTTATCTCTAGAAGTGGTTAATTTTCGAAGAATTAAATATATTTGTGAGGAGGCCATGGAAAACTATTAACAACAACACTTCTTATAATATAAAATAATTTTGCCAAAAATAGGAAAAACTAAACTACAATAAATGTTCGAATTGTCTTCCATAGACATTTATGCATTTTTGATACCTTCTTACAGCATTTGTTGCATTTCTAATCATGACAGGAATTATTGTCCGAAACGCAGCTAATGTTTTGTTTTTCAATTCTTCTATGTTATTAGAACGTTCTCTATATATAACATTTTGTAAATAACCCCAAAGCCAAAAGTCGGCAGAGGTTATATCGGGAGATCTAGCTGGCCACAAAATAGGATCATTATTTCCCAAAAATTTAACAATATCTACTTTGTTGTTTATTAATGTCCAGTTAGCTAAATTCATTGTTAGTTATGAATTTAGTTACCTTAGCTAACTAGACATTGACAAACTAGTCCTAAGTGATACACAGTATGGGGACCGTAAGCAAGGTAAATGGGAAAAAACCAAATGTGTAGAACAAGGACAGATTGCGCTCATATCATAGTGTACATCATTTGTATCTTTATTTTTGACGGCTGGTCGCTGGCCGGTCTCCCCACTTCACACAATACGCGCATGAACAAACAAACAAACGGTGAGTATGATTATCGCCAGCTCCTGATTATGGATTCCTGTTACCACAAATTCAAATTTCGTTATTTACTATCAGTTTCTCTGTCCTTTTCTAACATACGTATGATATAAGAGCAATCTGTCCTTGTTCTACACATTTGGTTTTTTCCCATTTACCTTGCTTACGGTCCCCATACTGTATAGATACCTATTCAATCCTCCCCAAATTAAGCATTTAAATGATTTCGTGTTTCATTGGACGTATGGCCTGGGGCGCCATCTTGTTGGTAATATAATCTTTGAAATTGTCTTATAGGCATATTGTCTACAAAGGGCTCTATTTCTTGTAGAATGTTAATATAAGTTTCGGTATTCAAATTACCGTGAAAAAAATGAGGACCTATTATTTGATATCCAATGAAAGCACACCATTAACTAAATCCAAATCGTCTTTGACGATTAACTGTAGCGGTTACGTGCGGATTTTCATGAGCCCAATGGTGGTTATTATGCCGATTAAAAATTCCGGCAATGCTTATATGGGCCTCGTCTGTCCATATAATTATTTCTTCAAATCCTGGCACTTCATTGCACTAACGCAAAAACTACTGGCAAAAATCGAGACGCCTTAGAAAGTCGTTTGGCTGTAGATGGTGACTAATCCTAATTTTGTAGGGTTTGAATTTTTTTTTTTTTAAACAACGCAAGGCAGTTGTTTTTGGGATTCCTAAAATTTCCTGTATCTCGCGAGACGATATATTAGGATTTTCTCTTACAGTTTCTAAAACAATATTTTCTACAACTTTTCTACCTGCTTTATTATATATTTTTGCTCGAGGTTTTACAAATGATCCAAACTCTTTTAAATTTTGTTGTAGCCGTTTGAATATTTTTATGTCTGGCTGTCTCTTTTCTGGATATCTAAAAATATTGTTAAAGCGGCACTTTTGGCACAAAGTTTTGCTGTCTATAACTTACCTATTAAAATAAAGCTCAGAAGCTAAATTTGAATCTTCTCCACATTCTATAAAACACTTAATCATATCATATTTTTCATAATTAATAAATTGAACCATTTTTAACAATGCTCACTCACAATTAACTCAAAAATTAGTTTTTGACATTTACGATTATTTCGATTTTCTTTTTTTCTATGGCCTTCTCAATAAATATTAGAAATATGATAAATATGCATAGATGTCAAAGGAAGACAATATGAACACTTATTGTAGTTTAATTTTCCTATTTTTGGCAAAATTACTTTATATTATAAGAAGTGTTGTTGTTAATAGTTTTCCATGGCATCCTCACAAATATATTTAATTTTTCGAAAATTAACCACTTTTTCTAGAGATAAATATGACATATGATATATCGTTGGAAAGCTAATTTAATTTGTGATCGAATAATGAAATATCTTATCAGCAACGGATTCTGCTCAAAAAAATGTCTTAAGAATGTGTTACTCGATTTTCGATTCGACACGTGGTAATTGAGATGTAGAGGTCATCCAATAATGCCAATTTTCCAAAAACGCTCTGTAGCTCGGAAAAAGATAGACGATCGCGTTTTGCGCTATTGTTTGTTTCTCGAAAATCGAGGACACTTATATTGGTTTATGTCTATCTGCCATAGTTTTAGAGAAAACCCCAAATCCCACCTAATTTGGTTCACTTTGTACAAATTTCTGTTTTTCTATTGTTTGGCAATGTTTCAGTATGTGTTTACAATATGATATTATGTCTGCTAACAGCTCTAAATAGCATGTGTTTGTCGATTTTCATGTCATACATTTCCCTAACTCATGAAGATTAGTTTTACACAAATGTTTGTGCTCAAGGCGATTTCAAGTCAAAATATTAACCGGTTTTTAAACCCGGTTTTTTGAAAACCGACAAACCCTATGCTCTATCGTAATCCAGACGATGATTAACGAAATCTAAAGCTTCATAACGTGTTTAGAAAGGCGGTATTCTGTGAATTGCCGCTGATGTTCCTGTCTTGAAGTCTTCAATACTGTTAAGTCTATATTTGTAAACTTGACTTTCCAAATTGCCCCACAAGAGATGTTAAACCTGATAAACAATGGGTGGGGGCTATTCCCTCGCACCTCTTCTGCGAATCCAGGTATTGGGAAAGTTTTATTGATATTGTCGAGCATTAACTTGGGGGGAGCTCCACGTTGTTGAAACGACATATTAGGTAACACTACGTTTTGTTGGAGGTTGATGTATATTTCTATAATCAAGTTTTTTCAAAATAATAATAACAATAATAATAGACCCATGATATTGTGTCGAATATCCAAATGTTGCTTTTATCACGATGGTTTATACAGACTTCGCGTATCCAGTGTAGATTATTTCATGGCCCATAGCGGTAATAATCACTGTTCATCATATCAGAATCATCTTCATCTACTTCATTTATTTTTATAGTCTACTTACTAATTGATATTCGATATCCCATATCGAGGTAGCGAATGAAATTTTTGGTCAACTGCGTTGGGTTTTGTTTTGAACCCAACAACATAGTCAAAGCCACGTCACCTTCTGACAGCATTTCTAATCTACTCTTCAGCACCACATCCTTGACGTTCTTCCCTACCACTGATTTTTATCAGGTTTATCGATGAAGAAACTCATTCATCGAATATGAAATAAATTACTGAGGATACAGCTACCTGGTTGAAAATTCCGACATTTCTCGTCTTGATATCAATAGTTTTGTACTCTACATAATATTTTCGTCGCTTTTCGTAAATTTTATATAGCATTTTAGGTAACGTATTTCATGAGAGATATTTAAACGAAAGTAAGAACAATTTTAAAACATTGGGATTGTTTCTACTAACACATGAATACATTTGGATTGACAGGATGTTTGTTAAAAATATATTCACCAATTTAATGCCACGTTCTTCACTAAATTTAAATAGAAATGTTGTATATTCGCATTTATTTTTTGTGTTGTAACACTAAACACAATCCAATTTATTCATAGAATCCTCTTAATTTAATACACTTCTCAAAAGACTCTTCGACTACTCTGAGATGAATAGTTGGTGGTTACTAATTTTTATCTACTTTCTATACTTGTGAAAATCTATTTTGCGAGTAAAAATACTTTCTAATTGCTGGGATTAAATAGGCTTCACAGTTTATCCGTTAATCGCTTTTTCTTTTCTTGTGTTTTAGTAATTATATACGTAAGATGTTAAAATACAAAAAATTTATTCACAAGTTCTATATTGAAGTTTAGGATTTATGAATGTTGAGTATTGATTGCTTTTGCGTATAATTTAAAATTAAACAACAGTTTTCCCTAATCGGAACATTTACATCAGACAGCTCGCTTCGAAATTTAAATCGACAATCTTATAGAAATCGCTCGTGGCGTAAAGAGGCAGAAAACCTTCAAAACACGATTGATAAAAATGTAAACATTTATTTTTCTTATGTTGAATATTCGTATCAAGAAACAATAATATATTATATTTGGTGCAAAATTCATTATTATAGTGTTAAGTTTCATTAATTCTTTCTGAGCAAGTATGAAACTGCCATGCTCAGAGTTTAGAAGATCTCTAGATTTTGTAACGTTTCTTTCTTTAAATTGATATAATTTCCCTTCGTTTAAAATTACGATATAGAGAAGTTGCCAGAAAATTGGCTTTACTAAAACTATAAATAATAAAATCATAGTTAAAATCATTTATTTTGTAGTAACTTCTGAAATTATGTTTTCGTATTAACTTTTGTTGGTTTTGACTGATATAGAAATAACAGGCCTTTCTAGCATAATTAAATTTATATGTTTATGTAAATATTTTGATCGAATCTCTCTTGTATGCGTAATTACATGAAGTAATATTTCTGTGAAATATTACGAAACTAAACGCTAGGAATATATGATCCGTGAGTTGTGACGTATAAATTTAATTTACCATCAAAGAAACGTATATATTTATTGAGTTGCATTATTGCCACATATTTTCTTCATAGAATATTATTTTAGTTTTGGAAATAGTTGAGAAGAGAAATATTTATTAATTTTAGATTTTCCTGAAAAAAATAATAATTTTTTTTAACATTTTTGATTTTGGCAATGTTTTGCATTTGTTGCTTCCAAAATTAATATCGTCGTGGTAAATATCTGGAGTAAACAAATACAGCATACAGTAGTGAAATTATAAAAAAAAACAAAATTTAGAAATCAACTTAAACAACTTTTCCAAACAACTTTTTGTTTCGTCATCAACGCTAGCTAATATAATTTGTAGAAAATCCGAAATTTCTCTTAGTCACAGTAAGTTTATGTTTTGCTTTAAAATAATTTTGTTGCTATGGTTATGATAAATTGAAACACAAAAAATTAGATCAACATATTTAAAAATAAAGAAGTTATTAGGGAATTGTTCAATTAGACTGAAATATATTGAGTACGTTAATGAGCGTATCCATTAATTAAACAAAAAGTAAACAGTAGAAAGGCTTATTATTGATATTTAATTGAGTCATTAAAACATTTTTGTAATTTAGCTTTAGTTATTCTCCTGTTTATATTTTACAAGATCTTGTATGTATGCAGTAACTATTGCTTTAAGGGTATAACATTAGTTTGAATATATTATGATATACAATACAAAAGAGACAATATCTTACCTTATACTTTTGATGGGTAATTTTTGTAATTTTTAAAATTAGATGAACGCTGAACATTTAGCTAAAAACACTTTCACTATAACAATTATTTTTTTTGGACCAGAATAAAATTATATTATTATTAATTGAAATGATTTGGAGTTAATTTCTATCGCCTGTCCATTAGTAGTTTTTAAAGGGCCGTTCCATGTCTACAGGCGTAACTGAAGTGTATTGAAATACTGAAAGTTTTGCCTACTATGACCAACTACGAGCTGACCTTCAACATCCTTTTTCAGGAAAGAGAGGAGTGGGATCGGAGTAAAACTGACCTACGGAAGTCAAACTGCTGGTTTACAAACGGCTCCAAAATTCCCGAGAGAATAAGAGCCGGAGTACATAGCTACAGATCAAGTGTAGGTACTAATGCAACTATTTTTAAGGCCGAGGTTCATGCCATTGAACTGTGTGTACGAAGGCTGGATTATAATATGCATATTACACGCATATCAATAAAAATGTTGTCAGATAACCAAGCAACAACTCCAAAATGGTATAGCATTATCAGAAGACTCTTCATATGAGTAAAAACAACAAAGTGACTCTGGTGTCGATACCCGGTCACTCTGGTATAGAAAGGAACGAAATAGCCGACTCTTTGGTCAGAGAAGGTGCGGGATCACGAATCATCGAACCAGATCCGATACTTGGTATATCTTCAAGTATTGCTAAGATGGCTATCTCAACCTGGGCTGAAAGAAAAACTCTCCAGTATTGGCAAGAGTTACCAGGATTAGTTCATTCGAAGGCGTTTATAAGATACCCTTTGAAATAAAGAGTTAAACAGGGTAAACCTGAAAACCCCAACAGGCCTATATACCGGACACTGCCGACTAAACTATCATCTGCATAAACTCGACCTAGCGGAAAACGCTGAGTGCCGCCTATGCCTGGAGGATGATGGTAAGGCAGACCACGTCTTATGCACGTTCCGCTGTGGAGAGGATACGATTCTCAATATTTGGCAAAGAGCAACTACTGCCAGAGGATCTGGATACACTCTCACCCAATAAAGTTAATCAGTTTCATTAAGAGACTGAACTTATTGGGTGAAATATAATTAGGAGTGAGCCATAATAGGCCTGCTGTAGGTCGCAGAGGAGGGTCCACTAGAACCAACTCACAAAAAACCTATCACCTATCACACTATAATCAAATATACGCACATACACAGATTTACAAAATATAAAAGGATCCTTAAATAATTATTAGCAATATTAACAATCATGTGATTTATTAATGCCACGCAAAACGCATACAGAAATATTTTAAGAGGATGATATATATTCACTAAAATCAAAATATACAGTATGCAATAAATGTTTTAGAGAAAGTACTCAATTCTCTATTTAACCATATGTCAAATACCAATAAATAATTAAGGAAATCATCAATAGTAATTAATACAGTCGTATAAGTTGGCCTCGACTTTTTTCTAGTTACTTTCGTCATTGGTTCATATTCTGTGCTATCCAGTTGGCTATGCCAATGTTTCTTTCGTCTCTATCGAAGTTTTGGTCTTCCTTATTTTTTCTTCCAGTCGGCTTTGCATCCAGGACCTTTCTTGTCGGATTGTTGTTTTACCTGATAACATGACTCTGCCACCAAAATCTGCCTGTTTTGATAGTGGTAACTATATATTTGCTCTTGTAGATGTTATACAGCTTTAAGTAGTATCGCCCTCTTCACATACCATCGTCACATACTGCATCAAATATTTTGCATAGAATCTTGTTTTCAAATGTGAATAAGAAATCGTTAGAGAATAAAATAAAAATGTAGATCACAATAATATGCCCCTTATAAACGTACCGGAAGATATAATGTGGTGGTGCACTCTCATGCCCAAAATAAAGATCCGTAAAAACTTTGCTGCATCATGTATGGTATGAAATGCGCGAAGACGTTTAGGAGATTTAAGAAACAGTCTTCTTGGTACTTTCTATTAATGCATCTATCTCTGGAAAACCTTGTCGATAAGTTTCTGCCACAAAGTGTAAAGCACGCATTTTACCCGTAACATGTACCAAACTACAGCCGCTTTCTTGAAGAGAACGGCCTACCAAACGCATTGTCGCGGCACCATCGGTCACAAATATCAACACTTGACTTTTTGACAGGTCAATTTTTTTAACGTCTCCAACACCACTCGCGTAATTGTTTGACCAGACACTCAATTTTTTCTAGCTAGTAACAGTGGAAATGTCGGTTTAAGAGGGTCCAGTACACGTACTATAACAGTTAAAATAGAATTTTTTACAATCTGTCGTCTCGTCAACACATAACCACAACTGTGTACTTTTTAATACACATTTGATCTTATTTACAATGTCTTCGCTTATAGCTGGTACATAGTTACGCAACTTGGTAACGTCACCTGGGAATTGTATTTATTCCAGAACTCCTGAAATGGTTGTTTATCGAGTATATGAAGTGAAACATCACAGGCAATCAGCATTAAGAGTAAATCTAACATAAACTGTGTTGTCGAAGGCACGCCATTTTTTTTTGTTTTATGTTGCACAGAATTTACGTGAAAATGCCTCCGTGCACAATGTTAAAACGTGAAAAATGACATCAGCAGCCATAACACAGGCAACCAGAAGGGCCCAGCCGTACGTGGACAGTATTGTCATCCTGGCTGGATACCATTTTTTGTCAACTTTGTCTCTCATGTTATATTGTTTGTTTGTTGTTATATATTTATATCTGAAATAAATAAAATAAAAAGTTGCCTTAATTACAAATATATATAAAATAGGAAATAAAACTGATTAAGTTGGAATTGAAATTGGGAATTCACTGATAAATTTATTCACTTTGTCACCGTATGGCCGTTTTTTACACTTGGGCAGGTCTGGCATACTTTATTATTAAATTAATATCAAGAATAAAATAATACAAATAAAATTATCAACAATACAAAGGAGAGGAATAAATTACGTTGTACACACCATGTGACATAACAGTAGACTAAAATCAAAAGTTAGTCTTTGCTAAAATAGTAAACAAGTCTCGCTTACGTATTTGGATATTTCTCTACCTGGCACCGCCCATGACTTGCGGACCGATATGCCAACTCTACTTATTAGTTATAGTGACGTATGATGAATAAAAGTAGTATGCCTATATTCGGTGGTACGATTATACAACTGTAATAATTCTTTAACCATAATTAACTAATACACCTGTGAAATATCTATTTATATCTAATCATAATCACAATATAATGTCGATAAAATGAAAACTTTCCTTGTACTATAAGACAAAGTCATCAAGAAACAAAGTTTTTGTTTTTACAAATAGTTTCTTTAGTGTACTTTAGAGTGCCGCAAGTACAATTGCTACCAGAAATAATGACTGTCTGCACTTCTTTGATAGAAATAGTGTTCATTTGATGCATTATAAGGTGCATTCGCTTAAAAGTTTAACGTTAATAATTAATAAATGCCTTGGTACTCATGCGATGCACTATGGTTTGCGAAACATAATTTTTGACCAAAATCAATAAAACTGTGTTACTGAAAAACTAATGGCCTAAATATTTTCTATGACAGTTAATAACAAAATTATATAAATTAATGCCACTTAAGCTTTTGCCCACTTATGCGCGGCGTGGCGAAGCGCGGAGAAGAATGGTGCATAAGGATTTATTTCATGTATTCAAATATACAAATCTCAACCCAACTGCTACTACGCGCCGCGCATCGCTTCGCATAAGTGTGTGGACATATTTGATCCATGAAATAAATCCCTGGCAACGTTTTCTTTCGCGCATCACTGCGACGCACCGCACATAAGTGAGCAGCAAGCATTAATGTGAAAAGTTAGTTTAATAGTAAACGCGTGTTTGGGCATATTTTATTTATTTCCGTACAACATAGGTATAGGTACATTTTGTTCTCTAATTCTAATAAGTTTAATAGATTAATAGACAATATTTCTTCTAGAACTTTTTTTCTTCTTCGTCGTCGTCGTAGTTTGCCTCATTCTCTTCAGGTTGTGAAGATTTCGTTTTCGGTTTCGGAAGCGCATCAGTTACTTCAGATGGAAGCTTTAATTTATAATAATAGCTTATACGTTTTTATAAATTGATGCTTGTAATAATACGATCTGAAGTATTTATGGCTCTATTGAAAATATCTATAGAAAAAATGATAATTTATCAAAGATTGCAAATAGTTGCAGACAAAATGTATTTGAAAGGATACATTTACACAGACTGAATACATTCATTTAAAAATTATCATCGCCAAACGTCGTAAATTTTTTAGTATTTACATTTTACTATATGAATGCATAAGTTTCATTGTTAGTACACTTCAACTATCAATGAATGATTTACGATCCTTCTTTTAAATGTCCAAACAATGTATACCTGTCGGACAATAAAATAATGTACTCCACGTAAAAATATTGAAAAAAAAACACAGCAATAGAACTCTCACACAGCTTGCTTACTCGGCGACTTACGCAGATCAACTAAAATTTTATCGTAAATATTAAATAACATAGTGCCAGGATCCTAGTTGTCAACCTTCCTCAGACTACCTTGACCAACACCTTAATATCGCTGCTACATTACGGCTTTAACTCTTAAAGAAAGTCCAGCTTCATCTTGATTGTTCAGTCTCGTGCAAAGTCACTTAACTGACAATCTATTCTTCTATGAATTCTCGGCATTTCTAAAGTTGTATAAAACTCAATTGATGACATTAAACTGATCCAGATTTATTAATTTCCAATTATTAGTAGGCCAGAATAAAATAGTACAAAAAAGAAAACACAAAAGGTAACTTTTTGTTCAAATTTTAATCGTTTCTTAGCTACAATGGGACGAAACTGGACATTTCAACAAAATTTCTCAATCGATTCTTAATGTTGTGTTTTTTATTTAAACTGGTAAATTTAATAGAAATTTAATATTCATCAATAAACTATATACAATAATAAAATTTGACTTGGGCGAATGTAACCTACGTTTATCGATTTTCTGTTGAAAATATAAAATATGTGAGAGTACGTTCATTATCTTTACACTAGTTTATATAGGTCAGTGAACAGTAAATATCTCACCAGATCGATCATCGGAAAATATGTATTATTTGTAGTATCAAACTAATGCAAAATGCACAATGTTGCTTATATATAAATGTCGATTAGCTAAGAATAGTTGTTTCATGAATAAATCGACTATGGTATACCATTAGTCTAATCTCCCCTTATTAGGTAAAAATATCTACATATTATGTATTACTAATAAGATATAATACAAATTAAAATATCAAAGTATTCCAACAGAGAGTAACAGAGGTAAAATTGATTTACAAATAGTATAAATACCAAAAGTAATTCCTAAATAAGTAGAATCCTCTCACTTTATCTAATTGAAGATTAAGTAAAATTGCCACACACACTTCTTGATGATTTATACATTTGTATCATACAAAGTGAAGTTCATTACTATTGGCCACTAGTCATAATACAAATACACTGATATGCCAATATGCATGGAGGCATGGCTTTCGATCCTAAACGTGACGTCAGTAACGAGGAATTACGGAAGCTTCGTAATCGCTTTAAAACGTTCTACACTTAATTATTAATAATTTTAAATAATATAGGAAATTTAATAGATTTTTATTTTAAATGTGTTGTACAAATATCAAAATATTTCAAATGAACTTGCTGCGAACATAACCTCATAATTTATTTAAGTTTAACGGAAGAGATCTTTTAGACGGTTTTGCTGCAATTTTCTCAGAAAATTGTGTTGTAGCCAGGAAAATTGATGATTTGCATCTTCTTGCTACCTGCATAATGCTGATAGAAAACAATATAAATTTTCCTGGTACCGTAAAATGGGGTCGACTGTTTTTAAAAATCAGTGTTAAATTTAGAAAACACAATTGCATACACTAATATAACAAATAGTGTAAATTACTTATCTTGTCAATGACATTGAATAATTATATTTTTAGAAAGATTGAAAATTGCTAATATGTATCTGTTATTGTTTTTTGGTTGTGTCTCTATTGACCCACCGATTGAGGTCAATGGAGACAGCAATTTATTTACCACTATAAATTCTATTTGACCAAAGGAACGGCAAATAGAGACATTAGGGCATTATTAAGGTACATTTCTTTTCAGATCCATAATATCCAACGGGTAAGTCTCCATTATGCAGTAATATTTAAATGTTTAACTTTGGATTTCTCTACCTTTTTGTTTCAAAACAATTTGCCCACTTTGATTTTTAATGTGGGGATTTGTGAGTCTGTACAGGACGGACTGATGAATTCTATATTTTCTATGAGACACTCTCTAGGAGAATCCATTTGTTATGTCCCTTATTGTATTTTGTAACATCTCTGGGTCATGTTTGGCATAAGCTTTCGCACCAGCCTTGTCTCTATTAACTACGAGAAAGTTCTGAAAATTATTTTTTTTCTTGTAAAATTTATTTCGGAATCAATTTGTAAAAATTTTTAAAAAGTTTTAAATCATAATCAAGAGAAGCTATTTTAAGTTTTATTGTAAAAGTCGTTTGTTTGAAAAAATTGAAACATAATGCTAATTAAAGTGTTTCGACATACCTGTTTGTTGATAAAAACACCACTCTTTTCAAGGGTCTGAGCAAAACTAAATCGTTCCCAGTAACAAAATAGGCTGTTAGAGACCTAAGAATATATACTATTTATGGAAAGGTAATGTATTTATTGTCCCTGCCACTATTATCAACCCTTTTGACTCTTTCCTGAATTCTATCTTTTCATGCACTAGTCTCTATTGTCTTCTTTTATGGTAGTAAAGTTTTATTGTTTAATTCAAATGATCAAAACTGTATCTCACATTTTATCCCTTTGTCACTAACAACAGGATTATCCATTGAGCAACCTTATTTTCAAATATGAACAGATAGATTCTGAAAAACGGACATATACAAACATTGTAGAATGGAAAGAAAGACCTTTTATTCTTTGATGGAGGATGGAGAATGTATTTATTACTAAATAGTCTTCTTCCTCGAATTCCACATATATATTATTAAAAAAAATATTTAATAATCATTTTCGGAGACTAATTATGACCTGGTACTATCCATTTATACGCTCGAATCGGCATATTATTATTATTTTTAATAATCGATCTTATTCAAAAGTAAATCTCAAACAACCTGTAAATAATATCATACACAATCCACTGTTTCACAAAATATTCGTTTTTAGAAAAATAAAAATACCCTTATATCAGTTCCTTTGGTTATCCGATTATAATTTCTACAGCCAGCTATAGCACAATTTTTCATCTTTAAAATACATAATAGTTGTCTTAACAGCACGGATAACTACTTGAAACTAAAACAATGACAACAAGAGATGTTATGATGGAACTGGACCTGTTCCTTTGGAACAGGTATTAGCCACATGTCCCATCTACCTGTTATCAAATATGAAATGGAACATTTCCGTTTCCATCAACATGGACGCTTCCTCTCTACTAGTGAACTAGCTTGATACGAAACTGTTCCACTTAAGTGCAGAACTAGCTGGACACGAAACGAGTTTTCGTTTACTGTTTTGCAAGAGAAGATAAAAAAGATTGTTTAAATAAATATTTTATTAATAAATAGACACAAAAAAGGTAAACAGATTATTCATTAGTTCTAATTTCGTTGATAAATAAGAAATAAATATCAACATATTAATTAAAACAAATAGTGAGTTTTAACATCCTGTCCAGTCCAATCCCAATTTCCAAATATCCTATGCAAATGCGCATCCACAGACTAAATGATAAACTATCACTAACCTAACTGACGGAGCGCGGAATAAATTAGGGTCGGACGCGGTACGGTGTTCTTATTCTGGCAGGTCGCATGTCTTGTACTCGTAACAACGCAATCCGCACCTACGTAACTAAATCGGAATAGGTTGGAATCAGAACAAGTATTTGGAACAATTGGAACAGATATGCGTTTGGAACAGGAACAGGTCATACCTGTTCCAAAAAAAAACCTGTTCCATAACATCTCCAATGACAACCCCACAATTTCAATAATTTAAATTTTGCGCCAAATTATCCTCGTTGCTGACGTTATGCGCAGAAGTGAATGAAATTCAGTCGCCGGATTAGCATACCAGTGTATTTGTGTCATGCCCACTAGTAAAAGATTTTTACCAATTAAATAGAAATTCTTCTCGAGGCCGTCGTGTATACCATTCACAGACTGATTATTGCCTTGGTTAGTGCGAAGTAACAAGGAGCATCTCAGGATTAAAGTCCCTACGTGAAAGTAGAGTATTAACGATTTAATAGTACAATTGCAATGTAAAAATAAATATAGTTTAAAAAAAACTAAAAAAACACGCTTTTAAAGCACATCAAACTAAAAAAGTGAAAAATAATTATTAATATAAACTGAAAACAATAATGAACGAAAAATACTAGTATTATTGTGAAAAAGCGTGGGTTGCTCGATATATGAAAAATAGGCACAAAGCGCCCCACGCTTTTTTCACAATAATACGAGTATTTTTCGTTCATTATTGTTTTCAGTTTATATTAATAATTATTTTTCACTTTTTAGTTTGATGTGCTTTAAAAGCGTGTTTTTTAGTTTTTTTTAAACTATATTTATTTTTCACTTTTTAGTTTGATGTGCTATGAAAGCGTGTTTTGTAGTTTTTATAAACTATATTTATATTGCTTATTGATGCTGATATTATAACATATTACGATCCAACAGATATTTCTGAAAAAAAAAAAATTTATTTCAGCCGTGGGATTTGAACTCACGCCTGAGGAGCCTGTCGTTTCGCATCGACTGCCTTAACCCGCTCGACCACCGCGACCTAGCTGATAATTGTGGAATGTACTGACATATTCAGCCTTTCCTCTCACGCAGAGAATACGAGAGGAAAGGACTAGCTATCCTGATCAGGATAATGATATAAACTTATCAAATTATTGTATTGTTACCGGTTCTTCGTAAGTGTACAAAGTTTCAATTAAATCTGTCCGTTTAAAGTGGGTCAAAATCAAGTCCAAAGAGTCGGTTACAAACAAACAAACAAACATACAAGTGAAGCTAATAAAAGCGTGTTAATAAATTGGCAAAATGCTCCGACAAAGCGACCTTTACTAATTAAGATATAATAAAAATTAAAATACCAAAGTATTCCAACAGAGAAGGTAAAATTAATTTACAAATTGTAATAAATACTAAAAAAAATAGTGAGAAGATTACGACTTTGGTACCTTATTTTGGTATTATTTTTAGTATAATTTCACATAGACATGATTAAGATCCTTCTTGTTGACGTAATGTACCTGCCTCGCACTTCACAGTAATCACAGTTAAGAGCAAAAAATATTTGTATTACCTATATGTGTATAAAAAGGACAAAATATTAAGTGTAAATGACTTAACGATTATCACCATGCAGGTTAAAATTACAGTTATACACATAAACACATATTTGAATATTTGCATAAATTCGTCCTCTCATAAATAATTTAAGTATATCAAGAAATTGCTAAGCAGATCCCTAAAATGACTTTAGAATTGTATCCTGACTATTACATTTGTTAATTTATTGTAATAGCTATCAGCACAGTATGGAGATTTTTGGAATTTGCTTATATTATACATATTTAGTAATATAGATGTTTTCTGGCTCAAGTGTCTCACATTTGTACATAAATTTATTACTATTATATCACGGGAAAAAAAACGTTGCCATAAATATTACAATTGTAAGGACTTTTACGTCAAATTACGATGCGAATGGGAACAACATCAAATTGTAGTAAATATCAAGAAAAAATTGTAGTAAAAATAAACTACAAATTATTAGGTTATTTGTAACAGAAACTTATAAAAATTTACAAATGAAAGAGTGACTGGCTCAATTTTGTTGTTCAAATTTGTACTACAAAGTGTGGTTATAGCAGATAAAGTATTGTAGAAGATGCTACTAAAATTTGTAATAAGCATGTGCAGATTTTGTTGACAATTCTAATACAATATTGTAAAATATATTGTGAACTTCTGTAGAAACATTTTCTACATAAATCATTGAAAAATTAAGTTATTATTGTAACCGTTACGTACAGTAGTAGTACAATAATAGTAGTATTTGGTATATCATAAATGAGGAGCTTATTTTCAAAATTGCCTAATTTTCTATAATTAAAATATCTGATGTGGCTAGCACATCACTTTCTTATACCAGTATATATTATCCTGATCTAAAAGAATCATTCTATTTAATTCTTCATTAAATTTTAATAGCGTACCTTGAAATGTTTCATTAAAATTTTTAAATAATTAATTATCATAATTATCGATACAGTCAATAATAATTTATGTCATATTTTAATAATACTTGGTTATAGACATTGACATTTTTGTAACTAAATCAGACCTTTCAAACATCAAACTGTTAAATTTATCCTAACCTCATTTTATGAGGCCAAATGTGTAAAATATTTCAGTTTACATCAGCTTTATTTAAGTATTTGGAAAATATATTTTATTCGCTTGATATAGTAGACATGATTTATAATCTTTCAAGAATATATTTTTTTGTAAAGTCAAACACAAAAAAGTTTGTGTTCCTTGGACCTCCTTTCAGAAGGCCAATTTTGTTTATCACCGAATTTTTCATTGTATTTGGCCTTTAGAACAAGTGTACCAAATTTGAAAGCTTTATCTCAAAAACTGTGGCTGCTATCGCAATACTACAGACATGCGGACAGATTCTTTTTATAAAGTTATGTTCTTTCAATACAATTCGTGGAGATTTGTCCAGAAATGCAATAAAAATTTTTATTTTCTTTCCCCGAAATTGTACCTTTTTTTTTCTTTCATTTATTATGTTTCTTCTGGTTGTACCACATTCACCAAATTTAATGTGTCACCTTAACTGCCAAATTTGGAAAGTCTCCCATTAGTATTTTTTGAGTTATCGCGGATACACACATACACACACACACACGCACAAGCACACGCACACGCTCACGCACACGTATACGCACACGCGCATGTACATGCGCACGCTCATGCACACCACACACGCAGGCACGCACCGACAGACATCATTCGGAAAATGGTCAGAATGGATTCAAAAGGGTTCAAAAATCTCGAGAGAAAAATCACGATTATTATACCTCCTTATATTAGGTATAAGAAAGTAAAAAATGTGTCCTCTATATTTATCATATATTTTAAATTACAGAAATTGCATTTTGTTAAAATAAATATATGGTTTTTAAAATACTTCATTAAAACGAGTTAAATGCCATCTATATCTCAATAAACGTTTTATCAGATATTGCGTTTTGAAAATAAACTCCTCAAATGGTAACCTTATAGGGGTTCTTTCATACGAGAAATTCATCGGGCATGTACAATTAAATAATGCCATCCCACAAATTTTACGAATTGCGACATCAATTGCGACATCCCCTTTTCGTTCTACCAATAATACTTGAAATTCTTGTGGATTAAAACCACAGGTGATACAATGCGCCATCTCATGATGGAAAGACTGTAGTTCAGAATGATATGTTTTACGGGTTACCGCACCTTTGGCATTTCCAAATGACTGGCAGATCCAGATCTCAACGTTGTTACTATTTAACGGAATCAGTTCTTTTATATCCACCTCAGTTAATGAAACGAAAACTTACTCCTCAATTTTTCCTGTTCTAAAAGTTATATATAAAGATTCCCTGCAATGTTATTCAATATTAAAACTCAACTCAAAATGATTCAGCTCAGGCAATGCCTAGCTATTTAAGAGTGAAATAACAAAATCGTCTACAGTTATGTTTATAAAAATCACCACTCATAGCACTCAATTATAAATGTTACTGTAAGAA
The DNA here is from genome assembly GCA_029963845.1 of Rhamnusium bicolor. NCBI lineage: Eukaryota > Metazoa > Arthropoda > Insecta > Coleoptera > Cerambycidae > Rhamnusium > Rhamnusium bicolor. Next base: position 751,654 of record JANEYF010006007.1, read on the forward strand.
AATCACAGGGTGTTAGGTTTTCTGGACTAGACTGCATTTTGGAGTGAAATGAGGTGATGCCTACGTAATGTATACAGCAAAAGCAACGACCTGATGGTAAACATTTCTGACGGTGATTTATTGTTTGCCTGCGTACATCTCTAAATTAAAACTATTACTACGATTTTGGAGCAAATTTTGCTACCTATTATTTCACACAATCTAGTTGATTTCTTAATTTGACGTATATGGTTACTTTTAGCATAAGGCGATTAGTTTTTCGTTTATAAAAATCACCACTCACAGGAACTAACATTTATAAGTAACAAAATCACAGGGTTAGATGTTTTCTGGACTGAACAGTACTTTCCAATGAAATGAAAATTCGTGTGATATTTACTTGAGAATCTAAGAAATTTACTTGCCGCATCAAAAAAAAGCTGAACACTACAATGATACATACATACACAGATGCGTAATGCAACACGCCAAAGCAACGACCGATAGTAAACAAATCTGATGGAGATTTATGTCATGCGCGCGCATTGCGCGTACGTGTATATTAAAATTATGACTACAATTTTGGAACAGATTTTGCTACCAATTATTTCGCAATGCCACACAATTTGTAGCTGAATTTTCCATTTGCCTTGCTATTAAAATCCCTGCAATGATATAGTACATTATACAATGTCTGTTTGTGTTCAACAAAGACCGCCTGGTAATTTTCTACACATTTTAGTTGATTTATTACTTTGACGTAAATGGTTAATTTTACCATCGTAAGAGAACAAAAAGTCATACAATATTAATTGTTTATAACTACAACAATTTTAATGCAAATGTTTATAGCCCTTTCATATGTAGTATGTGAGAATGAATTACAAACTTTGATGAAGGCAACTAAAATTTTCGTCAAACATTGTTGTAGTAAAATAGTTAACGCGTTTCCTTTTTCCGTGATGCATTTTAAGGAATTAGGAATTAATGTTAACTTACCCGGTGTGAATAAAATTTAAAAACCCACCTGAAACGAAAAATACATATATTAGAAAATCTGTAAATTTAGTGTCAATTTAAAAAAAATCATAGTTTTTTACGTTTATTTGCAAAAAGTGCACTAATCTGTAGTGTATTATTTATATATATTTATTAAAATAGTGGTGGTAAGGTCGGCAGAAAGAAGAAAACGAAAGTTTCAATTAGTCGACGTTTCGTGTATTTTGACACATTCTCAGGACTATTTAAATTAGGTTTTCCTTGTAAAAGTATATAATTAAAAGCTTAAACATAAACATGAACAAATAAATATAATTTCAGAACAGTACAAACAAACACCATTGACTAGAATATTTATAGACCACAATATGCTGTGTACCTCAATACTGAAACTATGAATCAGCTATATGATGCCGTGATGCATATGTTAATAATGACTTTTTTTAAATTAGCCAACAATGTCTCATATTTTAAAATCAGATTTAAATTCCGATATTCCTGCATCACAAATTTAATACAACTTTATACTTATTACAATCAACGATAATCGTAATGATGATGATAATGATGATGATGGTGATTTATTTATCTCGCAAGACCATACAAAATAGGTATAGGACAAGTCAGTTACAAACATAATTTAAAATACACATGTAAATAAAATTTATAAGTAAAACTAAAAACAAATCACTGCGATAAAACTCTCAGTAATTTAAGTATTCCGACGCACTATAAAAACATTATTGAAGCAAAAAGTCTGTTACATGTTTTTTCAAACATTTAATTGTTATATCTCTGAGATGTTCAGGTAGTCTGTATAAACTTGTATACCCATATATAGAGGATTTCATTCAAACAGAGACAAGTTATGTAATGGTCAGCATAATGTATCTGCGCCCCTAGTATCATAATTATGGTACATATTATTTTTTGTAAATACTTTTGAATTCTTCCTCACAAAAAGTAATAATTCTAAGATATACAGGGTGGGGCAATAGTGCGTCCGACTTCGATATCTCGAGTTCTATCATAGCTAGAAACTTGATTTAAAAACAAAAGTAAACTAGAAAAAAAGTCTATAACCGGAAATTGTTTTCAAATATACAGGGTGAGCCAAGACGATTCTACAGGGTCAAGTAATAATTTTTTAAATGAAATGCCATGTATATCAGAACACTTTTTGAAACCTCTTTGTGGCCTCCTTTCACTCCTGCATTTCTCCGTTCACTCCTGACTTTCTCCCAACCACTTGGATGTAATGATTTCTTTTTTTGTTGAAATTATACCATTTACACGTGTATATTATAAATATCACTACAATCACAAATATCGATTTTAAGAAAAAATATGTTAGTACAAGTTATGAGACATCTGTGTGACGACACTCAGCTATTTTCACTTCCTAAAAGTGTGGCCAAAAAGGATTTTTAAATTTACAACTTTTTGAACTGAATTTTCTCAAATTTTTCAAATGGAGCACCTTGTATATATTTGGACGATGTGATGTAGGATTAAAAAACGAACATTTTTTTGTACATACATTCTTATGACTATTTGTGACCATTTTCAATATATTGAACAATAACTGCAAAATTCAGCAATAAAAATTAAAAATGAGGGATTTTTGAAGTAATTCAAGAGAAGGTATTATAATAAGCGTGTTACATGGTGCCCATCAAAACATCACACCAACAACAATCCAAAATTTTAAGGAAAGGATAATAAATGCTTTTAGAAGTATAACTCCGGCAATCATATGGACAGTAGAAATCTCATTCCAAAGACGCATAGAAATGTGTGTCAATCAAAATGGGCAACATGTGGAGCACTTTTTATAATATCTTCTCTTGAATTAAAAAAAAATATATTTTTAATTTTTATTGCTGAATTTTGCAGTTATTGTTCAATAAATCGAAAATGGTTACAAATAGCCATAGAGATGTACGTACAAAAATGTTCGTTTTTCAATTCTACATCACATCGTCCAAAAATATATATAGGGCGTTCCCTTTGAAAAAAATTGAAAAAATTCAGTTCAAATAGTTGTAAATTTAAAAATTATTTTTGGCCACGCTGTATACTTTTAGGAAGTGAAAATGGCTGAGTGTCAGCACACAGATGCCTTATAACTGCTGCAAACATATTTTTTCTTAAAATCGATAATTGTGACTGTAGTGATTTTTCTAATATACACGTGTAAATGGCATAATTTCAACAAAAAAAATTATTACATCCAAGTGGTTTGGCGAAAGTCAATAATAATACAGGAGTGGAAGGAGGCCATAAAGAGGTTTCAAAAAATGTTCTGATATATATAGCATTCCATTTAAAAAAATTTAGTTGACCCTGTAGAAACGTTTTTGCTCACCTTGTATGATCGAAAATAATTTCTGGTTATAGACTTTTTTGTATAGTTTATTTATATTTTTAAATCAAGTTTCTAGCTATCATAGAACTCGACATGTCGAAGTCGGACGCACCATTGCCCAACCCTGTATATTTATGCTAATGTAAGTAATTTTAATTCTTTAAATAATTGTTTGCATGGTGATAGTCGTGAAACTCTCATAATAGATCAAACAGCCCTCTTTTGAAGTCGGAAAACTGTAATGCTATGGTGGGAACAAGCCTAAAATATTTATGACATTCTTGAATAAAATTGAGCATAATAATATAACAGCATTAGTTTTGTACTACTTGACTCCTTTAATCTATACAATGCATAACATGTTGGAGACAATTTTTGTACACGAAACATCAATATCTGTTTCCCATTCTAAATTATTTTCTAAGTATATTCCCAAAAATTTTACTTCATTTACTTATGCTATAGATTTTCCGTTATTTTTTACAAGATTATGATTCATTCACTATTTTGAAACGAGAGGTAAAATTTATAAAAAGCATTTTATCCGTATTTAAAAATAATTTTGATTTGTTAAACCATTGTGTAAAATGTTTATGTACTAGTTGAGTATTTTCCACAACATCATGTATATTATCATCAGAACCCAAGAGACTGTTATCATCTGCAAACATGGCCAAATTTGCCTCAGCAATATTAGGCAGATCATTTACGAATAAGAGAAATAACAACGGTTCAAATATGGATCCCATGTTCAATATTTAATTGTTCAGATTTTCTTTCGTCAATTTCGACTGAGACCTTCCTGAAAGATATGACTTTACTATGGCATTAATTTTTTCTCTCATTCCATAAGCACCCAGTGTTTCTAATAGTATTTGATGGTCTACTAAATCGAAAGCTTTGTTTAAATATATAAATAAAAAGTCCAACGGTTTTTTTTTTAATTTTTATCAAGGTTTTGGTACAATGTATTTATAAAGTTAACCCATGTTTCGCATTATGTAATATTTATTAATGACATTTTTGATATTATAGATAACAATGATATGGTTCTATAATTTTCTATGTATCCCTGTTTTTGTAAATTGGAACAACTTTTGCTACTTTTAAAATTTCTGGGAATGTACTTTCTAATAGCAACATATTTACTGAATAAGTTAAAGGAGCTAAAATAAAATGTACACAGTGTTTTAAAATGTTAGCACTGATTGACATCAGTGCTAACATCAGCAGAATTAGAAATTTTTAAATCAGTTAATATATTGAAAATTTCTGTTTCACTAATCGGTTTTATAAATATAGTCGGAAAATATGTATTTAACTCGATAAATTCATTGTTAGGTATTTTATTATGAGTTTTTTTTGCATCTCAGTAAAAAATAAATTGAAGTAACAGGCAATCTCCCCTTTGTCGTATATTATTTTGTCTTCTGTTTTAATTTCAAAAATATTACAATTTTCATTTTTACTTTTAAGTGTATTTATTGTTGATTATATTCCACGCCACCTTAGATTCATTTTCAGCATTTAAATAAAGGTTATCGTTATACATTTTCTTAGCTACCTAAAGCCCCCCCATACACCTCTGTTGCGCAATTTGTTCGCAGGTGTATGGGGGGCTTTAAGTACTATCCTGTAGATACGTTTATACTTTTTATAAAATTCTATTTTTTTTATTAGAGTGTTTGGTAAAACACATCTTATTATAAAGTTCATTTTTAATCTCTGGCACGAAATATGGATACCTGTTGTCATCTAGGGTTTTTTTGCTATTTTTATCTTCAAGGCAGATTTTTTAAGTGGGAAGGCAATGTCTATATAATATTTTAATGTACCAATAAACATTTCAAACCCCTCATTAGCACTGTTACTATTGTATACTTGCCATGATTCTTTACATATATGATAAAAATGTTTCATAGTTGTATTCACTAAGTGATCTCGTAATATTTATTAACACGCTTTTATTAGCTTCACTTGTATGTTTGTTTGTTTGTTTGTTTGTTTGTAACCGACTCTTTGGACTCGATTTTGACCCACTTTAAACGGACAGATTTAATTGAAACTTTGTACACTTACGAAGAACCGGTAACAATACAATAATTTGATAAGTTTATATCATTATCCTGATCAGGATCGCCAGTTCTTTCCTCACGTACCTCTGCGTGAGAGCAAGAGGCTTAATATTGTAAGTATATTCCGTGATTCTCAGTTCGGTCGTTGGCAGAGCGGGCAAGTCTTAGTCGACGCGAAACGACGGACTCCTCGGGCGTGAGTTCAAATCCCATGGCTGAAATAAAAAAAAATTTTTTTTTTCAGAAATATCTGTTGGATCGTAATATGTTATAATATCAGCATCAATAAGCAATATAAATATAGTTTAAAAAAACTACAAAACATGCTTTCATAGCACATCAAACTAAAAAAGTGAAAAATAAATACAGTTTAAAAAAACTAAAAAACACGCTTTTAAAGCACATCAAACTAAAAAAGTGAAAAATAATTATTAATATAAACTGAAAACAATAATGAACGAAAAATACTAGTATTATTGTGAAAAAAGCGTGGGGCGCTTTGTGCCATATTTTTCGTATATCGAGCAACCCACGCTTTTTTCACAATAATACTAGTATTTTTCGTTCATTATTGTTTTCAGTTTATATTAATAATTATTTTTCACTTTTAGTTTGATGTGCTTTAAAAGCGTATTTTTTTAGTTTTTTTAAACTATATTTATTTTTAATATCACTATTAAATTTCAGTATTTGAGCCGCATCATCAGACAATGAGGTCAAATAAGTTTTTTTTAACATCACAGAGAAAATGGTTTATTATTCCATATACGTGTACGTTCGTGAAGAACTTAAATGCCAAGTAATTCAATTTGACTTTGATATTGATGAAAGGGGTATCGAGAGTTTATAGCTTAATCTAAAATTTCATAGTACAAATTTAGTTATTGGTACAATTTACCGTCCTCCCACAGTAAACAACTCAGATTTAATCAGACTTATAGACAATGTGTTACCTTTTTTATTACCTATGTATGATAACATTGTTGTTTTGGGAGATTTCAACACGAATTTTTTTTAATGTTGGAAATAAAGTATCTGAGTGCTTCAGCACATACGGCTTTCACGAGCTAATTAGTGAACCTACAAGAATTACCCAGTATTCTGCAACTTTAATTGATCAAATCTTTATAAATAAAAATATTTCTAACTTTGCTGGGAAGCTTAATGCTGATTTGGTTACTGACTATATGTTAATTTTCTGTGAATTGCACTTATCGATCCCTAAGTATGCGCAAAAATATGTTACATATAGAAACTTTCATGATTTTAACTACAATAATTTTCTTTCTGACTTACAATCAATACCTTTTGATTATGTTTTTTACTTGCCCTATATCGAGGATAAAGTTAACCTTCTCACCAATCTTATTATAAATCTATTCGACATTCATGCACCTGTATATACGAAAAGAGTAAGTAAGCCGCATGCTCCTTGGCTAACTGACACGATTAAACTGATGATCAGAGATCGTGAGAAACCTCTGTCAAAATAATATAAAGCCAATAATACCCCGGCAAATTGGTCTAGTTATAAAACAAAAAGAAACTTTGTGCTAAATGCAATTCGTAAAGAAAAAGCATCTTTCGTTTTTAGAGGGACGAAAATCCTCAGAACACCTGTGGCGTGCGCTGAGAACTATGAATGTTTATACAAGTGATAATAAAAATTCGCTAAATAGGAATTTAAAAAGGATTTAAAGCCAGACCTGGTTAATGACCACTTTTTATCGATTTTTAACGATAATGCTTGTCCAGAAAATGTTGCACATTTTAACTCAAACACATTTAATGAAAACATTACTTTTAAGTTCAATCTAGTTGATGAATCTACTATATTAAATGCAATAAATGGTCTCAAATCGAATGCAGGTGGTATTGATGGTATCAATCTAAATATGCTATTACTATGTGCTCCTGTCATTATGAAACATTTGTTGCATATAATAATCTGCTGTTTAGAGATGGGTTATTTTCCCAGTGCATGGAAGACTACTTTAATTTTTCCTTTGCCGAAGGTCCCAAATCCACTGTCTGTAAATGAACTGAGGCCCATAAGGCTTCTCCCAATATTATCAAAGATTCTAGAAAAAATTGTCTATGTATAAATAAATGAATATTTTTCAAAAAATAGCATTATTCCAAAACACCAATCAGATTTTAGAAAAGCTCATAGTACAACAACTACATTACTAAACCTTCGTGATACTATTATCAAAAATCTAGACAAAAAACTTGCGACAGTACTCATTATGTTAGATTTTTCCAAAGCATTCATGAACTCATGTATGCTAAACTGAAGTATTATGGTTTTGACCTCATTGCACTGTTATTTTTTGAAAACTATTTAAAATCACGATCTTAGCTAGTGTGATTTGGAAGCACTGAATCCTCTGTTGGAAATGTGTCATCGGGAGTTCCACAAGGATCAATTTTAGGTCCCCTGCTTTTCATTGTATACACGGCTGACATGTATAATAAAATAATACTAGACATATGTTTTATTTTATTATAAAGGAAACCCAAAAAATATTTTTTAAATCAGCAGTTATCAGCAACTATTCTTGATATTTTTTCTCTTTTTTTCTTTCTCTTCTGTTTGCATAATTTTTGGGATAATCTACTCATTACTTTTACTTTTACTTTTTACTTTCTTTCTTTCTTTTTTTTTCATATTTTCAATTTAATGTTACTATTATTTATATTTATATTTTTTTATGTAATTATTTACATTGGGTTAAGTGTAAGAATAGCCCTAGAGCTAAACTTCGCCCAGGGAGTAAATTAATTAATGTAAAATTATTAATTTAATAAAGACGTTTTATTATTATTATTATTATTATTATTATATACCGGGTGTAACAGGATCATGGTACACTCCCCTTTTCTTCTTTAGTTTTGAAGATAATTGGATGAAATTTGGGATATTCTACATACATAATAAGCGACACTTTTTGACATACAAGTGATTTTTTTTTTCACTTCCGGTTTCGCCGACAGTGACACTAACTTTCGATTTTTAAATGAAACACCCTGTATATTACTGCATATTTGAATACTGCATAATTTTCTGTTCCAACGATACCAAATAAGTGACATTTCAAACGTTAATATTTTTTATAATATAATTTTTAATTTTCCATTTAAGTGTGCCATGACGGTTCCGATTTATTCTAAATGACCCGTGTAATGCTAGAAAAATCGAAATCCCGTCAAAAATACTAAATTACGTGATTTATGAGCAAATAAAATTCATCAAAAGAGTTTTTGGGGCAAAATTTAATTTTTTCAAATGGAACCATATTAATACCGTAGTACCATTTATTATTACTATTAATAAGGAATTTATTCATATGTCGTATTAAAATGTGCAATAAATACAAACAAAATTACAGCTAAAAGAAAAAATGAAAATACAATTTTGTTCTAATTAAATGTTAAGAAGTAACTAAGGTGGCTTTGAAAACAATGAAATATTTAGCTTGTCAAACATTTGTTGGTTTATCGGTGTTTTTATTGTATCTTTAAAAATTGTTTAAAATTCTTGTTAATTGTGTTCAAAATGCCGCAAATTTATACAAGAGACAAAAAAGTGGACATGATAATTATTTACGGGGAATGTAGAAAAAAAGCTGTTGCGGCTAGACACCTTTATGCCGAACGATATCCTGATAGACAATATCCAGCGAGAAATTATTTTAATCGTTTTGAAAATCAATTCCGAAGTGAGCCCAACAATGATCCCGAAGAAAATTTCTTTCTTGACGAAGGAACGGAAATTAATGTTTTGGCTCGAGTAGAAGTAGATAAGACTGTTTCTTTAAGGTAAATTGGGCTTGAATTAGAAATCAATCACCAAACAGTAAGCCGAATTTTGCACAAATACCACTATAAATCTTTTAAATACCAATTGCACCAGCACTTGTACGAAAATGATTACGAACATAGGATGGAATATTGCAATTGGATTTTGCAGAATAACGTGCAGCCAAACAATGATTTTTTGGGAATGATTTTACTTTCGGACGAGCCTAGGTTTACAAATTTGGGATTATCCAACAAGATGACGCTCCTCTCCATAAATCAAGGAGAGTAATTTATTATCTTCAACGGAGATTCGGAGAAAACGTAATTTCGACGAATGGCCCTGTGAGGTGGCCTCAAGATCACCTGATTTAACACCCCTTGATTTCTTTGTTTGAGGTCATTTAAGAAATATTGTCTAGGCAACTGCTGTTACAACCCGTGAAGACCTGGAGCTACGAGTAAGACGCGCAATTAAACGTTCTTCGAGAAACAGCTATGCGAGTTCAGAACTGCATTGATGTTAATGAACAGCATTTTGAACAACTGTTGTAATGTTTTATGTTCATTTTTTGTATTCCAAAGCCACCTTATGTATAACAAAGTAATTAGAACAAAATTGTATTTTCTTCTTTGCTTTTAGCTGTAATTTTGTTTGAATTTATCGCACATTTTAATACGACATATGAATAAATTCGTTATTAATAGTAATAATAAATGGTACCACGGTACCAATATGGTTTCATTTGAAAGAATTGAGTTTTCCCCCGTGTGCGTGTGCGTGTGTGTGTGTGTGTTAAATAAAGCTGTTGTAAAGTGAAATTTTGTACGCATTTGACCTCATAAAATAGGGTTAGGATAAATCTGGCAGTTTGATATTTGAAATATCGAATTTAGTTACAAAAATGTCAATGTCAATAAGAAGAAATTATTAAAATATATGACATGAATTATTATTGATAGTATCGAAGGACGCTGATAATTAATTAATTAAAAAAATTTTAAGAAACATTTCAAGGTACGTTTTTATAATTTAATTGAGGCAAGTGAAGAATTAAACAGATTAATTTTTTTATATACTGGTATAAGAAAGTTATGTGCTGGCCACATCAGATATATATAAAAGAATTTGATATATCGGCAGTACCAATTTCTAAATCTATTGACACTGTCACTAGCTGAGCAAAATGATCAGATAAATTACTTTTGATTATTCTAAAATTATAAATTCTTTCTACCGCATTGACTATAATGTCTATGCATTTACTCTCTGTCCTATCAAAGAAGGCCCGTGCAAAGAATGTGCTCTCTGCATTCTATTCACAATGAAGTGTAAATGAAATAAATGATTTAGTGCATAGCATATTTTTGTGATTGTTTGCAACCACACTTACTCATTGGGAGATATACTATACTCCTAATACACACCCCACTGGGTGTTAAAATAAATTTCTATCACTGCACGATTTATATGTATATTTGTAATTTTTATGCCACCTGATATGAGAGTAGAGGATTATGAAAAATTATTCGACTTTCTTTCCATTTTACCTTATGTTCAAAATAATGATGTATTATTTTGATGACTCTCAACCCGATTGTAAGATATTAGCTCTAATTAATTTTCTAGGCATGTTAAACCTTCAACAGCAAAATTTTGTTTATAATATAGATAACAAACTTGATTTGATAAGATGTAGCAATAAATGCATCGTGGAGAAATCAGATGATATTTGTCATCTCGTGTCAGATCTTATTAGACTATATTCAATATTCTACCAATAAAAATAACTTCCTGGTAAATGCAAACAATAGCTATAACTTTCGAAGAACAAATTTTCGGATGCTTTACGATTTACTTCTAAATGAAGACTGGTCTTTTGTTAACTCTTATTCTCATATTTTTCGTGCTTGCAAGGCGTTTTATGATAGACTTTATGAAATATTTGATATATGTATGTGTACTAAAATTTAAATCATCTTATAAAAGAACATATCCGCCATGGTTTAATAGCAACATTATAAAAAACATTAAGTTTAAGGCGAAGTTTGGTGCATGTATAAACAAAATGATGACTATTTTGTTCATAAAGAATTTAAACGTTAAAGGAATATAATTAAAAAGGATATAGATGTTGCCTACGCGCATTACGTAAATCAGGCTGAAGATAATATTGCAAAGGGGCCAGGCAAATTTTGGTCATTTATTAACAGTGGAAAGAAATTTACATATATCTCCATCCAAATATCTTATCATGAAGATTGTGCTAGTATTTTTGCAAATTCTCTTACGGTATTATTTAACTTATACATTAAAAATTGTTGTCTCTATGATATCTGCAAATGTTCAAAAGTATGCCCAGTTTTTAAAAAAGACGATAATCATGACATTACCAACTTTAGGCCTATATCTATTTTATTTAATTTTTGTAAAGTTGTTGAAATCTTATTCATGATTCAATTTATTCTAATGTCATTAATCAGATATCGGTTGTCCAACATGGTTTTATGAAAGGCCACTCCACCACATCAAATTTAATTTGCATAACCCAATATATCTCTGAAGCAACGTAAGCAAGTTGACGTAATATATACAGACTTCTCAAAGGCTTTCGACCGACTTGATCACACTTTACTGCTAAATAAATTGTAAAAATTGGTTTTTCACCTGTTTTTGGTATCTTCCTTTTATTCCTATCTTTCTAATAGGAAGCAATATGTAGCCTAGAGGGGATTCGGGTCGGTAGAATATACTACAACATCTGGTGCTCCTCAAGGGTCCATTCGCGGACCCCTGTTGTTTAACATATTTATTAACGATATTGTAAATGTTACGGGCGTTTGTTGTTTGCTCTATGCTGACGATACTAAAATCTTTAAAATAATTTCTTCCATAGACGATTGCGTCTTTCTGCAAAATAGTCTGTCAAATATATCTAATAGGCGTGTTGGAAATAAGCTAAACTTAAATGTGTCTAAATGTAACGTTATAAATTATACAACTGAAATTAATCCTATTCTCTTTGTTTATAGAGTAGACAACTTAGTCTTTCTAAGACCTCCAACTCTTTTGGACCTTGGCGTAATTTTTGATAAAGAACTCCCTTTTACACCGCATATAAATTAGCTAGTATATAAGTCACTTAAAACTATTGGCTATCTGATTAGAACTAGGAGAGATTTTTCGAATGATAATACTTTAAAAATTTTATATTTTGCGTTTGTCAAGTCTAAACAGGAATATGCATCCTTAATCTGGAATCCTTATTACAGAAATCACATTAACAAAAGTGTACAAAGACGATTTATAAAATTATTATGGCTTAAATCTGATGGAGTATACCCGATTGTTGGTTTTCCACAGCTATAGGTCTTAAATCAATCAAATTGACTGCCAAGGACTTTTATGTAAATTAAATTTTCATGTTCCAAATTAAAATTTCCGAAGTTCGCAAACTTTTTATCTCAATTCCACATTCTAATATTCTTAAATTTTCCCCCCTATTAACAATGTGTAACAACTATAACAAAAACTGTGAAATATTTGATATATTTCACTGAACTATAAATTGCATAAAAAAAATGCTATAATTGAATCTGTTTTTCTTTTTATTCTTAATAAAGATTTGTAATATTGTTAATTTTTTTTAGTGTTAAATTTTAGCTTTTAATGATTTTTTTTCTTGTGTTTTTCCTATTCTCTAATTGGGTATATCTGTTGAGCAGTGTATGGTTATAAATATAAATATAAATAAAAAATAAATATGTAAGGTACAGACATTATTCTGTACATATGCCGGACCCTATAGAACTTATGAAATTTTTTACATAAAATATGGGGTTTATTCAGTTCGACTATGAATATATTTCCAGCATATGAAATATAGATTTTCTAATTTCTCACCATAATACAAATGATTTCTAAATATATGAAGTCTATCTTAATGGTATAATAATCGGCCACATAATGGTTTTCATTTACAGGTAGCATTAATTTTATTCTGCGTATACTATCTCTTTTGTAAAGTTACAATCAAGTGGCTTTTTATGATTTACCTAAATGTTGTGCATTGTAGTTAATAACTTTTAATTTTAAAATTTTAATGACTGTGAAAAGGCAGCTCCACAAAAAATGTAATTATATGTTGATTTTCTGTAGTTTATGAATAATTTAACCACTCGGACACCATGCTACAAAAAATTGCTACAATTTAAGAATGATTGATTCCGAATTCTTTAAATTAAATATTAAGGGTATGACGACGGTAGCCGAGTGGGCTAGAGAGCTTATTTTTCCTACATGGTACATAGTATCGGCGGTTAGATACCACCGCGGAGCAAATTAAAAATTTATTTAGAATTTGTTTCCGACTGTGAGATATGTAACTGTCGATGCCGTAGATCTGGTTCGGACTCCACAATAAACTCGTATCTCTTCACCTAATATAAAATCTTACATTTTCAAGAAGTTGATGATTTGGGAGGCGGTTAAGGAAACATTATTTTAATTATCAGAAAAATGCTTGTTTAATTGTGATAGAAAACCAAGAAAAATATAATCTTATTATAAAAGTTAATCAGAAGAATTAAATATATTTTATATATTTAATTTTCTTTCACACCTGTACAAAATTCAAGGACTAATTTTGTTAACAGAGCTATATCACCCTTATTAAATGGGTTCCGTAGTACACTTCCTTATGCAGAAAAAACTAATTTGCATTTATTAAAAAAACTGAAAGCTTTTTTGTTAGAATAAATGACATTGGAGAAAACTCTTAACATGTGCCCAATTTATTTTCAGCTATAAATGAGGCGACGATAGTCATCTCATCTGAAATGTCTTATATCTTGGATTTAAATTTTACGACTTTATTTTATAGACTATACTCAGATGCTCTCCATAAAACTAACTTTAAATGACAAAAAATTAACCAAACAGTTGCTTAGTTATTATTACAGTTATTACCTCAGATTAATAATATAAAGATAAGTAACACCCATAAGAGATACGCTGATTATTATGACCGATACATAAACGATACATAAACAACAATTTGCATATTTACATATCAACGTATCCAAAACAAATCAGGGGCGGCTCCAGGCTTCAACGTTTATTTTAATGCTTTTGCATAACTTAAAACTTAATAGGTATACAAAATTTGTTTGCTTGAGTATTTTTCACTGCTATTCTGCCGTTGTAATTTTAATCTCTGTTGTTTTTAAGTGATAAGTGATAAATGATAAACTTTATTTTTGTGTTATTGGATTAATAATCGATTTTTAGTTATAAAGATTTATTGAGAAACAATTGTGACGTACTTCGCTGCTCTACCCAAGAGCAGAAGTGTCACTTTGACGCCCAACACTACGGCGGTGCTCACGGTACGGATATCTCGGGCGCCAGTTTCTGTTTAGAGTGCAGAAACACCACTTTACTCTATCGGCGGGACGATAGAGGCCGGGCAACTACAGTGAAGAAACGGATAAGCCAGGGGTCGAGAAAAAGGGAACTTACATACTATAGTTAAGGAACAGACTCTCATTCAATATATGTACATTTATTCTACACACTAATTATTATTTACACTTTATATACACCTTAGTAACTACAACTTATCCACAACGGTCTTAACTACGGGCGAGCGGAGCAGTAAGCGGGCGGTCAAGCGGTGCGATACGGTAATCCGGTGAATGAAGCGGTGAAACGGTAAACAGCAATAAATTAATCGGTCATAAGCAGACGGCGGACGGATACCAGGAGGGGAAGCAAGCGCCAATATAAGCACACTAAGACTATCTATTTACCAAACCTTTATCAAACCTTGCTACCTACTTCCGGATCCTGGGCTGCTTCCTCTCTGGAGCGGTCGGGGTCGGCACGTCTGGTCGGTACGGGCGGTAGCAACGGACTGTTCTCGGATGTTCTGAAAAATCCTCAAGCTACTAAACTCTGCCAAAGGCAGAAGTAGGATGAGACGGAGTAGTTATGCGCGGAATATAGCAACTACGTTACCTTTTACCGACTTAGAAAAATCCGCAATTACATTTGTATACCTATGTACCTCTATACTCACAAGTTTACTTACGGTCCTAGGCAGCGTGATGCTTCGGGTGGCGGTCAGACGGAGACTAACTTGTCTGAAAAATCCTCATGCTACTAAACACTGCCAAAAGCAGAAGTAGGATGAGATAGGGTAGTCATGCGCGGTATATTACAACTACGTTACCCGTTTATTGACTTAGAATAATTCCGCATGAAATTTAAATACCAATATATCCTTATACTCACGAGTTTACTTACTGTGCTGATCGGCGTGGTTCTTCGGTTGGCGGTCGGACGGGAACTAATTTGATTGTTTTCAGTCTCGGCCTCCTTCATGTTAGCACGGGCACAAGGGTGCCCGTGCTAACATATCAATACTACCTATCTATAATTAACAATTAAACTGTTATTAATTAAAAGCGCAGTACTACAATGGTTAAAATATTTTTCAAAACAGACAAATAGCACCTAGTTACCTAACTTAATTCTATAAAACAAAATCACTTCGTTACACAATGAATAATAAATGTGTAGTGTGCGGCCAAAGAGGAAAACAACGGTGTTGTTTATCTTTTCACAACTAAGTAAACAAAACAGATCATGAAATTGAATTAAAAAAATATCAATTGACTTTAAAACATCTACATTTTATGAGCAACCTTAGGAAAGAAATTTCCATTCAAGTTAAAATGAATGTGTATAAGTATCTTTTTTTGATAAAATGTGGATTTTTTACTTTTCAAATGGAATAAAATATTGTTGTTTTTGTTTGTGTAAAGCTATCATTAATTTTAATTATGTTTGAGCTTTCACACTTTCGCATTATACCAGCCCTGATTTATTTTGTTTACTTACCTGTGGGAATTTATAGAAAAGACTATTAATAAAATGGAGGAGGAATTTATTTCTATGAAAAACTGGCTTTTAGAAACAACATGTAGTCATAAAAGTCAGAAGTGTTCCAAAGTATTAACCCAGTCAAATTCAAGGTACCAATCACTAAAGTAAAACACATAAACAATGGTGGTCTTTTAATAAGTTGTGATAAAGATGAAGATAATCTGAAGTTAAAGAAAATCGCGGACGAGAGACTGTTTAGAAATTACAAAATCAATGAAATTAGGAACCCAAGCCCTCGAATAAAAATTGTCGGTATTACTGACGACTTTGAAGAGAACGAATCAGCGATGCTGTTAAAATTTCAGAATAGTGTGAAAATTAAAGAAGATGGTGAATGTAAGATAATTAGGTTGTGGAAAACAAAGAAAAGAACAGATGTTTACCAAGCTATTGTGCTTGATTTTGACTCGTATAAGAACAATATGTGTTGCGATCATCGTTTCTTAATTGTCAGATTAGATAGCTGTCAGGTATTTGATGGAGTCGACTTGACACGCTGCTTTAAATATTGCGGTTATAATCATTCGTTCTCTAATTGTGGAACCAAAACTTGCTGTCCCCACTGCTCCGAAGAGCATGAGGGAAAACGTAAGTCCGAAACTGTAAAATGCATTAATTGTATTAATTATAATAAGTTAAATGTAAAGTCAGATTCTAAGCTGAAATAGATGTAAATCACACAACGTGGGATACAAATTGTACAGTGTACAAACAAATACTGGATTCGTTAAAAAATGCAATATTTGGCACGTAATAGCAACCAGTACCTGGAGATAGTAAAACCATTAACAGTGCCAATTCCTCTATTATTTCTATAGCTAATGATGACCATACTCCTGTCCTTGACGCTACCAACCTTTCTTAGAATAATAGACTTAATCTCAAAATATTATATCAAAACGTTCGTGGACTCAACACGAAAACTACAGACTTATACAAGGCCTCAGCTGTATTTGATTACCATATTGTTGCATATAGTGAAACTTGGCTGAGTTCCAATGTTCTTGACTAAGAATTATTTTACAATAAATATAACATTTTTCGAGCGATAGGAAATTTGCTGAGTTAAAAGTAGAGGTGGCGGCGTATTACGTGCAGTTGATAAATCATTCTCAGTTACTGTTTAAATCTGGACTCAATTAACAAAAGTCTACCTGCCGTGGACATTATTGCTCTGAAAATATCACTTAATAAAGAACAACCATTAATACTTTTTTGTGCATATATACCTCTCAACATAACTACTGAAATTTATAAGTCACTTTTCGATGCACTTTCAAACTTATATTCAATCTATGGTAACATTATTATAATGGGTGATTCTAACATTGCAAATTATCGCGAAAGTCTAATTTTAACTGAAAAACCTACGAGGGTGCAACAATTAGAACTTTTCTGTGATTTTCTCAATCTAAAGCAATGTAATCTTATCGCTAATAATAACAATAGAACATTAGATTTGATCTTAAGCAATGTAAATTATTCAGTATCGAAATCATATGATCATGAACTAAGTGAGGACTCGCACCACCCAGCGCTACTTCTGACTTCTTTTGCACACAGTAATCCAATTCTCAACTTCAATTTTAAATAAGCCGATTTTTCGTCACTGTATGGTAGCTTGAGCAGCACCGATTGGAACTGCTTACTAAATATTACGGATACTGATCAATCATTACAATTATTTTATGATATTCTTGAGAGAATGACTTTATATGTCCCAAAAACCTATCCAAGATCGAATAAATATCCTCCATGGTTTTCATGCGGTATAATTCGAAGGCTTAAACGTAAATGTAAAATCTGGAATAAATATAAAAAACTAAAAATGAAACGCTTTATGAAAGTTATAAGGAAATCAGATTAAAAATTAAAACTGATACGGATGAGTCATATAAAAAACATTTACTTGACATTGAGAACAACCTGAAAAAAATCCAAAAATGTTTTGGACGTATATTAACGCTAAATCTAAAACAAGCTCTATACCCAACATTATGACGTATGGAAATGTCCCCAATGATGATTCCCAAGGTATAGTAGATAAATTTGCAGAATACTTCAAATCAGCATTTACAACATCAAATTCAATTAACCATGAGACAGATCATGTGCATCAAATGAATGTAGATAATGTATGTATTCCGATCATAACAGAGGATGCAATAATAAGAGGAGAGAGGAGATAAGAAACTTAAGGCTAAATTTACAGCTGGTCCAGATGGAATAACTGCTTTTTTCGTAAAAGATTGTGGTTCAATACTTGCTCGCCCTTTATCACATATTTTTAATCTGTCCTTGGTTAGCAATAACTTTCCCAGTTTGCTGAAAATATCTAATATCTGTCCTGTTTATGAAAAGAATAACAAAGGTGATATAAACAATGACCGTCCTATTATAATAATAAACAATTTTTCAAAGTTATTTGACTATATTTTTCCTAATATTTAAAAAAAAAATGTTATAATCAACACGGGTTTATACCAGGCAAGTCTACAACTACAAATCTACTGTGCCTAATTCAGTATCTTTGTAAAGCACTGGATAAGGGCGGTCAAGTTGACGTCATTTACACTGACTTTTCCAAGGTTTTCGACAGGCCTGACCAGTATCTTATTAAATAAATTAAGAAATATCGGGTTATCTCACGAATCTATTTCTTTTTTTAAGTCATATTTGCATGGTAGATCGCAGTATGTCTATTACCATGGATACAAGTATGCCGAATTTACAGCAGATTCAGGAGTCCCTCAGGGGTCATTACTTAGTCCTCTCCTATTCAACATTTTTATAAACGATATAGTCAAAGATCTACATTGCCAGTACCAGTTATATACTGATGATTTAAAAATTTATAACACAATAAATTGCATGGGTGACATAGGACTCCTTATGCTGTACCTGCAAATTATTCACAATTGGTAAAAATAAATTACCTATAAATGCTGGAAAGTATAATGTTGTAACTTACTGGCGTAGACAAAGTGTGCTCAATAATGTATCAAAGTAAATAATTGCGCTATACAAATGGTTGATACTTTCAAGGACTTGGGTGTGCTATTTGACGCGAAAATGACGTTTGTGCCTCACATAAATAGCACTGTAGCTTCGGCATCTAAATCTCTAGGATTTATAATGCGCAACTCTAAAGGGTTTAAAAATGCTCATACACTAACACTGTCATTCAATTCGTTCGTTAGAAGCAAACTGGAATATGCTGATTTAATTTGGCACTCACACTGTGCGACTCATACTGGACATCTAGAAAACATCCAAACGAAATTTTAAAATACCTATGTTATATTGAAGATAATACCTATCCACCTATTGGTATTAATAATGACCTACTACTAAACAGGTTTTCACATTGTTGGTTAAAAACGCGACGGGAGATGCGGGGAATTATACTTCTATATAAATATTAAATAATCAACTAGACTGCCCGGATTTACTAGGTTTAATCCACCTGCATGTTCCGCCTAAATCAACTCGACTCCACCAAACATATCACACGGAAGTTTCACGTACTACTCTATTAAAATATTCTTCTATTAATATAATATGCAATAATTATAACAAAATACAAGACAAAATAGATAAGTTCCATTGTAAAATCAATGATTAAATAATTAAGTAATTTATAATGTGTCATATTATATTCTATGTATTATGTATTATATATTCTCACTGTATGTAATTCCAACTCTGTAATTCGGAATTGTCCTGTTGAGTTGTGTAAATAAATAAATAAATACTTGGAAACCGATAATAATTGATATCTAAATAAGACTGAGTCGATATAATCTATCATTTAATTAATTATCTACAAAACTTCAATATCCAATTATGTTAAAGATACGTAAATAGTACATAAACAATAAATTATTGTAATTACAGAACTAGAACTTTGCCATGGAAATTGTGGATATAGCAATCTGCAAGTAGTTTATAAAAATACAACAACTAAATTATTACAAGTAGTGTTTATTCCGTTACATCATTTTAACAAAAAACTCGAACAAAATTTGAATGTTTGTAATAAACGTAATATATAATTTTACATCATTTAATAAAAATCACTTTTTTAGTAATATTATATGTTATTGTGATATTTTACTGAAAATACAGTGACGTAGATTGAAATGAATACTGATATGAAAAAAATATTTAAGAAATATGTAACATAGAACCTTAACAAACTGAAACTATCCATTTATTATGGTGTAAAACAAAAAATTGTTGAAAAATAAAAATAATGCATATTTTGTCAACTCGTATATACTTTTAAATCGTTCGATCGTAGCCGTTATATTATAAATTAAAAGTTGCAAGTCTCTAGGAGCTTTGCCTTGGTTAACACTGGGAAGAATCCAGCTCAGTTGATAATCTTGGCCAGTGAAAATGACAGTTTCTACCGAATTTCGTAGTCTACTGAAAACATTTTTAAACCTTCATTTTCAGCTTCAAAACTGGAGAAAGCGTTCTTATTGCTTGCTAACCGTGTGCAATCTTCGAGATTTACTGAGGATATTTCAAACCTAAAAAAAACGTGCTTGCTCAAAGTCACTCAGGAAATTAGCTCTAATTTTTGCTATCTAAGGGGTGGAAAATCTTTATACTAGAGTCAGTAGAGATAAAAAAAAGGTCTTTGCCTTACAAAAGGTGGGGTAAAAACCAGTTTGATATTTGTTGTTTAGGTCGGGACCCTGATGAAAAATCCAAAGTTTTCAACCTTGGAGGAAGCGCGAGCCACCATCTTGAACGAAAGGTGCCAAAAATTGTTTTTTCCAAAATAATTCAACGGTGTTGATCCAACGATAAAAACAAATAAGACAAAATTGCTTACATTTTTTGAATAAACATTTTTTTGTCTAATATGTGACGAGTTACAGCGGCGGAAAGATGAAGATTTTTCAATAAAAGGTCAAACCCCATTTTTGTTGGTAAATTTTAAGAACAAATCACACGATATTATTTTTAACCTTTTTCCACCACAGCTTTTATGGCAAACTTGGATATGAACTTTTTTGTTTTTTTCCACAATTTAATCTAATGTAACATTTTTCGTCTGATGCACCATTACGAGAAAAGTTTGAAAAAACAGTTCTGAGTCACTGATCGTTGATGGTTTTTTGACATTTATGGATTGAACCCACCCTTGGATAGATGGGAACTCTTTAGTTATTTATTTGTACATAATTCATGAATACATACTGTATATTCCAAATAAAAGAGATATAGTTTGTTTTTAGTGAACGTTAAACATACTGGCGGTGTTAGAATAAATTTTTTATTAAATAACTCTCTACAGATTACATTACATTTGAAATTAGAGATCAACCTGATATATTTTTTTACACAAAAAAACCCTTTCACGCTCAGTGACTCTGACGCATACGAGAATAATGAAATATGTATGACTTTAGGCCACGGAATAATATTATAATAATAATAATGTGTATTTATACAAATACAGGTTACATATAAATATAAAACTTCATGTGTATTTAAATTTGTTACAGTAAATGTACTGCAATAAATAAACAATGGAAATCCATCTATAAAGGAACCAATTATCCTTGTTCGTAGATTGCACAGCTTTTACTTAGGTATTTCTATTATATTGTTACTATACCATATGTGCAAAAATACATTCATACATACATATATAAATACATACAATAATATATGTTTGTTTACAAAAAAATATATAAATATAGACTTTAACATGCATCAAAATTGCATAAGTTTTTTTTATGATAATTGATAACAGGATAAGGTACCTTAATTGCTAGTAGTAAATAAACATGTGTCATCACATTAAAATAGAGTATTTCAGCGTGGGATTGGACAAGCAGTTTATAACTACCTAGGAGTAATGTAATAGTATTATGGGAGCATCATGTGAAAAATATTCACCTATATAGGTACATCTATATGTTAGCTTTCAATCAAGTATTATACTTATGTATGTTATAGTTATAATATTAAGTTTTGTGAAGTTAGTTTTTTTGAGCTACTAAGTCTAAATATTATTATTATTAATCAGAGTCAATTGGCCTTGGAGTTGCATGAATCCATAGTTTGATTTTCTTTTTGTATCGTGGGAAGGAAGATAGGTATTTAATTTCCAGTGGTACTAAATCATACAGTTTTAGGCCTACATGAGTATAATTTCTTTCACCTATTGTTTTGTTAATTTTATGTTTAGCAGTTATAGAATTTTTGTGCGTGTATTATAGAGGTGTATATTATATTTTATTCTGTCCTTTGATAAAATAGTTGTTTTATGTACATGTTTTTAGATAATATGAATAGCTCATTTGTGGGGTAAGTTTCATTTTTGTTGTAAATTATTTTAAGGAATCATTTTTGTATGGTGATCAAACTTTTTTAGGCAGTTATTGTTTACTCCACCCCATCCAATAATGCCGTAGGAAAAATTGGATAGGACTGTGTTTCAAGTTCAGGTAAGTTTATAAATTGTTTAAGATACTTGAATTTTGGTAGAAGTGTTTTTAGTTTTTTATCAATTTATTTATTTAAAGGTTCCACCGCAAGTGTTTATCTATTATAATGCCCAAATATTTCACTGAGTCTACTTCATTAATTTCCAGGATGTTGCTGCCTCTTAAGTTTATGACAAGAGCGCCAAGTCAGGCAAGTTCTTTTGGTACAAAATGGAAGGCAGGTAGGTATTCAGTTTTGCTGCAATTTGTTGTTAAAAGGTTATAGTCGAACAATTCTTCAATTTTCGCAAAATCCGTTTCTACACACTCTTTTAGAGGTTGTTCCAGGTTTTTGATTTGTAAATTATAACTGTGCCGTCAGCAAAATTAAGTACCATTCCTTCGCTTTGTAATATTAATAGGTCATTTATATATACAACAAATAAAATGTGTCCCACTATTGTTCCCTAAGGTACACCAAATTCTACATGTTTTATGCCAGTAGTAAATTCATCAATCGCCACATATTGTTGTCTATTTGTAAGATAGCTTTTAATTAGATTATAGGCATTGTGAAAATGTTATAGTAGAATAGAAAACGTTATGTAACAAAACAAAAACGTTGGTTCCAACAACATGTGTTGTTGACTGGATCTGCATAGCGGTAGTTGACGAATCAAATAAATCGGACATGTTTCACTGATTTGACTGAATTGAAATATGTGTCCGACAATTCCTCTATAACGTAGTGCCCGGTGCGTGTATAACTGGAACCGTTCGAAGAACCACTAAACATGAAAAGCACCTCTTAGGAATTACTACCTTAAGGGACTGTTTCAGTATAGTCAGATTTGTGGCAAATAAATGGTAAGTTGCTATCAGTCAACGACTACCCACCATCTCCATTTATCAATGAATAAGTTCCTTTGGTCCTCGATCATACCGATCTGATATATCAGATATTCAGTTTGTGTGGAAGAGAAGACACCACTTACTAAAAAGGTATGGGGTGCACTAGCATATGGAAGCAGGTCCATAACATAACACAACATAAATACAGGGTCCTAAATCGGTTGCGTTACTTTATCTTCAGAAATTACAAAACCCTATTGTGCGGAAGGATAATGTTATGATAATCAAGAGATTTTTACAAGATGCTGAGTTCAAGGTTCTTCTATGGCCCGCAAGATCACCTGACCTTTTACCAATAGTGCTTGTAGAGGACATGATAGGCAGACAGCTAGGTTGATTAACGATCCCACCAAGAGATTCAGATAACTTGTGACACAGTACTCAGAAAATATCGACCACATAATTCGTAGGAAGCCTCGCAGAGTCGGACAGTTTGTAAAATTGCGATAAACTATTACTACAACTATTAATTTCACACCGAACTGTCTATCCCACAGATACATCATAGTTGGGGCAATGGGATTCAACACACTAGCACACGGCTGAACGGGGACTCGAGCAAGTCAAAGTTGCGACAATCTCGACTGGTTCGTTTATTGTTAGCCATCGTGAACGCATGCACCGCTCTAGCTGGCAGTGGCACGTTCTCGGCGATCTTTGTCGCATGTGCATCAGGATCGTAAATTAATAAGACGATCCCGATTTAACATTCCAAGGAACGGTGATACGATGCCATGTTGGCAAATCAAGTTCGATTGGTTGGAATTCAAGTAATTGTAAGAGACAAGTAAAAATCATAAGAAAAATCGTCAACTACAATTTCCATACTAGGTGTATGACCATATTTTTATGTCGACTGTGTGTAATATTCAGAAAAATTTCCTTGACCAAGAACATTTTCGTTTGTTTTGGAAAAATGACGTTTTTAAATGGCCATTACCAACAAGAGGACAACTACGACGTCACGTTTAAGAAATAATTGAAAATGTTTGTATTATTGAACAAAAAATTGTAGATTGATAAATGTTACGCATTTTTAGTAGTCATCGACGTCGCGTCATATTTAATCGCAAATAAAAGATTAGAAAATGTCAATTCTGAAGCAGTACAGCAGCTGGTAATAAGTCTTGAAAAATTTCGCGTATGTAAGTATAATATTTTGTTGTTTATAACCAATGGAGCTGCGTATATACTTAAATCACGATGGGTGACATGGTTGCAGACAGCTTTTTATTATAATAAGCATTTCCTCGAAGTTAAATCTGTCGTTTCCAAATTTTCCCCTAAAGACTTCAAATCTATCAAAGAAAGGTCAGCAACAGTTTGAAAATCCACAAGTTGATGCATATTGGCGCACTACACATGAGAATTATATTATGTTAGCAGATCCTCTTGAATAATTACAAGATAATTATTTATCCTTAACTAAATCATTTGTTATAGTGGATACCGTAAATATGGCTTTATAAAATTTAATGGATAGCTGTGAAATTTAATGACGTTTTAAAGAAAAATCCGGAAGGTAACTGCACTGGAATAAGTCTCATTGTGCCAACTTTAATCATGAGTTGTTTCAGGTTTTCACCCCATAAAGGGTAGTGGCAAATTTTCTATCTAGCACGTACTAGGTCACTTACTTCTTATATTGCATTCCCACGCACGCTATATTACCTTAGGACTATAACAATTTTCACTGAAAAATTTAAATAATAATTTTATGGAAATCATGACATCTCTCTTTTTATAACAAAAATCATATGTGAGAAAGGTTATTCTTTTTTTGGCATTTGCAATTATTATTTTATGACCTAAATTTCCCAATTTATGTATGATATGGGAACAGGTCCCCCTTTTGCTGTATTAAATCTTAAGCGATATCTGTCTACGAATAATTACGGCCCGTAAAATCCATTTTTGTTGTGTATATAAATTATTAGCCTATCAGACAAAACAATCTCCTATTTTATCGCTTAGCGACTTAACACGCAAACGTTGAAATTTTGTGGTAGTTTATTTTTCTCACTTCCTATATCGACCTTTTCCTCATTAGTCGAGCAAGAGTTTCCACACTTTCTAGAACTGTCTGAGTACGTACTTAACTACTTTCCAAAACAATGCAAACAAATTAGTTGTACATCTCAACCAAATACAAATGCTTCTCTTAAATCCACTTCATATTAAATTAGTTTCTGTTATACAATATAATGTAGAAGAAAATTATAGATTCGTGTGTCGGTGCAGTGTTTCATATTATGAAAAATACACTGAAAACAATCTGAAGGTAGATACATACTTCAGATTATTACCAATACTATTGATCTTAAAATAATATTGCTTATTATAATTTTTTTATTGAAAAGTATACAAAAGACATCCCAAGTAACAATTTAAATACCTTAAAATTTATTTAAGTTTTATCAGTGCTTTATAGTGGTCAACTCATAAAATAGTGATTTATGTGAGATTTATTATATGTCAAGTGCACTTAAAGATAGTTTTGTCTTAGAGAATGTGTTAAAAAAAGTCTTCAAGAAGTTATATCAAAACTAAATTCTTTTAGTTTTTATTGGCTTATGCTTGATTTATCAAGGCATTTGTCAAGCCTCAATAAAACTTTGTAGCTGTAAGTCCAAGTTTGGAGTACAGAGTGTTTTTGTGGATTTAGGACGTATTGTGGTTTTATAATTGCTTTATGAAATTATCTTGGGGTAGTTGCTAATGCCCAGTTATGAATCTAAAATGCTTTGAGATCCTAAGTTTCAGTCAGGTCAAACCTTAATAAAGCCAACTACTTATTAGAGTTTTAATGAAGCAGACAGAAATCTGTAATAAATGAGTCTTAAATATAAAATAGTTTGATTTCCATTTTCCAGAATATAATGTTTTAAAATATCACTTTAGTCGGGCTGCTGTAAGATTGCAACTTTCGTCTTAGAGAGTCAAAGCCATAAATAATGTTATTCGGTTCAATTGTCAGCGGCACTCAAACAGTATGATACAATTTTTGAAATTCCACGCAGGTCAGGTGTTCGCTGTTGTACAGCTTGAACTGGAAACAAGGGTCTATCATTTCTCTTTTCGAAGGTGCATTAATTCTCCACCTTTAGTATAAACTGATGTTCATCTCGAGTCGAGTCTCGAGTTAAATGTTTTCCTTTCGATTGATTTATGAATATTTTCGAATAAACAAGTTCACAGTTAACATACGTGTTACCACTTCGCCTACTCTAAGTTAAGGAAAACTTAAAATGAAGAACTTGTTTATGTTTTTCGGTAAGAATATATCATTTTCTTAGAACGTTTTGGTCTTATCAAGATTACTTAATTAGATTTTCTATATCAGGGACGCAAACTGTTACCTGCTCAAAATATTTTTTTGTTAAAAGTAGTTAATTTTAATAATGTGACATATGATTATAATTTTTAATGTTAATTTTAGGAATAATAGAAAACACGAAATAAATGGTTGAATGAGTATCAAAATAAAAGCACAAATATGTATATTCATTTACTGTTTGAGATTCACTGTTCACCAATCTTACGCTACAATCATCCAACAATGTAGTTGTAAATAAGTCGCTTATTGTGTATACCTATGCACAAGTGGTATGCTGACAACTGAAACGAATAAAATTATTTATAATTTTGACTCTTTGAAGAAAGTTGCAATCTTACATCGGCCCGACTATAGTAAAACTAACATACTGAATCAAAAACGCGGGAAGTGCGCAGTTCAGACGTGTGTAGGGTCACGAAAAACTGAATTTTTAGGTTATATTATCCGGGCACCATAAATCCTATAGATTTTAAAGCGGTTGTGTTATGTGCTCAAAGGGTTTTAAGATAAGCCTACAAGTTTCAAGCAATATGATAAGGCCAATGAGGATTAAAATATACTTCTACAACAACAAATCAACATATTTCAAGAGCAATTGATAATTTAGTAGGCATTTTAAGGCAGAACATATTTGAAGTAGAAATGTTCAAAACTAATAAGCTTGTACGAAGTGCCGCCATTATTTCTAGTGGCAAGAGATGTAAAACAGTCAGCCCTATTAGAAACGTTCCATATTGAAGAAAAAATGTAATATGTATCTAATAGAAATGTTTCCTAAAAACAACTCACTAACACTGAATTATATATATATTATGGGCGGATGCTATCGATTTAATTATTTTTAAGTCACCGAGAATCAAAAAGTTACCCATATATTTTTAAAATTTTTGTGTTTAGGGAGCGTACTAATTTTTAAGAATTATCTAACCCACGTTTTACAGTAAACTTATCGTCGTTGGAAATTTTAGCCCACTAGGAGGAGTCCCAGTACTTCAGTATTAGTAGTCCATCTATAAGCTGAATCGTTCTCAGTTGTCGCCATATGTTCATTTTTTAACTATGTATGAGGTCCATATACAATATTGTGCGTGAATCAAGTGAGCGTACCACTATATTTATTTGCATTTATGTTTAATTCATGAAATATAAAACGTGCGCTCAAAGTATTTGTGTGTGCCTTATAAGTTTTAATATGGTACTTATTCTAAACCAAGTATGGTTTTATAATACTCCTTAGATACTCTACGAGTAAATATTTGGACAATTCATTAAAATTTGAAAGTTTTAATAGTAGTTTAAAAAAAAAGGCATGTACTCCTGTACTCTTATAAGGGTTTTAAATGAGTTTTATCGAGATCTTTTAGATTATTTACGTTTATAAGTAATCTTAGAAATAAGCTTTGAGGATATCTGATAGAGCATTTTAAAACTAAAATTGTTACTTGGGAGACCTATTACATCATGCCTGTATGTATGTCAGTCTGTTCGGCTATATACCTCTCTGTCTGTCTTTTGATGTATATTTTAGACAGTATTATAACCTTATTATATCTACTTATCTCACCTATAAGAATTAACAACCTGTCGTACAATAGTCTTAAAAGTAACTAAATACGTATTTGGCATTTTCAGCTACTTCTTTGGAAGACGGAAGACGTTTAGAATTAGTAGAGTAATTAACTACAAGAATAAGTGTTATATCACAACTTTAATTAGCTGACATAATGAAGTGGGTTGGAACATTTGATGTGAAGTGTTATCTGACGTAGTTTTCCACAAAACACCAAAACACCATATACTGCAGTATGGTGTTTTGGTGTTTCGTAAAATACTACGTCAGTGTTAATTAATTGAAGGTCTACAGAACTTTTAATTAATTAATCAATCAATCAATTAATAACAAAATTCTCAACAAATAAATAATTAAAGGGGTGGATGGAAAATGCTCGTTGCCTATTTACGCGTGGCGCGGCGAAGCACAAGAAAATTGTTGCATAAGAGATATTTCATGTATTCAAATATACAAATCTCAACCTAACCGGTTCTACGTGCCATGCCGCGCATTGCCTCGCATAAGTGCACGGAACTATATTTGAATAGATGAAATAAATTTAAACATTTTTTCCGCGCCCGCCGTGCCGCGCCGCGCATAAATGAGCAACAAGCTTTATTACAAAAATTGGAGTACCGTATTCGAGAAATGTGTTATGATGTTACAACTTATCACCATGTTGAGTTTTGTTTCTAAAGCTAAATCCTTAGATGCCTAATGGATAAAGGAGATAAGAAAGAACACAACTCCATGTCTGATGAATAAAGGTTGGTAAAATAAAATTCAATAATCATTTTTGGTAATAGATTTCGAGAAACTATTTGATAAAAACTATTACTAATCAAATCAGGCTCTCCATCCTTTGCACAACATAGTTGATTTCATTAATAAAGTTAATAACATTCAGTTTGCTACTGGATGTTACTAATTAAGTTTTTGGACAAATATCCGTTAATCGTGTTTGTTTTGTGTATTCAATAAAAAATTGTGCGATTATCATAACCGAAATCTATGATTCACGCGTTGAATACACCCCTAGTGTTATTATGGAAAGAGATGTTTTACATTTTTACTACTATAAAGGGTTCGGACTCTAGTTGACAGGTCGTATTTTTCTTGGTCACGCACATAAGAACAAAATGGAATTACATTATTATTTTCTCTGAATAAAATGTGGTAGTCAAAATACGTAATATTTTTAAAATATATTTAATAAAGTTAACAGTAAACTGTTCTTACAAGGCGCATGGGAAACCGTTTCAGTGATACATAGAAGGCTTTCTTCCGTTTGATATGGAACTAATTTTGACGCTACAGTAAACAGTTTAATATATCAGTAAGAAAATTTTAAAAAATGTCTTACATATCTCGAGACGTTTATGAAGACTTTGCAATTTTAAAAGTTATTGGATAAACACTTTTAACAACAAAGGTTTTTATTTCCAATAAATTGTGAGGTGAAAAATATCTAGAGCTTCTGCAAAAGCACATAAGAGAATAATTGGTAACGATGAGTTTTGTAAAGTGGTAATAATTTTTATGTAGATTTTTTAAAAATGTTTGATTTTATTTATTTATTTTTTAATACATATCCAATAGGCAAAAGCAGAATTACAGTATACGGAGGTAAATTGAATTTAAACGGAAGAATAAAAAATGGTAATAATAAAAATGCCAACCAAAATATAATAATAAAAAAATAGTAAAACCAAAAATAGTAACAGTAAGGATAAGCACAGACGCTTATAATACAGGGTGTCCCAACGAAAAGTAGGCACCCTGAATAACTTTGGAGATAAAAATTTTTGAAAAATTGGTGAAACACGTCGACCTTATTTCTAAGGGGGATATATTTTAATGTAATACTTGTATACCTATCATCATCCCTCTACCCTACACGGCCACCCCCTCAAAAAATTCAAATGGCAAGGGGGGTCGAGTGATACATCTTTTGAAAGGTCTTTCAATTCCCTAGATAACTGTGTATTTTCTTTTAACTTTTATCGATTCGTTCTTAAGGAAAATAATTTTATTTTTGATCATTACACACAATCGAAATCGTTTAAAAAATGTAAAATACACGCACTAGATATTGGAATTTATAAAAAAACTACATTTTTTAGTGCTCTCAAATCATTACGAGTTTTTTCGACAAAAAACACTTTCCTCGTCCGTTTAGTTTTAGAATAATAAAAGACTCATAAGTATTTGATAGTCCTTGAACATTAATTTGTTCACAACCAATTTTAAATCGAGATACATTTTACCAGAGTGAGTTCTCAAAATGGTTTATATCCTTCAGGAGAGAATATAAATTGTCAGCATTTATTTTAAAAACGATAATTGTGCTAGAGCTACGGAGCGCATATTCAATAGAAATCACCCAGATAGAAAGGTTGGTTCTCAGTATGTTTTACAATTATTGACAAAATTTATGGAAACAGGTTCTGCAGGAAACAGAAAGCATGAACCTCAGCGACCGATTAGGAATGAAGCAGTCGAAGTGGCAGTTCTGGGTCATTTGCAGATGGATAATACTCAATCGATTAGGAAAGTAGCTGAGGCTTCCGGTGTATCACGAAGCAGTGTTCATCGAATTGTAAAGGCTCACAAATTTCATCCATATAAATTTAAATTGGTACACGAATTAAACGAAGATGATCCCGATCGTCGGCTTGAATTCGGTGAGATTTTTAGTGAACAATTAAATGGTAAAGCCAATCTACTGTACAATACGTGTTCTTCTGATGAATCGACATTTTAGTTAAATGGGGAGGTAAACAGGCACAACTGTAGGTATTGGAGAGAAACCAATCCACATTTGTTCATGGAAACTCATACCCAAAGGCCTCAGAAGTTAAATGTTTGGGCTGGCATCTTAGGGGATCACATTATCGGGCCGTTTTTTATTCCTGACAATTTAAATGGCGAAAGGTACCTCGATATGTTAGAAAATAACAACGACCCAGTGATTACCCAAATCCTCGAAGACGATAATCTTTTAGAGGACGAACTGGTTTTTCAACAGGACCTTCACATTTTGCTATAGCAGTCCGTCAATTTTTGGATAATCGGTTTCCTGAGCGATGGATTGGAAGAAGAGGTCCTGTGGTGTGGCCCGCTAGGTCACCAGATTTAACTCCCTTGGATTTCTTTCTGTGGGGACATTTGAAATCTAAGGTATTTGCAACAAAAGAATGCCGTTTATTGACCAGATGTGTTCAGAAATGTTCGTACAGAATTTCAAGACAGATTATACTACTTTATGGAAGTCAGTTGGGGTCATTTTGAACAATACATACGATAATTTAAACGGCTTCTTTTATTTTTATTTCCCGAACCTAAGATAATGAAACAATTGTTTCTCAGGAACGAATCGATAAAAGTTTTAAAAAATACACAGTTATGTAGAGAATTGAAAGACCTTTCAAAATATGGATCACTCGACCCCCTTTGCCATTTGAATTCTTTAAGGGGATGGCCGTGTAGGGTAGAGGGATGATGATAGGTATACAAGTATTACATTAAAATATGTCCCCCCTTGGAAACAAGGTCGACGTGTTTCACCAATTTTTCAAAAAATTTTTATCTCCAAAGTTATTCAGGGTGCCTACTTTTGGTTGGGACACCCTGTATATACATACACATACATATACGTACACATACAGTGGCGGCAGACTAATTGGAAATGACGGCAGATAATAATTCAATCTCTTTGTATTCTGAAATTAATATAAGAAAATTAAAATAATATTTCGATGTTACTATTGTTAAAGTGTATATTTTTTCTTTTCGCACCCACAAAATAAAGAATTTGATCCTCACTTTACCATAAAAACCGCATAATTTGAAGGTTGTTCTTTCATGGTATGCATGCGGCTGCTTTTATTAGAATGGTGTTAGCCCACTTTACAGAATAAATTGTACCATGGATCAGTAGGAATACATCAATATACTGGTAACGCCTTGCAACCCTACGCAGAAGAAAATTTATCGTTACTTTGGAAATTCCAACATGACAACGATCTTAAGCATTCTGTCAGAAGAATAACTGCCTGGATTCAAGATAATCATATGAAAATTTTACAATGTCCTTTTTGTAGCCCAGACCTTTACTTCATAGAAAATCTCTGAGTGATAATAAAAACTCAAGTGGAGTCGAAAACTTTCCAAAATTGTTACGAATTATTTGACAAGTATGGGCAGACATTCTAGTAGACACATGTAAAAGTTTAGTAGAGTCTATGCTTAGAAAATGTTTTAAGTCATTGAAGCTAATGGGTATCCAACTAAGATTAATCATTAAATTTAGAGAAAATTTATTTGTTGTTAGAAAATTTATATTAACATTAGGTTTACAATTAGTTTGCCGCTTAAAAATATAATTTTTTTAAATAAGTTAAGAAACAAATAGTTAAAAAATGTCCTTTTATTTTATGCAAAAATAAAATATATACACTCTAACAATAGTAACCTCGAAATAGTATTTGAATTTTCTTATATTAATTTCAGAATAAAAAAATATTGAACTATTATTTGTTGTCGTTTCCAAGTAGTCTTCCGTCACTATATATACACAAATATTTATAATTTTAATAGCAAATGACTAGCGTAAAGACTTTTCAGTTGCTCGATAGTACAAAAGAAATAATATCAACTCTGTTCTCTACGTTGCAATAATTAGAGATGATTTGATAGAGAGGAAATGCTTTGAGAATATTAGTATTAGCTGTAGGAAGATTATAAAAACATTGTTGTGCAACGCTGAGATCTTATGCACCCCCGTATGTTGATATGCCTTAGAATATCCCGACAGGCCAAAATATATAACAATTTTATGTAATATTGGTGTTAAAAGTGAACATGTTTTATTGCTTGTATCAGACGCAGCGGCATATGCACTGTGCCCCAGGATAAATGTAACAAGAATGTAATGGACAAACAATTTTAGAATTTTGGAATGTCACTTCGGAAATCATTCCTGCTTGGTATAAAACTGTAATATATTAAAAATGAGTTGAATTGGTGGTATACAGGGTATTTTATAGGTCAAATTATAAAAATCGTCACTATTAAATTACCTTTATCTTTCAATATATGAAAAATCACATTAAAAAAAAGTTGTTTAGAATGCAATTTGTGCCTGCTTACCAAATTTTAGGAAAAAAATTTACTTTGTTGGAACTGCCCCTTTTTTTGCTAGTAGGAATTTTTTTTTTTTTTGAAAATAAGATAAGACGTTAGTTAAGGACAAAAGTTATTCATAATACTAATTTATTTTAGAAAAGATATTTGCGATTTCAGAGCATTCTTAATCAACAAAAAAAGATTTTCACAAATTCGGAATAAAATACTAATTTATTGATGAAAGAGACAGTTACAACAAAGTAAATTTATGTTTCTGAAATTTAGTAAATAAATTGCATTCTAAACAACTTTTTTAAGGTAATTTTTTCGTAGCTTGAAAAATTAAGGTAGTTAATTAGTAACGATATTTATAAATCGACTGATAAAATATCCTGTATAACACCGATCAACTCATATCTGATATATCTTAGTTTTAAAACAAGTATGGCTGAATACCTAATTGCCATTCCAATATTTACATCTATTCTGGGACACAGTGTATGTGTAAAGCTGCCAGGCTTTTACGATTCGCGTATCCCAATATGATTTATGTATTTTGTCCGGCACATGCCTTGTAATCTATACTAATGCTTTGATGACAGCACAGGAGATTTCATGAACTGTTAAGGCACTCGAGGTATGTATTTTAATTGTTTCATACAAATAATGTTATTCTCTTATCGCATGTGCCGTGCCGGCTCTGCACGCACGGAAATTGTCCGGTGTCTAGATATTAGTAATATATTTTTGTTCTTGTAGGTAACTGGTAGTGAAAAATACTTATGTGTGTGTTTGTGTGTGTGTTATATTCCCCAATACCTCCAGTCCTTTTCGAGTGTGTTTTTAATAAATTATCAACTTAAAATATTATGAAATTCACTAAAAAAAATACAAGGCAAGATATATTGTGTCATACATGCATGAACATTTTTACGCGCTAGCCAATCCCGGTTTTGATGTCATCAATACCTAAATTTGAATGTTAGTCTATCCACGTTCAAGGTGTTACTTGTTTTATAGTAAGGAATAAT
This sequence comes from Rhamnusium bicolor, assembly GCA_029963845.1. Classification (NCBI taxonomy): domain Eukaryota; kingdom Metazoa; phylum Arthropoda; class Insecta; order Coleoptera; family Cerambycidae; genus Rhamnusium; species Rhamnusium bicolor. The sequence goes on from JANEYF010006007.1 coordinate 786,233, forward strand.
GATATATAAAGAAAAATTGGGTTGCAATCTGATAATTATTAGCGAGATTCCTTTACTACCAGTACGGTGCATTGACCTACCTTCCACTTTAAGAAAAAGTATTAGCACTAACCAAATAAAAAACATTTCCTAGAATTTCCAGCTGAACAATTTGCACTTATTCTTAGAACTCGCAAGAGCTTGTGTTCTGAATATTCACTTAACAATACCCACTTCAGAACCTGAACAACGCTTCTCTAGCACGCCACGTAACCAGGCGATAATACAAACCTCTAACGTTATTGTTTCAATTGCAAATGAGCCAAACTAATAATAACGTTACATCTTCCCCTTCTACTTACTGGGTGGCGATTTTATTGATTAAGACTTGGGCTATATAGAATTGTAAATTGTAATTGCTGTATAGAATTTATCACTTGAAAAGAGACTATTGAATAATATTAAGTAAAAAGTACTTACCTATTTTATAGTAATATCGATAAAGACATAATACACAGACTAAAGATCTTGCTTCTAGATTTATTTGCAATTTCAGCAGAAGTAATATTCTCAAAAGACGAATTAAAATAGTAATTAAATTTCTTTCAAAATTGTTTAAATTTATATGTCGTTACTAATTAAATTATATATGTAGGTAACACACATACTTATGAATGGGTCATATGGCCATAGGCGATTCAAATGCACTTCTCAACAGCTATTTCGTGTTTTTAGTATTGAAAATACTTCTGGGCGCATGTATATGGGGGCCGTCTACGCATAAATCGAGCGACATGCGACAGATCTCTTGGCCTGCATTATATAAAAGCGATACAGTATGATGAATGATGACATTTATGTATCCTACAGAGTTTGTTTATCTATTTAAATAGGTTGTTTCATATACGTATGAACATAATATAATATATAAACGATAGTATAACATTATTTTTTACTCCTTGCTTAACAACAGCTCTTCTCACTGTAAAATTTGACGAGATTTTTATGAACAAGTTAAACAGTTAAAGTGTGTTTTTATTTATTTTGTCCCGTTTATTTTTATATTCTCCATAAATATTATGTTCTCTTAACAATGTTTTTTTCGATAAAACTTTTTGCTTGTTTTATTTGTAAAAATGGTTTTATTTTTATTAAATTTTAAAATATACATATACACGTAGGTATCACATAGATGGTATGTGGTGTCACGTTATAAATATGACATCGTTATAAATGTTATAATTTCTGGCTATGATCTTAGGTTTTAAAATTATTATGACCACCTAATGTGTTTAATAAATTTCTATATGAAATATATAAAAAAATTAGATAAATTTTGGAAATCATATATTTTGTACTAGGTATTTGTATATTACTTCCTTATTTCATAAGAGAGAAGATCATTTTCTTTTTGTAAGCGGCCTTACACAATTTGATACAATAGTTTTCCGGTATTACAATTACATATAATCCGGCAATAGATTCTAAAAGGATTTTTATAAAAATTATAAGTTTTTAAATATCACATTATGCTTACTTGGTGACTTTAAAAAGGATGTCATTTAAGGTTTCTAAAATTTTTATTACGTTTCAAATTATAAAACTAGCAGCTGTGTCAGGTATTTTCAATACGCCTAAGATACTTGCATAAAATGTAAGGTATGTAAATTTTTTTTACAAAACATAGTCGGAGATATCGCAATTTTAGTTGGAGAAATTTGCTAAAAATGTATTGTCGAATAAGTTGTGACATGCACAAAAGTAGGTACTTCTTATAGATACTCGTTAATCGCGCTGGGTACATTCAATCATGGTAAAGCAACTGATATGCATACCGACATACGTTAATTCAGTCAATATGGCTCAAACTTGACAGTCAAATATTTGTGATACAAAAGCACTATACCTCTATAGCGTGGTGCTACTGTGACAATTGTACTGTGCAAGACGTTTTTGTAACTAGTGTGCGCGATGATCGGACGATGTTTTCATGTAGTGTTTTTGATCGGGGTCAGACAATGATGAGCCACTGGCGAGAGAAGATACGTGACCTTTAATTTTTGCAGTTGTTTGTGAGTCCGAGTATGTCATTGAGATTTTATTTGAACCGAACATAAATATTGCTTAGTGCATCAGCCACGAAGGTATGCCCAAGTGTGTTAGTAGCTGTGTGAGTAAGAAACTAAAATTTATTGGAGCTGTTCACAACCACTGGTAAGGTCAGCTTTATTAAATTATAAAACTAGGTACCTAGCAACGCTGCGACGTCCATCGCATCGGTGTCGGCAGGAAGTGCTCGCTAGTGTGCCATAAATAATTTTGCTTTAATGATTTGCAAATCTGTCAACATTTCTGAACTTTAAGTATAACATATATTTGACTTTTTCGAAATTGAGGATAAACGTCCTGAGAGACGGGTGTAATTAGTTACCCGTTTCTCCTCTATTCTGTACGGTAACAGTGGGTTCGATTAACCAGAACTTTGATGAAATCACTTTAAAAAAAAGGGTGGCGCCTAACAAAAAACCTTTTACGTATATTGGACGATAACTGTTCGTTAAATTGGCGATTGCCAAATGTTTCTGAACTTGTTTAGCTTTAAGTAGCTTTTAAAAATAACTATTCTAGTTAATCACTCATTTCCCCACCCAGAGAAGAGTCCCACTTTGAATTTGTTTTACTTTAATAAATGTATTTGTATCCTAACTTTCGTTTTTTTCTTTATAACTTGGTTTTACTCTTTTGAAAATGACAGGGCGAAAACACTAGTTTTTACAACCTTTAAAAACTCTTGATGATGTTATTATTCAAATTATGATAAAATCACACTTTAAAGCATACCCCTTCATAATCTTGATATTCAAGCACTAGTTGGATAAAAAGTAATGATCTACTCTTAAAAAATTCCCTATTATTAACAGTATTGCTATAATACCACTAGCACGTCATACAGTTAATGTAAAGACTCGGAAATTTTTTCACTTATTCAGTTACTTATGATAGACAAACGATTTTGGTATGCAGAGATGCATGTTGTTTATTACCTACATCAATTTAGCGGAAAAAAGTTGTAATTTGAAAAGTTTAAAAGTGTACAATCTACTACTTTACACATTTTTGCACATGGTATACAGGGTGATTTTTTTTGACCGGTCATTAGAAATATCTTGAGAAAGAAAAAACATATTGATCTGAAAATTTGGCTGTGGGCATAAACGGCCAGGATCTATTTAATGAAAATATTTTCAAAATGGTGGCATTTTATGGTATACCGGAAGTTGACCTGAACTTCGTTATTTTAAATAGAATGACCTTATTTTTATTTATTTATTTTTTTTGGATTCTACGTAAGGTTCTGAGGTTCTTTTGTTAAAGGTTCCCTATGCCTAAAATTAATATTTTCCGAGATATATTTTTTTCCCTAATTTTAGCAGAAAAGATACATAACATAAAAATTAATATCTCATTAACGGTTAACAGCAAGACGTTGAAATTTGTTTGCAGGTAAGAGAGAGTATTGAGGTTACCTATCATGTAAAAAAAATTTCAAATTTTCTTACAACAAAGATTCTAGATGACGTTATCTGTCAAGTACACAAAAATGGCAAAAGTCATTTTTTTTTAAATAGCATGCTACCTATTTAAACACACCAGTCGACGCAGAAAAAAAATGCGCTCGAAAAATATTAATTTTAAGAATAGGGAACCTTTAACATAAGAACCTCAGAATCTTACGTTCAATCCAAAAAAAAAATTAAAAATAGGGTCATTCCATTTAAAATAACGCAGTTGAGGTCAACTTCTGGTATAGCCGGAAATGCCACCATTTTCAAAATATTTTCATTAAATAGATCCTGGCCGTTTATGCCCACAGCCAAATTTTGAGATCAATATGTTTTTTCTTTCTCAAGATACTTCTAATGGCCTGTCAAAAAAAAATCACCCTGTGTATCCTTGACTAACAAGCAAAGTAATATTTTAAGTTACCCGTAGAAACAAATTTTGGTAAATTAAAGTTTGTGACACGATGTCTATAGCAGGACATATTTTCATTTCTAGTTTTTCTGAATTATTTTTTCTTTAACTGAAACTATTTTTGTCAAATTTTGAAATTAGTTTCCATAAAAAATTATGCGTCTTACTTCTTCGAATTATAACGTTATCAATTGTTAGTAAAGTTTCTAAGTAGGTACCTACCAATATGTAGTTTTATAAATTCAGTGTATTCTATGAGAAAGCCTTGATTCAATATAATGTGACAAATTAATTGAATTAAATGAGGGCCTTGAATGGTGTCAATGGTAATAAACTTCCGCAATAATAATTGACCATTAAATAGAATACCGATTTGAGTAGGGTTGATTTTAGGCTAACATTTACGGGCTACATTTAATAATATATGTATAAAGAGAGTATTCGTAGAGCTATACATATAACAGGTGTAATGGAATGGCAGGGCAATATTTCGAAATCAATTTGTTACAAATCATTTCCATTAAAACAATATGGCTACATCTTGCTGTATGGGCTACCGCACCATCCTGTTGAAACCAAACTTTGTTTTGTCCCAGTCTTTGCCAATTAATCATTAAAAATTTTTCAACATATTCACATAACGATTTGAGCAAATAGTGTCTGATTCTGTTCAAAAACGGTCCAACGAATTCAAAACCTAACACTCCATGTCATAGTCACTCTTAAATCATGTAGTTAGTGGTTTCTGATGAAGAAGCAGATAATACTTAGGCGCGACGAATTGTGTTATTGACGTAACTACTTAAATGACAGGATTTGTAAGAATTGTCTACACAATGTCATACGAACCGTTTTATCATCACTCAGCTTCTGTCCGATCTGAATTTTATAGGGGTAGAAATGTAAATCGATTTTAACAATTTAAGAGCCTTCTTTCAGAAAACTACAAGGCTGCCCAATGTTTTGTGCAAACCGTATTGGACTTCACTGAATGGCAACACGAACCATTTCAGTATGCTTTGGTGTCCGAACGGTTCGAACACTATCTTTAAACTTTGACTGGATATTGCTTGTTCGATTAAAACCACTCTCCCATCTTAAAATTGTTTTTCTTACCAGTATTCGTCAACGCCTTTCAACATTGAATTCTAGTTGAAAATTTCGCTGTGTTTGGACGATTGATCCACTTCTAGCAAACTCTTTTACTATATAAACATTTTGATTAATTGAAAATATGCTCATTATAATAAAAACTGCATGCATTAATATGAAGTTTAATGACAGACTCACAAACGTCAGATGATTAGTAGTTATTCCATGGCAACCTATTGTAGATGTGTCATACTAATAGCTTATATACATTAGTGTAAGACTCTTTATAACGGGTCTTCATAAATTATCGAAAATCACGCGACCAATCAGTTCCCTTTAAAAGCCTTGTCGAGTCATGCCGTCAACCAAAGTTGGTTGAAAACGGTTCCTTAAATCCTCATCAGTTACTGCCATAATATGAAAGACACAAAATCACGAGTTAAAAGTACCAATTGACCACGTGGTTAAAATTATTATTTATGAGGGCTCTGTACTTGTATGTATATTATATCGTTTTAACATTTTAATTTTACTTACAAATATAATACATTGTATTAAGAGTTGTTATTGTTCATATAAATTAGTTTTAAGTCTGAATCGGCCGCCCTTCCTGCCAACCCTTCAATTGCCGTGAAGCATTTATGGCGCGCGGATGTTCGGTCGGTGACGGAGGCGGGTGTCTGGGGAAGATGAAATATTTTATTATTTAATTTGTTAAATAAATTTGTCTTCTCTTGTTCTTGACGAACGTAGCTGGTTTTACTTACTACCGACTCCCGGGTTCAAATCCCGGTTTCAACCCTGACAATGTCGAAAGAGGTGGTTGCGTGTCCGCATTTTTTCAGCAGTGTTTTACCCCCGCCTGCGTGGGGGTGATGTATTTTTATGTAAAAAGTATTAAGACAGATTTATGTCGGCCATCTGATCAAAAGACCATCTTAATCGATAGCTCTTCAAATTTAATAAAATAGTGCACCAAGGGAAAGACAAAATGTTGAAATACTGATAATGATTGATTTCGGAGACAGGATGTGTACCCAGCAAGAGGTAGTAAATTTATTTCACAAGACGTTTACTGTACATCCACCAATTTGCCAAAAGCCGATTTTAATCTAAATTTAGGGAATGTGGCCTAAATCTGGACGACCACCGATAAATGAAGAAGTTTAGGTTAATGTGCTGTTGTCTGTTCAAGACAACCCTTATTCTATAGTAGAGTAAGAAATTTTGGTGTGGCAAAATCTATTGTGGCAAAAATAATTCATGAGGAAAAATACCACAGTTCACTCGTACATGATATTTCAAAAATAAAAATGAATTTTGTTAATTTTTTTTTTGAAGATTTTCTAGTGCATAAATAAAGAAATTCCCTACCCACATCGATTTAAGATACTCTATACAGCAACTTGGGTCCACAATCAACAGACCAGTTTCTTACTCGACTGAAAAGGTGATACATCTAAAGTCGATAGTTTCTGGGTATTGAATTTGTGGCATCAATGTTTGTATTTGAGTTGTTGCTACCCTTCTCTATGGCAGTAATGGAAGCAAACATCAACAGCATAACAGAGTAATCAAATAGTTTCTATGATAATTCGCATCCTTTTGGGTCGAATCTAATAATTTGGCCTTCTAAAGAACGTAATGAAATATAAAAGTTATTTAAAAAGCTACAAAGTATTTTAAAATTATGAATAAGGTTGTCTGCTTGTTTATAAAAATTACTTTCAAAAGTAATTATACCTGTTACAAATGCTTGTTCGTGAAGTTTATCTCACATCTTGTAAATTATTGAGAATTTGATCAACAGCTTGACGATTACGTAATTACTTACACAACTTTGATATTCCTTTTGACATTTTATTTGCAGTTTTCGTAAATTAGAACTTTGCATAAGGAAGTATCTAATCACTAAAGTGGTTGTCAAAATGGAAGTAATTGTTAATGTTATACTGAGATAGGTTTTTGCAGAATCCAATTAAAGAGGCTCATCATCTTGCTTATCTGAATAGATAGATATTTAAATTCTGCATATTTTTGTAAAGAATGCAAATCTATAAGATATATCTGAAAGAGTTTTAAAAAAAGGGAATATTAGAATATTTTTATTTTTTCTATTATATTTTATTTTTCGAGAACATATTAGAACAAAAAACGCTTTCTAAGAGTGTCTCTTTATTTCACTTCACAATGTTGTCAAAGAGGCCTAAACGATTTCTGGAAATCATCATTCAATTTTTAATTTAAATTTAAACACCATAGGTAATAAAACCCCTGCATCCCTGAAAGTACCTCAAAGTACAGGGTTATTTATTATAAATTACCCACCACTTATCATCGTTATTATTGTCTATAGAAAAAAAGTTTTAAATCAAAGTTGTGTGGTTATGACTGAATTTTGTTAAAATGCTATCAAAAGTGTAGTAGCGTGCAAATTTCAGGGGATACAAAAAAATAAAATATTTTTTTAAATGAGATACCCTGTATATTACTAAATTTTTGGAATGATCCTTTATTCCTGATTTCAGTAGACCATTTTGATGATTTCATTAAAGAAATGTCACTTATCAAACATAACTGTTGTCATTTTCACAGCTCACTTTAATGTTAACTTTTCCATATTTACAGCAACTAGTTTAACTAAGATATTCGACGTTTAATAACTCAAAAACGGTATACGGTAGGGGTAACATATGGTATATTTTTGAAATCAGGAACAAAGGATCATTCCAAAAATTTAATAATATACAGGGTATCTCATTTAAAAAATATATTATTTTCTTGTATTTCCTGAAATCTGTACGCTACTGTATTTTTGATTGCATTTTAACAAAATTCGGTAATAACCATACAACTTTTACTTAAAACTTTTTTCTATAGGCAATAATAACGATGATTAGGGGTGGGTAATTTATAATGAATAATCCTGTACATACTTGTGTGGGAGAAGGCACACGTTTAGAGATAATGGACATACACCCAATGTTCAAGTTTGCTGGGATTAATTTCTGGTTTTGAAAAAATCCTAGCTCCTCGACCGGGTATTGACCCCAGGACTCCAGAGTGAGAGACAAGTGTCTTTACGACTTGACCACGAAGAATTTCATTTTCATAAGTTATTACTGTCAATTACTTTTTGTTATGATAAAATTTTTTATTCTGATTTTTACCATATATTCATTACAAAGATATACGTATTTATGATATAGACATACGGAATTTGGATGAAATTCCAGAGACGGATTTAAACTTAACACCATATTTCGAAAAACGCGTAATGTAAACGCCGTTTTACACGATGCAATAAATTTTACAATAAATTGTGCGATTTATTGTCGCAAGAAATTGTGAACCTGGCAGTTTGACCTTGGGGTTTTTAGACGATGCAATTTATTGCACAATTTTTCATACTGTCAACTGATAATTCCATTTTCTATTTCTACTAAACAAAACAGAAGACAGAAGTGTATAAACATAATCTAAAAATGGAACACCAGGCGGGAACAGGAGTGAACAAAAATAAATTAAAAACCAATATATTAATCGTTTTGTCCTGTCACTTGATTTTGTAATTTTGTCTTAAAGCCTCGCTGTTGGTACCACTGAAATTGCATAAAAATTGCCAGAAAAATAGAACCTTCTCTAATTTCGCAATTTATTGCATAATTTCTTGCCAACTTAAAATTACAACAATTTCGGATATTACACGATGCAATAAAATATTGCGCAATTTTTTGTGAAATTTATTGCATCGTGTAAAACGGCGTTAATAGTAATAAATTAAACTGTAATTTTTGACAGTGTACCTACATATTCATTAATCATTAATTAATCTTTTGCATGTAAAACCAGCCCCAATGTGGGGTCGTCAAACGCCGATAATTATATTTCCTAAACAAAGCACATTGTGAGACTACTATCTTCTAGATTGACCTTACATTTTTATTAGGGAGAGTTATTTTGTTTATATAGTTATTATCAATTTTGTTCAGTTCGAGAATTTTCAAACTAGAGGTCTGTTGTGTGTATGACGAGTATAATGACATTTTTTATATATTCGATACTTTCTGTTTAATGTAATGCATTAGTGAACATAAAAAATGGTCAGGTAGACCGCGTCATCAAAACCAATGATGTGAAACATATGTCGTCGAAAAAACACCAAACATTGATTGGCGTAAGTAAACAAAGGCGGTGAAACAGAGAGGAGCTGTTATACAAAATTAACTGTCAATTGTAGATTATATAAAAATAAGAGACAACCGGTTGGAGTGGTTGGCTAGAGCATGCGATGGTAAGTGTATCTAGATAGTCTCTGGATCGCCCTGCGGGTTCGATTCTTGTCACCAACAGTGGCAATGTCAGTGGGAATGATTGTGTGTCCGCGTTTTTTCTTAAGTGTAACTCTCGCCCGTGCAGCTTTGGCTATGGATTCGGGGGTTATCTAATTTCTGTGGCGTTTGTTTATTATTATTTAAAATATAGGGTTGATGGTGGTTTCGAAATCAAAATGTCTTAGAGTAACTTGAGTCAAAGTAGACAATGAAGAAATGCAAGAATTAGTTCAACATGAAAAGAAAGAAGAAAATAAACCTTTCATTACCATTGAGATGATAAATGGAGAACTAGAGGAGAACGTAAAGAAAAAGTACTAGTTTGTTTTTAAAACGAACATTTTTTTTGCAATTTAAAATTGCGAATATGGTACAATGTTATGACTTTATCGATTTCATTTTGTTATACCGGGTGTCACTGAGATATGGTTCACCTCTTTTATGGTTTGATTCTTAACTTAGAAAAATGATATATTGCCGTTGAAACCGGAAGTGATAAATATTTTTTTTGTCAAGTATTGTCTTTATTTGTGTATTGATTATATATAATATCATGTTAAAAATTACACAAAAAAGGGGGTGTGCCATGTTCCAGTGACACCCAGTTTAATGTATTAATATTGTTTATGTCAATGTAATTTATAAACAGAGTCTAAAAAAGATAGAAATCAATTTTGCTTAAAAGAGTTATTAAAACAGCATTTTTTAGAATTGAATTTCTCCATATAACGTACAACAGTATTCTTTATTCACACTCTAACTGAAGCAAACTTAAGGCGTATCTCTTTATGCCATTTCGTCTCCATGGAGTGTCTCAATATAAATTAGTCGGTGAAATTTTCTTTGATTTTAGCGCTTTACCATTTCTGAAGATGTTAACTCTTTAAATAAATCAACAAAACTGATCTTTTTAAATTTGTTGCTTAAAAATAGCAAGAATTTATTTTTTACAAATCATTATTTAATATGTTTTCATAATTCCATTTTCCATCATTTTATTTTTACACCGTCTTGCAGTTACGTATATTTTCAATTAACGCATTTCACTCTAAAAATCAGTTGTAATATTTTGAATCGAATTCTTTCATGAAGACTTGTGGATTATGAAATTTTAATGAAAAGTGAACATACCACAGGCTTTATTACATTGCATGCCCCAATTCCTGCATAATAATCTCTTAATCTTTGTAAAAAAAAATTTAATCTTCTGATTTACAGAATTGATTGTCTCATTCATGACATTTTAATTACTGTTTTTAACATATTATTTTGTAACACTGACGTAGTTTTCCACGAAACACCAAAAAACTATATACTGCACTCGACGCCCGTTTCGCTAACCAAGTTGGCATTATCTGGAGATGATTAAAACTAAACTTATGCTAACTGAATAGGATGAAACTAGATGTAAAGTTTAAAATAAAAATAAAAGTGAAAATTAGACAAGAAAAAACAATGTTTTGTAATTATTTAATTTCAAAAATGGATTTTCAGAAAGTAACGTCATCTTCAATCAACAATGATTAGAGTCCTTAGGGATATATCTTAGAGCACTGGTATCTTTTCTGTATATGTCAAATTATAACTTAAAAATGAATCGAAATATCTTAAATATATTACTCTTTTCACGTTTCAGATTTAACAAAAAGTTTAGCAACATAAATCGTGATGACGTTAACATGAAGTTACCGCTTGACTCCATAACAAGTAAAGTGAGCTATTCAGGATGGGTCATCTTTCGCGATTCATACTATTTCTACATTTTATAATTTCTAAGCTTTCAAATGCAACCAGGTTTATTATATTTCTAATTGCCAATATCTATCTTATGGTTGTTCTTAAACGTATATTGGGCGACGCAGAACAGTTGTTGTCTACTGTTCTTTCATACTTTGAGACCAGCTGTAGGCTCTTTAAACCTAGTATGAACGAATTGTCTCACCCTATATTCAACCGATGAACTAGAAACACTGACGGAACTAGCTGTAATTAAAAAACGAGCCGCTGGGTGGACCACAAGTATTTCTGTTGGGCCAATAAACGTATGTGATAATGAATATGGACATAATTTAATGAAGTAAAATTCAGCGGTTATCATGGAGATTACCATATCAATAAAATTATATCATACATTTTATTAGTATTTGTCTTTATAAATATAGAGATAAACAGAATTTCATGAGGCAGAAAATTCTCCAATTAGAATAAATTGAGAGTCCCTTTCATTTTGGCATAATTAAAATGCAACAACACTTTAATTGTCATCACTGGCTTTCTGTCTACAACAGAAAAACGTGAATCACTGAAACAAATAGAGCGTATCATTTGTAGGATACCTGCAAGTTGCAAATTTAAATTACAGCACATATTGCTGCTTTTCTCCTATAAAGTGTATATGTTCATATATTCTGTTTTATGTTCTATGTAATACTTTTATCGTATGACAAGGCAGTTAATAACTAGAGCTGTCCGAGGTCACCTGACTGACAGAGCCGTCATATGACTCATATGTTTACATCATATCATAATACTTGAATAAGTACAGTAAATGGAAATAAATTTTAACAATAATGTTACATTTTATAAAAATTTGTATAAAACTCACCCTTTTAAGCAGATTTATGAAGTAGTTTGGTTGTCGTCATCACAAAGTGGGGAAGATCTATAGTATAATAGCATCAGGTATGTTTCTACAGCTGTCTCCGTCAGCGATGTTCACTTTGGTGAAAAACTATGTTTTGCATTTTGAAAATGACCATTCGACATCTACGGATGTAATACAGGCATAAGTAAAACAATCTGTGAACTCACTTAACGAAGTTGTAGATGCACCATCACAAATTTGTCTTAATTTGCTAAAATCAGGATCCTTCTGTAATACACTCTCGAATTTTTCACTAACGCGATTATTTTTTTGCGTCATTTATAGCCTGTATCTGTGTATTTACGTTGTCCACTATTTGCAGCGATTCCACTAACGACAACGAACTATTTTGCAATTTTTCTATTGCGTCGTATAGTCCTCTATAATTGTTATTAATAGTTTTTAAATCTGTTTCAAGGGAAACGTCTTGAAAGCTTGTCTGGGTTTCCCTAATAGCTGCAGCCTCGTTAGGGTTGAACTGTAGTATCACAGCTTTTATTTGTTGAAAATATTCAGCATAATAAAAAGCCGCTGTCAACCACGTTCTCCAACGTGTAAGAATCGGCTCTGGTGGTTTAGGGATACCAGGACACTGTCTGTGAAATGCTCGAAGCCGTTTAGGAGATTTGAGAAAAACTTTTTTTGTATTTGCTATTAATGCATCTACCTCTGGAAAACATTTTCGAATCGTTTCTGCCACAAGATGTAACGCATGCACTTTACACGTAACATGTAAAAACCTACAATTGTCTCTTTGAAAAGAACGGCCTACCATGCGCATTGTCGCAGCACCATCAGTCACAAACATCAATACTTGACTTGTTGAAAGTTCAAATTTTTCGAATGTCTCCAACACCCCGTAATTATTTCGCCAGTACACGCAGTTAGTCTTTTACTAGCTAGTAAAAGTGGAAATGTTAGTTTAAGAGGGCCCAGTACACGTACTATAATATTTAAAATAGAATTTTTTTTACAATCTGTCGTCTCGTCAATACATAACCAGAGCCGTGTATTATTTAATCCACATTTAATCCTATTTACAATGTCTTCACGAACAGCTGGAATATATCTACGTAACGATGTACGACTTGGTAAGTTCACCTGGGGATTGTATTTATTCCAAAACTTCCGAAATGGTTGTTTATCCAGTATGTGTAGCAGAATATTACAGGCTATTAACATTAACAATAAATCAAACATAAACTGAGTTGTCAAAGGCATGCCATTTTTTAATTTTGATGTTGCACGGTGTTGATGACGACGACAATCTGTTTTGTGCCAGTACATTAAGTTTTGATTACAAACTTTACAAATTATTTTACATCCGTCATAGAATAAATCCGGAAATTCACCGATAAATTTATTCACTGTGTCCGCGTACGGTCGTTTTTTACCCATTGGCGCGTTTGACATTATGTATAATTTATAGGTACAACCTCACGCATTAACCTTTCAAATAAGACTGCAGCGTAAATCACTTCTAAATCGGCACGTGTGACGCCATCGCAAGACCGTGGCTGTACTCCAGCCACCTCGGACAGCTCTAGTAATAACTAAATAAGTGTATTTATTTTCCATTGATTGTTGTTTATATAATATTTGAAAATACATGGGAATATTAATACTGAAACAGTTATTGAGAATTTTTATGAAGATGGAACGAAGGGGAATCCAACAAATTAACTAATTTTATAAAAACTGATTTAAATCTAAGTTGGATTCAATAAATATTACTTTATAAAAAATCCTGAATAGAGTGTATTGAAATATTTACAATGAATTAATAAATGCGAAGCAAAAACCAGTGTTTGAATTTTCAAATTATATATTGTATGAAATGTATCAAATAAAAAGCAGTCAGCATTTGCATGGTCTTTAATAATTTTGAAAGCAATGTCCAGTCTGTATAGAATTTTAGACCATAAATATCGAGAATTATAATTTATTGCTAATGCTTTAAATAGTAATAATCACAATTGATAGTCACTAATAATGATGACAATAATTATGAGATCAATGCTATACCGGGTGACAACGAATTCGTTTTACAAGTCGCCATTGAATTATTTTTGAAATTAGAAAATTGAAATTTGGGTTATAGATGTAGCTTATTGAAGCTCATATCTTTCATGAAAAACCAATTGAATAATTGAATATCACTTCCGATTTTTCCGAAAATAGGCCTAAATAAAGAATGTTAAATGGAGCCCTGTATACTTTTTACACAGTTGGGTAGACTTTAAAATTCCCTTTTCAATGACATATTACAAGTCTTTTTCAAAATGGCGGCGTAGAAGGTAACTTTAATATCTAGACAATCTGACGTTACCAATGAAACTAATGTCAAGCAACTTATTAAAATAACAAACAAAATAGTTTTTCTTATTGGTTTTTAATCAAAGTTGCAAAACTTTTAATTTGTCACAAAATGGGATACTTTTTAGTTTTCGTTTAAAATATCAATATTTTTCTTAAATTTTCTCGAAGAATTTTAATAATAAGTAATACTTATTAAAAACCAGCATTAAAGTGTATTTTATTACCTACAGAAAAATGCCTAACATAATACACATTCGTTTTCTGCTTTAGAAAAGAATTGAGAAAACATATTGAAAGGCACATTTTTCATTATAACTAAAAACGCGGTATGCGTGGGTGTGATATTATTTCCCTATAAATTACCTAATAATTTTTAATGTTAGATAAACTTCATTATTTTCATTTTATGTTTCGCTTTCTTTACTTTAAAAGGTTAAAATTAAAGAAGCTATTATTTATTTCACTAGTTAATATCGAGCAGAATGATACCTAAGATAGGAAACTTTGGAAACAAATGCATAGAGAAGACATTATAATTACCGGAAGCGTCAATATAGTTTTTTGTATTGTTATTGTTGATAACTAATTTTTAACATTATATAGTAGCAGTAGTTAGCTGTAAAAATTATTATGGTTTATTCAAGAGAGCATCAAATTGACATGCTCTTTATTCATGGGGAATAACAAAAAAATGCCAGAAACGCAGAAAGATTGTACCGGGAACACTTTCCAGATCGTTACTCTCCCTCACATGTATATTACCCTTGGCTGGTGCAACATTTCGAAAATGAAAATAATGGTCATGTTAATGCTAATAATAATGAAGGTGTCATAGCAAGCGAAGAACTTGAAATAAACGTTCTAGCATACATTGAATATGACCGTACTGCGTACGTTCGCTAATTAGATATGCAGGTCAGTACTGTCGGTGAAAGTACCAGAAGAATTTTAAGTAAACACCGATTTAAATTTAAGTACCAAATTCACCATCATCTATATGAAAACGACTTTCAAAGACGACTTATATCATTTTCGATTTAATGCACTAATGCAACATTTATTGCATTGATTGCATCTCTATTATTATTAAAATGAGAGGAACAAGGACCGAGATACATTCAGTGCGCACTAATATGGTAAATCGAAAACGGTATTAATTACTGCAACTGGTTTTTAAACAATTTTAACATACATCTAGTGTTTCATCATAAGATTATTTTTACGGATTAATCCAGATTAACCAATCTCGAAATGTTTAACAGGAATAATACTGGTTACTGAGTTAGGGAAATTCAGCGATTAATAAAAGAAGGTGTTTTTCAGGACCGTTTTGGAGCGAACGTTTGGTTGGGCGTAATAGGATTTAAATCATTGGTCCAATATATTTCCATCGACCATTAAATGGTTAAATATATTTGAGATTTCTCCAAAATCAAATAGAACATTTTAGAAATAACTTGCAGGAAAATAAAAATCTAATCTACCAACAAGATGGCGTCCCTGCCCATAATTAGAGAGTTGTGGCAAATTATTTGATGGATGATTTGGTGAGAACTGGTTAGGAACCAATGGACCAATCCGGTGGCCAGCAAGATCGCCTAATTCGACCCCGCTGGATTTTTCAATATCTGAAAAGGTGTATACAAATCCTCCACCAACACTAGAAATCTTAGAAAACAGAATTAGAAGGGCTATTGAAAGCATCTCGGAAGAGCATTTACGAAACCTGCTCACAAGGAATATTAGGAGAATCAGATTATGTCAAGAACAAGGCGGCCAACGCATAAAACATTTAATTGAATGACTTTTTATTATTTTTCTTTATTTATTTTATCTACCTATTTACTTACTTCATTAATATGATTTTTTGAAATAAATTTTTTTTCTGTAAATAACAAGACACACTCTAATGCTAGTATTTAATAAGTACCACTTCCTATTCAAAATCTTCGAGAAAAGTTAACAAAAATGTTAACATTTTAAATAAAAACTAAAATATATCCCATTATGTGATAAATTAAAGGTTTTGCAAATTTGATTAAAAACCAATGTCATTTTTTTTTTGTTATTTTGTTGTTTAACATCAATTTCATCGATAACGTCAGATTGCCATCATTTTGAAAAAATTGGCAACTTGCGATATCTCATTGAAACGGGAATTTTAAGCTCTATCCAACTGTGCAATTAAATAATAATAATAATAATAATAATAATCGTCTTTATTTTGAGTATACATGTAGGTATATTACACAATATACACATATATAAATTTATAATGATGTTGGGGTGTGCGCGGCGAAGTTTAGCCAGTGGGCTACTCTTACACTTAACCGCCACAGCTTAATATATTATTACATATATAAAACAAAAAAAGAAAACTTAACTAAACATACAACTATAAATTAACCTAAAACCTATAGCTAGACATGTACTAGACTACATAAAAGATTGGTCTAGTTTTGAAAATATTTAAAATAAATAAAATAAGTATGCACCTAAAAAAAAAAAAATAACTAAAGAACTAAATTTCATATTCGTATGTTCCAAGAAAGAAACAACTAAAGAAAGTAACATAATAAATACATCAATAACAATCATATAACCAATATTACTAATTTGATAAAAGATGTGATTTGATTTTTTTCCTGAACTGATTCACAGAAAGATCTTTGAAGTTATTGGGTGTTGCGTTGTAAATTTGTACTGCGTTGAAACTAAATGATCTGGTGAACATAGCAGTCCTGTGTAAGGGCATTGTAAGTGTGTTGGGAAATCTGATATTTAAATTGTGTATGGCAGTTCTGAAAATAAGCTTTTCTTTAAGGTAGGCAGGTGACGAATTTTTTAGAAGCTTTTGAATAAAAACATGATAGTGATATCTAACAAGTTTTTCCATATTTAGCCAGTTAAGATTAGTAAAAGCAGCGGAAATGTGATCAAATTTTCTTAAGCTGCAAATGAAACGGCAACATATATTTTGTACTTTTTGTATACGATTCTTTGTCATTTGATCCAAGCATGGAAAATATACTAAATCACAATAACTGAAAATAGGCAACACGAGTTGTACAGGGTTCCATTTAAAATTCTTGACTAAGGCCTACTTCCAGAAAAACCGGAAGTGATATTCAATTTTTTTTTCATGAAAAATATGAACCTCAATGAACTACATCTCTAACCTAAATTTTATATTTTTAACACTTAAAAGATAATCCAATGGCGCCTTGTAAAATGAATTAACCCGGTATACATTTTGAACTGCAAGATTCGTTTTTAATAACTTATTTAACATTTGCCATTTCCACTACTGACCCCCCAGGCGTTAAACTCATCAGTGCATATATAAGCATTGGCACCCCTAATCTGAAAATATGGTTTTCACAATTACATGTAAATAATAAAAAAAGTCATAGTGAGTGATAAGTGTATAGCCCTCTGATGGGCAGTGCTACTACCCGTCAGATATCACTGATATCAATGATGTCTTAGTAACAGATAGCTACCTGCAAAGCATTACTTATACTGACGAGAACATAACAAGTGCGAAACTGATCTATGTCTAGTGAGGAATTGACAAATGATCTTAGGCTACCAAACAAGACTTGCATGTTTAATTCAACGCAGGTCGGTGCTTTTGTCCGCTGAGTAATTGTTTCCTGTAAATTTTATTCAGTAATAAAAAAGTTCTCGTGTAGCAGTAAGACCATTCTCTGGAGCGAGAATCTATCTGGAAGGCAGAGGAGTGCAGGAGAGCTTTGGTCAAGAATCGTACACCACGGTCTTTCAGACAGAGATTTATGCCATAGCAGGTAAGGATTAGGTAAGGAACGATGCGGAACAGATGGGACTTACCAGGGCATACCGGGGTTCCAGGCAACGAGAAAGCCGATGAATTGACTAGACTTGGAGCGGAGGACCCTTGCCTCGGATCTGAGCCTATACTGGACATCACAAAAAGACAGGTCACGACGGTCCTCAATGAGGGGGCCCACGAGACTCTGAGAAAGTATTGAAGGACCAACAGGGCCTGTAGGTAAACTTCATATTTTTTACGGGGCCAAACAAATCGAGAACGGCTTTTTTACTAGGCCGAAGTCGAATGACTCTGAATCTGTTAATCTGAGTTATGACAGGCCACTGCAGACATAGGAGACATCGATTAATAGGTGTTGAGGAAGATCCTACATATCCAGGATACAGGAGTGATGAAGAAACGTCCTACCACTTTCTGGGGCAGTGTGAAACGTTGGGCGACTGAGACATATTATCGTCGGTACTGAGACGCCTCTAAGGGAGAAAATGAGCTCCCTACTAAGTGGCATCCCGACCTTTATCAAAAGGTCGAAAAGATTCGGCGAGGAAGCAAGCGAATTACATGACTGATGGGACAGCTGAGGGTTTGTAAAAGGGGCTCGTCTGCGGCCTACTTGCCGGGTGTCAGCCTCCCTCACCAGTACCATTACCAAATAATAAAAATTAAATGTTAACTACTCTCTATCATGCCGACACTAGCCTGTTTGGTGAAAAGCAACAAATTATCTCTGCACAGTACTATACACAGGTGTACAAAATATTAAACAAACTCAGACCAAATCATAGTGATGATGTGATAAGGGAGATGTACGGATATGATTTTTCCATATTTGAACAATTATTACTCACATAATTTGGAAGCTTTAAATCTTCGTTTTTGAAGATATAAAAAAGCACCACAGTTGACAGACCTTAAAAAACTTGCAATTGTTAAACTTCTTCTCATGCGGTGCGGTTGGCTACGTCACATTAGGTGTATACATACACTAAACTGTAATGTCCAAAATAAGTTATTCCTTCGCCGGGAGTTGCTCAAGTGGGACCCATGTATGACTGTACCAAATTTGAATAGTTTTAGCCAAGTAAATCTAATAAGTTATCTGGTCTAATGGTAGTAATTTGTTTATTTCATTTGGAGTGTCATAAATATTTTATTATGGATATTGCCATGACAATAATCATGATATTTCATATATATTTTCTTACATACATATACAAGTACCGATACGACATTGAAACTAATATTTGCTCTTTACATTTGTGCTTATTTTTCTTATTATAAATACACGACAATGTAGCTCAAGATTACCATAAGTGAAACCACATGAATACATAATAATATGCTCTAGAATTAACACATTTATGACAATGACCTAATAATAATGAAGAAACTGAAAAAAGGAAACCCCAGTGGGGTCGATGGAGCTGTCTACTTGACGGGAGTCTATTGTAACGAGTGACAAAATTACAATGGAGTAGACAATGAAATCTATTATGATGAAACAATATTCACGGAGTGAAATGCGTTTGGCAGATACAAGCAGGCATGGTGCTAATTAAACTCTGAAAATTATATCTAAACCTTCTAGAATAAAAAGACATCCACGTTATGACTGGACTATGAACCCACACCGAATAATGGGTAATACGGGAGACAAATAACTTACCAATATAATCAACGGCAAAAACGAAGTAACCCCACAGAAATTATAAGAGCCTTCTATTACACATTACTGCATCACATTCTTAGTTCTAGTATCCAGATTTTCTTTGTAGCGAATATTATCGATGAGTCCATTCTAGGTCACACATTCAGGTATCGAAGCGGAATCCATAAGACAACGGATTTTTCGTTGCAGAAAAGTTTTCACTGCAATAACATATCTGATAATGTCACTTCTTGAGCTACGGCATCTGATCCGAGCCGGGAGATTTCCGTCAGTGGCTTGCAGCCAATATTCTTCGGTATGTAAAGTTTATTTCAAACTTATTTGCAACATAAAAACCATCGGCACCTTTGACTGCGGTAAAGAGACCAAGGTAGCTGACATTTTCTATATTGCGAATAAGTTTGAACTGGATTATACAGGGTGTTCCGATGAAAATGGGCAATCTCTAAGGAGTTTGTAGAACATGTCAAAATAATTCCAAATATTTAAAATTTCTCCTACAAAGTCCCCTGCTGAGATGTTCGCCCTTAAAGTTAAATAATAACACCACCACCATATATAGTGCAAACCCACTGTGTTCTTAAACTAATGTTGTGCGGGAGGGGTACACATTTAGCAACAACAAAGACACACACAATATTCATGTATAGTGGAAGTAATCCATCTCACAGTTAATTCCACTGACAGGGGATCGAACCCGAAATATTTTGATGAAAGCCAAGTGAACTTGACTCTTAACCATCTGTCAAATGAGAGCAATCATTTTTTTTAATAACATTTTCATTTCCTATTGCAATATGATTTAATGCTGGTTTCTTGAGTACATTATCATGGGCGTGGGCGCCGCCGTAAATAAGCAACTGTGTATTAGTTATAATTAGAAATCGGGAAGTAGCGTTAAATTTGAGATACGACTTTTACGTAGATGTAATATTATATGGTAAACACCTAACAAAACATTCACAACGAGATAGGCCCTTAGCGCATGTGTTCATATGCTCTGTGTTTATAACATCAATCTACTAATGATTTTTTTCAAAACTTTATTTTTTCGTTCAAAGGGATTGAGAGTTTTGCACATTAGAGTAGACTGCAAAAGTCGACTGGGTGTAGGGGTATTTATTCGTTTCTTTTTTAGATATTTGCATCGACTCGCAAGTTATAAGGACTTTTTGGTTTTGTCAGTTTATGCTTTACATATTTAACATCTATTCAATCCTTTATTTTTTTTTGTTTTTGGATAGATGGCAGGCTGCCAAAATCGAAAGGACGTATTTGGGAATATTTCTTATTTATTTTTTCGATATCTACACCCCTTCACGAATTATAAGGACTTTTTTGGTTTTGTCAGTTTATTAGTAATTTAACATCTATTCGATCTTTTAATGAATTTTTTTTAACTTTTTTTGTTTCTCGTCCAAAGGGATAGGTTTTCGCAGAGGATATCAAGCTATCATAGTCGACAGTGTGAATTTGGAGGGGGTCTTTTGATTTATTTTTTCGGTATCTAACAAATACGTAACAATGATAAAATAATAACGACCACACAGAAGAAGGCTCGTGGTTATTATGACGTGCGATACATAATATACGTAAGTCAATCAGAGCACACTATTACTGAATTACCACTTGGACATATAATATTGTGGTATGCTTGGTGCTAACATGGCCAGCCTGACATTGGGAAGTCCTCGGCCCAATATTAGGACTCGGTTTCATCCTGACTACCATGTCCGTTGCAGGGACAGGAGTCTTAAAGGATTCCAGCTCCTGACAGGTAAAATATTGTAAATCTTGATCAATATATGATTACAGACATTTAATGTGATATCTACCAAAAAGCACAAGGCACAAACATCAACACTCTAACTTATACAAGTATGATATCCGCCAGAAAGCAATACTAGGCCCAAGCATCAACATTCTAACTTATCCAAGTGTGATATCCGCCAGAAGGCGCTACTAGGCCCAAGCATCAACACTCTAACTTATCCAAGTGTGATATTCGCCAGAAGGCACTACTAGGCCCAAGCATCAACACTCTAACTTATTCAAGTGTCTAACTTACACCGCTAACACGACTACTGAATTGGAAAAGGGAACACTCTCTTGCCAGCGCAGTCACCGTCACAGATTAACCGGATCACAGACGCCGCTGGGTCAGACACCCATCACAAACACAATCACAGACAAGTCACAATAAGGAAAGTACCCTTACCACTTACAAAAATGATTTAAATTACTCAGTCATGTTCAAACCGTATCCAAGGCTCTTTTAATATCATTTTAATGATAATTATATTACCAATGCTACCCATCATCATAAACATGTTACCAACGCTGTTTATCAACATCAACATATTACCAATTAATCATTTTTATCAACATAATACCAGTTCATCAACATATGTTGATGTTGATGATAATTTTCATGAACATAATACTATTTCTCAACATTAACATATTGCCAACTGACCATCATCAATCATCATAAACATTTCACCATTGATCATCATCATCTATTGTATAAATGATGAATGATATGTATAAAATTACTAAAACTATTTAAATTGGTCATATAAAATAAAACTGTTCTGTCCTTATTTTTAATATTCATGTATAGTTTTTCCAATATCAAAATGTTTGTTTTCTTTATACAAATTTAAGAGTTGCATTAATTACCAATATTCATTTTGAGAGCTCACTTGTTTCCATAAAACACTTCATAAACTAAAAATAACCAAACTCAAATACATGCAGTGATGATTAGTATGGATAAAATTACTAAAACTATAATTGACCATGACCCATACCATAAAATAAAACTGTTATATTTTTATTTTTGATATTCAGGTATAGTTTTTCCATTCTCAGAATGTTTGTTTTCTTTATACAGATTTAAGAGTTACATGAATTACCAATATTCATTTTAGAGCTCACTAGTTGAGTTTTTAAATTATAGTTTAAAGTAACAACAATAATTATGACCCAAACACTGAATATTGTAAACTATTTTATTCTGCGAAATTCTGCCATATCAGAATATAAACATTCCTGAAAACATGACATGCTTCCTTCCCACAATCATACAAAGTGACTGTTCTTTCAGCGCTATCCATGTTTACATTTAATTACATGTACAAAACAGATTTCATTCTGGACTCAGCAAGTGCTGATTAATGTCTGTTTATTTTAAAGTTTAGATCAATTTCCTAAGGCACCTGCATGAATCTTTAAATCAAATTTAGAAGTCATAACTCCCTAGGGATGCACTTTATGCCACATATTTATAAGACCTTCTTGACTCATTCTGATGTGTACTACAAGTTTTGGAACCCTATTTTAGAAACACCTTGTGTAGAATAATTTGTTTAATTTTCTTCACGTAAAAGTCTATCAATGTCGTCAAAGCAATTGTTGAATACAAATTTTTACAAATATCAATAATAGTGTCAAACGGCAATCCACATTGCTTAATAAAAGCAATATGTAAAAAGGTCGCCCCTTTATAACACCTCAATAAAGACTAGGCCGGGCCAACGCTTATTGCTCTTTGTTTTTATCTTGTCTTCACTTCCTAAAATGTGTTCGAAAGAACAAGTTACTCGACATGCACAGAATATATTCTCATTCTCATTCTCATTCACAATAGGACCCGCAACTATTGTGTTAGGTGAACATTTCTTGATAAAGATGCATGTATTTGAGATTTACAAATTTTCTTTAAAAAAATATGTATACTGTGCGTTACAAAAGCATGGAAATATCCTACAGTTTTTTGAAAACGGTTTCAAATAAAGGTTATTTGATTGAACATTTGCTATTTTTTGACGTTTTACTTATTTTAAAATTTGCTACGTCAGACGATTGATGACATGGTTATTCTTTCTAATAGTAACCCATATTTTGATTGCGGTTTTGAAACATACACGATTTTTAGAATGTAGCAAGATAAAAATACAAGACAAAAAGACAATATGCGAAAAATTTAAAATAAAAAATTTCTAAATTCTGACGTAATTCACAAAAAAATATTCTAGTGGGTTTAAGTAGGTGTTCGAGATGTCCATTCCACATGTCCATTTCGGCCTATTCACCGTTGCATTAATAATTCATTGAGACTTTTTCTCTCAACAATTTTTCCTTTAACCCACAATGTCCCTCACAATAAAATTGACCCAATTGAAAATGCTTATTTTAAAAATGTCAAAAAAATAGGTTGTTATGTAAATAAAAATAAATAATTTGTTATAGCAAAAAAAACTAAGAAAGAATCATATCAAAATTATATAAATATGCGCTATAATTAGTCAAACAACGTCTATTCAGATAATTTTTTTTATGTAGACGATATTTACAAAGTTACTGAATCTTTGCTGTCATTATTTAGGTTTTTTCCCCACACCGTATATTGTTTCCGTACATTAGAAAGCAAAACAATAATTTAATCTAATCTGCTATAATTTCATAGTTATATGTAATCGATCATTTTATTTTTAAATATGGTAGAACTTGTCGGAAACGGTTTTAAAAATAAGAAAATAGGACACAACCATGTAGTGTATAATTATTGCTGTACAGGGTGTTAATGAAGTATGTGGACAAACTTCAAGCCGTTATTCCTTGTATGATTTTGAGACAAAAAGTTTATATAAACAAGTGAGGTACATTCACCGCTGCGGTGAAGATGCCATATAGATTTTCAGAAGACGGACAAAGTACATCGGATCGGTTCCAAAATGATTTGTTATTCGATGCCTGCAATCGTTGTTAAAATTGCCTAAGACGCGTTCGGGAATGATCGCAGCGGTCCGGGAATGCTCGAAATTGCTTCCTTATGTTCGATTTTATTGAAAATGATACCCCACATGCCTCGCTTGACCTCGGGTATCTTCGGGTAACTTCAGAAAGGTTCGGGTCCAGTTCGGGTTTTGCGGTTAAATCTGTAGCCTCGGTGGCTGTTAACACCCTTGAAACTCATTTGCCCTTTTTAATTTCTTAAAACGCTATTAAAAGTGCTTATAACGCCTTCGGGAATGATCGGAGCGGTTCGTGAATAGTCGGAATCGGTTCCTTGTGATCCATTTTATTGAGTCTTATGCTAATATACCTATATTTGTACCAATTCGGTCAATATTTGGGGCATTTATTGCATTTCCAAAAAAAAAATCAAAATTCTTAATTTTTTTACCCCACTTCCCGTTTTCGGAATCGGCTTAAAATCTACAGACATATGTATACCGTAAAGGTCTACCCCTGTTGCAAATTTCAAGTCGATCGGTCAATATTTTGAACAGATATCGCATTTCAAAAAAAAAAAAAAGAAATAAAAATGGCTTTTAGGCCGTTTTGCCCCACTTCGCGTTTTCGAAACCGGCTCCAAAACAATAGGCATATGTAGCCCTTAGAGGTCCACGCCTGTTCCAAATTTGAAGTCGATCGGTTAATATTTAGGACAGTTATTGCATTTCAAAGGAAGGTAAAAAAATTGGTTGTTGGGCCGTTTTTGCCCCACTTTCCGTTTTCAGAACCGACTCAAAATCAATAGGCATATGTAGACCATGGAGGTCTACCCCTGGTAAAAGTTTGAAGTCGATCGGTCAATATTTGGAACAGTTATCGCATTCAAAGAAAAGTTTCCGGAATACCGGAGTTCCGGAGTTCCGGACTTCCGGAGTTCCGGACAGACGGAAAGTTTCTGGAAATCTCGAGATTCGGATAGATCCCAAATTTGAGGTGGATCCTATCAGCCGTTCTCGAGATACGGGGGCCCAAAGTCGCCGAGCATAAATGTATATGTAGATTTTTTTTTGAAAATCTATAAACAATTTTATTGAGTCTTATGCTAATATGCCTATATTTGTACCAATTCGGTCAATATTTGGGGCATTTATTGCATTTCCAAAAAAAAATCAAAATTCTTAATTTTTTTTGCCCCACTTTCCGTGTTCGGAACCGGCTTAAAATCAACACGCATATGTAGACCGTAAAGGTCTACCCCTGTTACAAATTTCAAGTCGATCGGTCAATATTTTGAACAGATATCGCATTTCAAAAAAAAAAAGAAAAATAATTTGGCTTTTAGGCCGTTTTGCCCCACTTCGCGTTTTCGGAACAGGCTCCAAAACAATAGGCATATGTAGCCCTTAGAGGTCTACACCTGTTCAAAATTTGAAGTCGATCGGTTAATATTTAGGACAGTTATCGCATTTCAAAAGAAGGTAAAAAAAATTGGTTGTTAGGCCGTTTTTGCCCCACTTGCCGTTTTCGGAACGGGCTCAAAATCAATAGGCATATGTACACCATGGAGGTCTACCTCTGGTAAAAATTTGAAATCGATCGGTCAATATTTGGGACAGTTATCGCATTTCAAAGAAAAGTTTCCGGAATACCGGAGTTCCGGAGTTCCGGACTACCGGACTTCCGGACTTCTGGAGTTCCGGACAGACGGAAAGTTTCTGGAAATCTCGAGATTCGCATAGATCCCAAATTTGAGGTGGATCCGATCAGCCGTTTTCGAGACACGGGGGCCCAAAGTCGCCGAGCATAAATGTATATATAGATTTTTTTTGAAAATCTATATAACAAGTTCTAAACGTGTAGGTTTTCGAAATACGGGGTGCTAAAGGTTATTCTAATTTTCCTTATACAGTCTTAAGGATAATTAATTCAAATTGAGTACGTATGATACTTTTAACAGTAGATAACCTTATAAACGAAGAATCTACTTCGCTGTGAAGAATTGTCTATGTAAAGTGAAGTAATTACTCCTACAGGAAGTAGTAAATACTACGCAGAAAATGCTAAAACTTGAAGTATTAGCAAGTACTTCATTTTTATTCGTACCGCCCTATTACTCAGTTATGGCTGAAAGTACCGACTTCAAACAAGACATGGAAAATTTTAGTAGTAGCTACAGATATGAAAAGTTTCATCAAAAGCTGACTAGTGGCGTCGTAGTTAGGGCAGGTTGCGGGAATAAATTCTTACACAAAAAAAGTTATTTGCAACTGAACGAATTTTTGTTTTATTGATTTGAATGCACCATCTTTTCTATTAAAACTTTTGTCCTCCTTCAGTTTTTTCGTACATCGTACCATTTACAAGTAAAAATTATTTCGTGAGCACCGTTACTGACGAATCTAGAATCTAGGATTATTTTGCTCTAATCCATCAACGAATTCAGTAATTCAGGAAAAAATAAAAATTTATTGTCGTGGTATTAAAAATCACAATGGAATTCAAAAAATTTTTTTTTGATTAAATTTATAAAAGGTGTACAAATTGTCTACCATCCGTTTCAATACAGGCTCTCCAACATCTTATTATTAATTCGCGTATCCTGTACGACGCACCGAAAAAGCTGAGGGGGAGACAAAAGTTTTAATTAAAGATGATGTATCCAAATCAACAAAACAAAAATCCGTTGGCTTGCAAATAACTTCTTATATAAGATTATATCACACTAACTCGCCCTAACTAATACCCTACTGGTTAATTTTTTATGAAACTTTTAGTATATAAAAACAAGTTTCCTTGCCAACTTTGAAGTCGGTAATTTCAACCATTACTGAGTAATTATTTAAAAAGCATTCTTAAGTTATATTTTCAAAGCATCGTAGAGATGAGGAAGCAGTTTAGGAAAAAACGTTATTCTTGTTTTTTTTTTCGCTTTTTTTGAAGAAAGAAATCACTCTTCGAGGTTTGTCGTGGCATAATTAAAACACCCTGTATAAACGTTATAAATTTTGGTTGTTGAAAAAAAGAAAATATACTTAACAGAAATTTCTTCACTTGTAAAGTGTAATGTAATGTCGAATAAAAGCATATTTTAAGAAGGTCAGCGTTTTATTATGATTGCCTCCATTACTGCTTCTTTATATAAACTTTTATTGTACATAAATGTATTTGAATCAATACTTTTCACCCTACTTAAAGGTTAATAACTTTTTGCTCGTAAATATTATTTGAAAAAAACCATACCCAATAATATATCAAATTTATTTCCATGTTGCAAATAAGTATATGCCAGGCTTTTAATAATAAGTATTTTTTTACAATTCTGCTTTTATTTGCCAATTACTTAGAGGGTTCAGACAGCTAATAAAGATATCACCATGAAAATCCACTAATACATAATACACCACAGATGCACAAAGTAAATATGGAATTATAGTTTATTTCAAACTTATTTACAACATAAAAAATGTCGGCACCTTTAACGGCGGTAGGGATCAAAGTCGCCGACATTTTTCTATTGCAAATAAGTTTGACTGGAACTTTACTATTGCTTCCGAAAAAAATGCTTGCTCCTCGGTACTTGGATATTAGGCTGGCACTGGGCGCGTGTGCCCAGAGCAGATAAAAATGTTGTTTATTATTAATTTAAGATAAATTGTTTTGAATTGGGAATGAACAGAAATTATCCTTGCCGGTCGATTAAGTAATCATATTTCATGACTTATTCGATGTTTGGTATACCGGGTGGCCACGAGTCAATGTACGCCCCCAATATTTTGGTTGATTTTGAATTTAAAAATTTGGTTTTTGGTACACATAAATTAGACAATAATGGGCTAATTTTAGACCAACAGGAATGAAAATATTACTTCCGGTTGAACCGGAAGTGACATCAACTTTTTTTTCTTATATGGAATGACTATATTTTTTTGATGGTTTCTCATTGAGCATAAAGTCCAACAGTTTTTTCATATTTTAAAAATTCCAAAAAATAAGTAAGATACGAACAATTTTTTAATTTTTTCAAAATGACCGCGTCAGATGAATGCTATGTAAGAAAATTACTAAGTAGGCTATGGAAATTATTAGTAAGGTTGTAGACTTGTCTGTAAAGAAGAAAATAGTTGTTTGAATTACTGATAGGTACCAGTATTTTTAGGTTTTTTTTTTTAAAACGGGATTTAATTTTCATTTTCATTTCCGTAGGAGTCATATAGAAATTTTTTTTAATGGAACTGTGTTATTTTTTTATTAATTAGAAATAATGATTCATAAACTATAATTTTTTCGCCTTTCATCATTTCTTAACGATATCTTTCGTAATAATAAAAGTATTTTTAAAAGGTAAACACAAATTAAACAAGAAATAATTTTAATAAAACGTTACGACCATGAATAAATAGAATAACAAAATTATTTAAAACCTAAATTATAATAAACCATTATAAACCGCCTCTGTCTCATAATGTGAGGATTTTCAATTGCCCAATATCGAGTGTTGTTTCGATTAAATAACCCAAGGTTAGTAAATCTCGATTCATCAGTGAACAAAATGTTTTTGATAAAATTCTCATTTCTTAATTGGCGTAACTGTAACCAATTACAAAAGGTTATTCTTCGTTGATAAACATTCTCATACAAAAATTGACGCAATTGATATTTATAAGAACAATAGCCGTGTTTCTTTAAAATTTTCCTGGCTGATTCTTTGGAAACTGGTAATTCATGTGCAATTTATCTTACCGAAATGGTTGGGTCAACATGCACTAAAGCTGATACATTAATTTCCGTTTCTTCATACACAATAAATCTTTCTTCAATTTCTATATCAGGTTCAGTTCTAAATTGATGCTCCAACCGGGCGAAATAGTTTCTCCAAGGTTGTGTTCTTTCTGGATATCTCTCTCCATACAGAGTTTGTGCTTTAGTTGCAGTACGTTGAGTCTCTCCATAAATAATCAACATGTCAACTTTTTCATCTCTTGAATATTTTTCAGCCATTTTATATTAATTTTCTTGTTTATAACAAATTTAATACACTTGCTTCAGAGAATTAGTGAGTAAGTCAAGAATAATTCAATTGTTGTGAATATCTGTCATTTTCATGGCTATCTGCAATTTTGGATTTAAATGTAGATAGGTGCCTTATTAAAATGATTTGTTGGCGATTACCTTTTAAAAATACTTTTATTATTACGAAGGATATCGTTAAGAAATTATTAATGGCGAAAAAATTATAGTTTATGAATCATTGTTTCTGATTAATAAAAAAAATAGCACAGTTCCATTAAAAAAACTTCCATAGGACCCTTACGGAAATGAAAATGAAAATTAAATTCCGTTTGTTGAAAAAAAACCTAAAAATACTGGTACCTATCAGTAATTCAAACAACAATTTTCTTCTTTATAGACAAGTGTACCTTACTAATAATTTCTATAGCCTACTTACTTAGTAATTTTCTTACATCGCATTTATCTGACGCGGCCATTTTGAAAAAATTAAAAAATTGTTCGTATCTCACTTATTTTTTGGAACTTTTAAAATCTGAAAAAGCTGTTGTACTTAGAAATTTATGCTTAATGAGAAACCGTCAAAAAAATATAGTCATTCCATTTAAGAAAAAAAAGTTGATATTACTTCCGGTTCAACCGGAAGTGATATTTTCATTCCTGTTAATCTAAAAGTAGCCAATTATTGTCTAATTTATGTGTACCAAAAGCAAAATTTTTAAATTCAAAAATAACCAAAATATTGAGGGCGTACATTGACTCGTGGCCACCAGGTATATTAATTTTCCAATATTGTAATTTGTGAAGTAGTTTCAGAAAAATCCAAACATGCAAATAACAGAGGTCTAGTTATAATTAAAGGACTCAAGTAAATAGTACATCCAGGTCCGCACCTACTAGGTGGAGTAGTTGGCTAGAGCACGCGATGGCAATTGTGACTAGATAATCTCACCATCGTCCTGTGGGTTCGAATCCCGTCATCGACACTGGCAATGTCGGTGGAAAGGTTGGGTGTCCGCGATTTTTCATAAGTGTACACCTCGCCCGTGCAGCTTCCGCTTTGGATTCAGAGGTTGTTTAATTTCTGTGGTGTTTTTGTTTATGTTTAGGTATATGTCGTATCGTACATAAGTATACAACATGGTGAAAAGTAGATGTTTTTGCAGAAGCACAATTTTAACTCTTTTACTGCGACGCTTGATTTCGCTACACGGATCGTCAAAATGGCTCGCTTGCGGCAATATCCGCTTCCCGCAGTTAACCTCCAAAATGGTGCTTGTTACGTTTCGTTCTAAGAAAATATGGAACCGACGACGTGGAGAACAGTAAAGGACGTGTGTTATTTTATGTAACCGACGCAGCTTCCTATATGAATCCGTCTGCGGTGTGTTTAAAAAATACATACCTCTGAGTATTTTATAATAAAGAACCAATCAAATGCCTTTACGGCATAGGCGTAACTAGCAAATAAAGCGCCTGTGGCCAGCCAATAAAAATCTATTCAATCTTTTAAAGAATTTTTTCAAAACAATTTTTGTTTTTCGTCCAAAGGGACTCAGACTTTTGCATAGAATAGCAGGCTACCAAAGTTGACATGGGACATCTGGGAATGTGTCTTTTTCATTTACTTTTTCGATTCTTACATCCCTACACGACTTGTAAGGATTTTTTGGTTTTATTAGTTTATGCTTCACATATTTAACATCTACTTAGTCTTTTAGAGAAATTTTTGTATTGTATATGCATTTTGAGCAACAGGTGTCAAAAGTTAACTCCTGAACATTTAGAACAGATGCTGCTAATTTACTGGAACTCTAGAAATTACTGGTATATAGTGTTGTGTATGTTCAATGAAATATTTATTGCCCCTATTATTTTGGATACTACAAAATCGCCAATTAAAAGGTATATATCATTTATATCATATGTACATCATATGTATGTCAGCGTGGTGTCCTGGATCAGTCCCTGGTTTTTAGTCATGTACTATTAACCCACGGATCTTAATAATAAATCACTATAATAGTGATAGATTTATTACTAAAGTACTGGACAAGAACATCATTGCACATAACTAACAACAATTTAAATGATAGAACAACAATCAGCATTTCAAACTTTTATTTGTATAAAAAAATTTCGGATCGAAATTGGTTCGATGTTACAAATATCGACACTTTTCAATATGAAGCGGATCGATACACGGTATATCGACACTTTTTAAAGTATCGCGCAACACTAATATTGAATACTTAATAATTGTTGTCAGTTAAAAATATTTTGAAATATTTCCCAAATGTTTCATAATTATTGAAGCATTCCTTTAAAATCCCTTAAATAAATTAAAGGAATAACAAAATAACAATACTTAATTATTTAAAGAAAGTCCATAATAATAAAAATGCATATTTATAAAATAGAAATATAAACTAAATGTATTTTATTTTTACAAATTTCAACAACCTTCAGATTGCACATGCACATGTAACATTCCCCACAGTCACAGTTAAAATAATAACTTGATATTTTTGAGACAATTTTGTTGTCCTAATGAGTGCTCTGATTTTATTTCTCGACCTCTTGATCTCGAGCAGAAAATCAGTGACTTTACTGATTTATAAGCAGATTGTTCAATACAATAAATGAACAAAATCAGATCATCTGCTCCGACATGAATGAACGGCATACCTCTAGTTAAACGTCCACCATAGGCATGTCTATGACGTCCACTTAACTTTTGACAGATTAGAGATGAGGTTAGTTTGTTTATTGTCAACTTGTTCCACTTCTTCTGTTCCGCATATTACTTCATATCTAACTAGCGATAATATGATGTCACTACCGTTTTCGCGGCACATTCAAATAGCCGAGGTTTAATATATTTTTTAAAATATATTGCGCTTAGAATTTTTCTTCCAAATTAAATATATAACTAAATTAATGCCTTCACTATCATATTTCACCATTTAAAAAAAATTGTCAACAACCAAATTGGTGAAATAGGAAATTATCCATTTAAAATAGTTCACTATTACGTGATGAAATTTTTAAAATGTTTGGTTCGTTTATTATTCCTTTTTTGATATATTTTCCAAATAAATCACAGTACTTTTGACTTATATAGCATAACACATGAAATTTCTTTAACCAGAAATTATTGCATGTTCAACTAGACTCCGAACTTTAAATCAAGATGAATAGTTCACCCAATGACGTCCATAATATATTCTAAAAGAACGGCTACACTAAATTGCCGATGTTTTACATCAATAAAATTTCATCTCAAAGCTGTTTTATATTCCTGTCAGTTTAAGTTTTTTCGTTTCAATCCTAATATTAAAATATTGTTTAAAAAACACAATTGTTTGAAATATATAAAATATATACAATTACTTTACATATTCAGCATAATTTTAACATATTTCAAAATAAATTTGTACCTATTACTAGTTATCGAATATTAATAATATTTTTTTCTAAACTTTCCCTACTCTAAATATTTCTTTTTTCTCTTTCGGGACTTATTACTACATAAATAATTCTACGTTATCTTAAAAATATAGTTAGTTAATTACACAGTACGTTACTGGAAAAATAAACCTCTGCGCTTGTGACTTTACGTCAAAAGATTAGTCAGAGGGTGTTTTTTTGACAACTAATATGAGACACAAAAATAATAATATAATTCCCTAACGTTTTGGAAAATGAATCTGTTTCCTTTTTCAAAGTTATTTATCATTTTTTATAATATGTCAAGCGTGTAACTTGACACATATATTATTTGTTTATGTAATATCTATAGATACATAGAACGTTTCATACTTAAGAATTATACAATATAAATTTTGTTCGATTCATCTTTTAATATCGGTAACCACGTTGTATCAAAATCTATAGAGCAATGGGATAAACATTTTTCTTCATTCAATAATATTATTGCCGATTCCTTAATTTTTCTTTTCTTTTGCTGTCTCTTTCTTTCATTAAAATTTTTGCCGAATTCCAGTTTAATCTATGTCTATTTTCCCAAGCATATTCGCAAATTTTCGATTTTTCAATTTCACTTTTTCTAATATATCTTTTATGCTCACCTAACCCTACACTGGGGTCTGAATGACTCTCCCACATAATGTTTATTACACTCACACGGAATACTGTAAATACAGTTTTTTGAATTTTGCTCACAATTTACCGGTTTTGTTTTTGTTAAAATGAATCTCAAAGTATTACTCGTTTAAAATACTGTTCTAACATGGAACTTATCTCCGACACGACGTAATTTTTCTGATTAACCTTGTATACAGTGAGCACGTAAAGGTTGGAATAAATTCCGTAAAATCGTTACAAAGCAAGTGACAAAAATTCGCTCAGACACGTCGATTTTTAAATTCATTTCTTAATTTGTTTATTTTAAAAAAAAAAATTTTACATACTTTTTTTAAAAAGTTATGACGTCACCGGCAATTTTTTTAAATGGCAACCCCCATTTTTAAAAATTTTATTTGAAAGAGCACATTTTTTTGCATACAATACGTTAAATTCTAAGGCATGTTGCACGACGTAATTATCGAAAAAAAAATCTTAACTACTTTTAACAGTTTAATAAAACAGAAATACAAGAAATAATAAATCTAGCAAAAAAATAATTAAATTAAATGTTCAAATTGCGTACCATTTACTTCTTGGCAATGTCCAAGACGAAATTCAAATTCTCGCAAAACGTTAGTAATTGTTTCGGGTCCAATTCTTCCACATTCGTACCTAATTCTGTCTTTTAAGTCCTCAATGTTATTCGGTCTATTAAAATACACTTTGGATTTAAGGTAACCCCATAAAAAATAATCCAATGGAATTAGGTCCGGAGATCTAGCTGGCCTTTCTAATGAACCGCGTCTACCAATCCATCTGTCTGGGAAAATTTCGCTTAAATAATTACGCACTATTACCGAATAATGCGGTGGTGCGCCATCTTGTTGAAACCATATGGAGTTCTCCGGTACATTAGGGTTTTTGCCATTTGGATACAGTGCGGCAAGTCCCGGTATTATGTTTTGTTGGAGCAACTCCAAATATTTTACACCATTTAATGACCCGTCAATAAAAAATGGACCCAAAATTGTAGTCCAGCCCACATATTTACTTTCTGTGGAAACTGGGTATGTACCTCCATCATCCAGTGTAGATTTTCATGTGACCAATATCGACAATTTTGCCTATTTACAGCGCCATTTAAGCAGAAGGTGGCCTCATCAGAGAAAAGTACTCGACTTAAGAAATGTGGATTGGTATTACATCGTTCCATCATGGTTTCGCAAAATTGTACTCTGCGGTCGAAATCATCTTCGTTAAGCTCGTGAACTAAAGTTATTTTATATGGGTGCCATTTATTCTTTTTCAAATATTTTAAAACAGTCGACTAACTAATTGACTGCTCTGCTGCGACTTCGCGACTTGGTTTGTAAGGATTTTCCTCCATTGTCAGTAAAACATCTAACTGTTTATTTTCTGAAATTGCAGGACGACCTCTCGTATAATTATCTCTTACATGACCACACTCTCGGAACTTATTTTCTATTTTGCTAACAGTTGATTGTGTAATCGGTCGATCAGAGTATTTATCGTTAAATAAATCAGTAACCCGAGTTTGTGTTCGGGACATGTCTCTACAACCAATCATCACCAAAATCTCAATTCGCTGTCTCTTACTTAAACGTTCGATTATTAAAACTTTAAATAATGTGACAACTGAATGTGAGTAAATGTGAACTAACGTGACAGCCAGGTCCGCGTTTCTACTAGATGAAAAAAAGCGTAAACATGAAAAAAGTCGTAAAACAGTTCCTCTACCAGGGTTCGACCATAAGTAAAACACGTGTGTGCTATTAATGTTAAATTGTTTTTTTTCTCGATAATTTCGTCGTGCAACATGCCTTAGAATTTAACCTACTGTATGCAGAAAAATGTGCTCTTTCAAGTGAAATTTTTAAAAATGGGGGTTGCCATTTAAAAAAATTGCCGATGACGTCATAACTTTTTGAAAAAAGTATGTAAGAAATTTTTTTTTAAATAAACAAATTAAGAAATGAATTTAAAAATCGACGTGTCTAAGCGAATTTTTGTCACTTGCTTTGTAACGATTTTACGGAATTTATTCCAACCTTTACGTGCTCACTGTATAAGGAATTATTGTTGTATATTGGTATTCCGGTTTTTGTTGTACCGGATTATTAAGTCTATTCTCAATATTTATTAGAGTCTTATCAACAAAAAAATTCGGGATATTCATTATTTATTAATACCTCTTTGATAATTTTTTTCTCATTATTTAATATTTGATCATTAGATGAAATTATTATTGCCCTGTTATACAAACATTTAACAACACCCTTTTTAACATTAGTTGCCTGGTTAGATTTAAAATTTAAATATCTATTAGTATGAGTTATTTTCCTGTATACACTAGTTTCAAAAGTGTTATCAATTTTTTTAACCAAAATATCCAAGAAGGGTAATTCATTATTACTCTCTACGTCCACAGTCCACAGTGTATTTAATGGATGATTCTTTATCATTAAAGTTTTCTAAAAAATTATGTAATAACTCAATATTATGAGGCCAAATTGCAAAAAATAGAATAGAACAGACTTAATAATCCAGTACAACAAAAACCTGAATACCCAATATACAACAATAATTCCTTATATACAATGTTTATCAGAAAAGTTATGTCGTGTTGGAGATAAGTTTCGACAGTAGTTCAAACGAGTAATACTTTGAGATCCATTTTAATAAAAACAAAACCAGTAAATTGTGAGCAAAATTCAAAAAACTGTATTTACAGTGTTCCATGTGAGCGTAATAAACATTATGTGGAAGAGTCATCCAGACTCCTCAGTGTAAGGTTAGGTAAGCATAAAAGTTATATTAGAAAGGGTGAAATTGAAAAATCGAAAATTTGTGAACATATTTGGGGAAATGGACTTAGAATAAACTGGGATTCGGCAAAAATTTTAATGAAAGAAGCGGACAGCAAAAAAAGAAAAATTAAGGAATCGGCAATAATATTATTGAATGAAGAAAAATGTTTATCCCATTGCTCTTTAGATTTTGGTACAACGTGGTTACCGTTGTTAAAAGAAGAATTGAACAAAATTAATATTGTATAATTGTTAAGTATCAATAGTTCTATGTAAATATCTATGGATATTACATAAACAAATAATATATGTGTCAAGTTTCACGGTTGACATATTCTAAAAGAAGATAAATAACGTTGAAAAATAAGTTAGAAATAAACTTTACATACAGGGTGTTCCATAAATAAGTACTAGATAGAACTATAGAAAATATGTTCAATTTTGTATATAAGCACTTTCCTTGAATCAGTTCATAAGGGAGCTACAACCCCTTAGGGGGTAAGTAGTACATAGTTATTTGCTAATAAATTTCAAACCTCTTTATAGTGCAGTCTGCCTATTTTTGGCCCCATGTTAATTTTTCACTTCGGAGATACAGTCAACAAAAATATGTAAAAAATCGGAAATTTTCCATAAAATTCAATAAACCAAAATACAAATAACTGGCACCTCGGGGGCCCATAGTAAATTGGGCCTAAAGTTGGCCAAAAACGGTTTTTTCCATTTTACTCTGTCATGGTGCCATAAAATGAATAAAAGTTTTATACAAAAGTTGTAGAACTATTAAATACGGATCGATCTGTGGAAATCCGATGTCAACAAATTCAATAATAAATTATTTATTTAAAAAAAACCGTTAAAAATCGCGTTGTTTTGAAACGCTCATATCTTCGTGAAAACAAATCATCTTTTCACGAAACTTGGTAAAAGTGTAACTCCCTACTAACTAAAAAAGATCGTTTCCAAAAAATTTAAAAATATTATAAACATTTTGCAAAAATTGATTTTTTCGAAAAAAATCACGTTTTTTTAAAATCTCGATAGCTCATACACTCTTTCATATTTCTAGTCAATTTTGAGCTTAAAATTTGCTTGAAATGTTGTTCTAACATGGTTATTTATTGCGCGCTTTTTAAATTGATTGGTAATATGCGAAAAATCGGTTGAAAAATCGATTTTTTTTTCAAGAAAAAAATTTTTTTTTCTTTTTTTGTTAGGAACATTGAATAGCTGGTATTTTTTTATAAATTTACAAAAAAAAAAAAATATCTACGACCCTTTAGAGCCGAGATATTTTTTTTTTTGAAAAAAAATCTAGTGACGCTTTCTTTTAATATTAAGGGCTGAAATTTACAGAGTTTGTAGTTCAATACTTGTATTTTACATAAAAAAATACTACAATGACATATTCGCAAATTGCACTAATATAGAAATAACTACGATGGAGGCAGATGCTCTTGATGACGACTTGGACGAAGATATATTTAATGAGTCTTGCGTGGTGATGGATGAATCACAGACCAATGTCCATGATGATGATGAGATCGAAAGCGAAGTCGACTCTTCCGTACTCGCTGCATACAGCGAAGAACATACCAGTGCCAATGAGGAGGGGGGGGGGAGGGGTCTCCGATAAAAAAACTACGGATCAATTAAGTACTGTACACGTTTATATTCACTGTCAATATTTTGAACTTTCATGTAAAATAAATATTTTATTTTTATACTAAAAATGTTGCTTAACAATTATTATTTACCTGTCAACTCATGTCTTTAAGAATCAACATAACGTTTAAGAGACATAATCGTATGAACGCTCTGTGTGCAGTTGACTCTACGATACGGTACGTATGATAAGAGCATACATTTTTTACAGATGTATCCACGTTAACACCGTCCCGCACCCCCACGACACCGCTCGAGCGAACGAACGTATGAGCCGGGGTGTGCTCCGCTTGCCATTAAATTTCCAAAGAATAGAGAGTTAATATGTCATTGTAGTATTTTTTTATGTTAAATACAAGTATTGAACTACAAACTCTGTAAATTTCAGCCCTTAATATTAAAAGATAGCGTCACTAGATTTTCTTCAAAAAAAAAATTATCTCGGCTCCAAAGGGTCGTAGATAAAAAATTTTTTTTGTAAATTTATAAAAAAATACCAGCTATTCAATGCTGCTAACAAAAAAGAAAAAAAAATTTTTTTTCTTGAAAAAAAAATTGTTTTTTTTTGTTGTTAAAAAAAAACGATTTTTCAACCGATTTTTCGCATATTACCGATCAATTTAAAAAGCGCGCAATAAATAACCATGTTAGTACAACATTTCAAGCAAATTTTAAGCTCAAAATTGACTAGAAATATGAAAGCGTGTATGAGCTATCGAGATTTTAAAAAAACGTGATTTTTTCGAAAAAAATCAATTTTTGCAAAACGTTTATAATATTTTTAAATTTTTTGGAAACGATCTTTTTAAGTTAGTAGGGAGCTACACTTTTACCAAGTTTCGTGAAAAAAATGATTTGTTTTCACGAAGATATGAGCGTTTCAAAAGAACGCGATTTTTAACGGTTTTTTTTTAAATAAATAATTTATTATTGAATTTTTTGACATCGGATTTCCACAGATCGATCCGTATTTAATAGTTCTACAACTTTTATTCATTTTATGGCACCATGACAGAGTAAAATGGAAAAAACCGTTTTTGGCCAACTTTGGGCCCAATTTACTATGGGCCCCCGAGGTGCCAGTTGTTTGTATTTTGGTTTATTGAATTCTATGGAAAATTTCCGATTTTTTGCATATTTTTGTTTACTGTATCTTCACTTAAGGGTCCAAATCCGTAGGCAGACCGCGCTATTAGTTGAAAAAAAAAATAAATTAGGACCATTTATTAATTTCATAATGTTACATATTTTGTCAACTTTTTATCTAAATATCATGGTTTCTTGGGGTAGTTACAGTTACATTTTCGCTATTTTTTTTGTTTTACTTTTTTTAGACATTTAAAACGGAAATAAGGGTTAATGTTAAAAACTGCATAAAAATGGTACTCTTTCTAAATTTTGATAGGAGCTGGCTGGTTTTTGAGTTATGTAAATATAGCAATGTAGTATATTCCCTAACATGTAAGCTATGATAGAACACAACTTTAATTCTCAGTTTGGTAAAGTCAGTTCTTTTTTATAGCAGTTGCCTTTGTTTTATATTATTAGCGTAATTTTATAGTGAAATATTGTTGAAATTGTTATATTGTTGAAATGTCATAATAACTTAGCGAATATTCATTTAATATTGGGCGAATGCAGGGGAAATTCAGGAAATAATGGAGGCTATATTTTAATTTGTTTCGACGATTAAAGCTAGACTAGTTAATTGATAAAACTTTAGTTCTTAAATTAATGTCGTTTCAAATTTATTAGCAAATAACGCCAAATCTTTTGATACATGGTTGTTAATAACTAAAACTTTTTTATGCTTGACCGCCTTATGAATATCTGAATTAAACTTAAAATAATATTGATTAGAAAATTATTGTAATTAAAAAATATATTTTTTTATCCTTAAATTACAGAGGCGAAAAAAATGTCTGTGCTTTAAATCAAAACCTTT
Organism: Rhamnusium bicolor; assembly: GCA_029963845.1. Classification (NCBI taxonomy): domain Eukaryota; kingdom Metazoa; phylum Arthropoda; class Insecta; order Coleoptera; family Cerambycidae; genus Rhamnusium; species Rhamnusium bicolor. The sequence goes on from JANEYF010006007.1 coordinate 826,336, forward strand.
TTTCCTTATGCATTTTGATGTGCTGAAGCCGAATCTGAACATAAAAATTACAGGTATTGGATAAATTTTTAGCTACGGAACATTTTTACTACAGTTATCGTAAAAATCACTTTTTTTTTAAACAAAAAAAATTAAAATTTTGTTTTGTTACAATTTTTTGCCTAAATCATCGTAATCTACGTTTCTATGAGTACTATACATGATTTTGACATCAAAATAGCCTTTTTGGCAACTATTAATTGTCAAACTGCAAACTGTAAAATTCCAAAATTTGTAAGAAAAGCTTCTTCCATGTGTAAAAATATAACAGTACCTTCATTTTTGATGTTGCCCAATATGATTTTGACATCAAAATTATCTTTTTGGCAGCTGCCAATTGCTAAATTCCAAAATTTCAAAAAAAAAAATTTTTTTAAACTTTTCACTACCTGCGTTTTTGAGGGTGCTCAAAACTTTGACGATTATTGTCAAAGTATTATTGAAATCTACGGATATATAATTACGAAAACCAAATCATATTTACTGATTTCGAAAAAGAAATTAATGAAAGTTTTTTGCATGCCGCACAAACTAATTTATCTTGAATTTCGACCTTGAGAATTGACAGTTTGACAGTTGGCAGTTGACAAAAAGGCAATTTTGATATCAAAGACATATCTAATGCCATCGAAAACGTTGGTATACCAACGTTTCATATATCACTATAGTGATATAGTTTTACACATAGAAGCTTTTCTTACAAATTCTAGAATTTTACAATTTACGGTTTGACAGTTGGCAGCTGCTAAAAAGGCTATTTTCATGTCAAAATCATATTTAGCACCCTCGATAACCTTGGTAGTGATATAGTTTTACACATAGAAGAAGCTTTTCTTACAAATTTTGGAATTTTACAATTTGCGGTTTGACAGTTGGCAGTTGCAAAAAGACTATTTTTATGTCAAAATCATGTTTAGTACCTATGGAAACATAGATTACGAACATTCAGGCAAAAAAAATTGTCTAACAAAATTGTAATTTTTTTTGTTTAAAAAAAAGTGATTTTTACGATATCTGTAGCTAAAAATGTCCCGTAGCTAAAAATTGAAGCAATAGCCTTAATTTTTATTGCCCGATTCGGTTTTAGCACATCAAAATACATATAGAAACATGGTTTTGATTAAAAGTACAGAATTTTTTTGTGTGCCTGTGTTATATTCTTCATTGCGTAAAGCGATATTTTAAATTGCTGTACAAAACAATAGTTGAAAATATTGTGGAATTAGTTGGAGAGGTATGTATAGTTTATTTCAAAGTTAAACACTGTCAGCTTCTTTGACGGCGGTAAAAGGATCAAAGAAGACGACATTTTTTATGTTGTAAAGAAGTTTTAAATAAACTGCATTACCTATCCATTATTATATACATATCCTGTATCGCAATATTAAAATACAAAATTACTCCAAGACGATGGCTCCTATCGAAATTTATTAAAAGCACCTTCTCTATGCAGTTTTTAACATTGTCGCCTTTTTCCGTTATAAATAACTAAAAAAGAGTGTAAGAAAAAAATATGGCGAAATGCCACCCTCACCCTCTCTGTAACTACCCCAACAAATCATGATATTTAAATAAAAATTTGAGAAAACATTATGAAATTAATAAATGGTCCAAATTTAATTGTTGTAACTTTCGAATTTATTGCAAATAACCGCTCTCTTATGAACCGATTTAAAATTCAACTTATTTTTACTAGTTTTATCACTTTCTTGAAGGAAGGTACTTAATTATGGAACACCCTATAGATAAAATATTGAATCGTAGTATTAGGCAAGAGAATTCTATACTATTGGTATATAAAATAAATAGTTTAACAAAAACGGTTGCCAAAAGACCCACATCGTTTTGGTGTAAGTTACTTAATACATATATTCTTATTCCAGCAATAGATCATCGAGAACAACCTCATGAAAGCTAGGAGTAAATTAATAATATTCGTACCTTACCTTATTCCAATTTTCAGGTAATAATCACAGATATGCACAATAAATTCATCTAACGCACTCTTAATATCACATTCGGCAGCAACTCTACGTCCATGTTCTCGTCAAGAAACCACTATTATATTTCCATAACAGAGATTTAATTAAATACATGAATCACACACTGACCGTGTTATTAATCTCGCTAACTATGACACACGAATCACTGCACATTCGGACCAGAGATACGCGTCGCACCATGTCTCATATCAGACTGCCCGACAGTTGATCTCGATGATATATGCTAAACGTTTCCGATCATTCGATAGTTGCGACACAAACTTTTTTATAGTTGCTACGGCAACTGTTTTTTAGTCAACTCGCACCAATGAATAAAAACGAATACGTACGTTCCTATTATTAAGAATAGGAATATTAATCAAATCGTATTATGTGATTTATTCTTTTTCAAGAATAAATTTCTCACACAAATTGGTTTCGCTACCTTTTAAATATTTTTTCTGTAAACTATTTTTTTACCTAGGTATTTTCTGAAAAATTCTATTTACATATGCAGTATCCTGCATAAAGTTGGAAACATGTGGGAAAATATTTTATTACTGATTTCTCAGAAAAAATTTTATTTTGATAAATTAACTCCTATATGAAAAAGTCTATCTGACAGCACATTTTTTGTCACTTTGACAGCGATAAAAAAAGGTGTATCGTTTTTTATCACCGATAAAAATGCTTGTTCCTCAAAATCAGAGTACATCTAGTAGTCGCACGTCACTTTAAAATCTGTCCTGTCAGCTATAATTTTTAAGTATTGTTGAAACTTATTTATTTAGTTATTTTTAATAACTGTTCCTTTAAATAAAATAATTGTATAAATAAAGATAATTGTTGTTGTTGTTCGTTCACATATTCTGTCGTTAATTTATCTTGCCAAAAAACACTCGAGCTTTTCTTTTATGGATAAATTTCTTTTTAACTCAAAATTTTGCCAATCAGTAATTTTGCTCGAAAAACTGACATTTGTCAAATTTTTTTCATGTCAGTTTTTCTTATAAAATTACTGATTGGAAAAAATTTTTCGTTACAAAGAGAAATTTATCCGATAAAAAAGAAACTCTTGTGCTTTTACTGTTGATAAAAGTTGGTGTATGGAGAAAAACTACTTTTGACATAATCACATTTTTATGAGAGATATACAGAAAGAGCAAACAATATATGAATGTGACTGCAAAATGAGAAATACTGACGAAATAAGAGTTAAAATTGGAAGAATGTCAATTTTTCTCATATTTAAAATCAATTCAGTGAAAAACTCTAACCATATGAAATAATATATTATGTTACTAGCAGGAGAAGGCGAACATTACATGTTGAGCCCAGAAGTTTGCTTAGCCGAGGCGCAAGCCAAGGCTGAGCAACTGGGCGAAACATATAATGTGCCTTCTACTCCAAGTGACATACTATTTTTTCTTCAAGCGTAAAAATAAAAAAATTGCCACTTTAATTTCGAGAAATGACATCAAATATGTTAAATTTTGACAAAAAAATAAAATATTGATAATACTAATCACTTTATTTATAAATTAAACATATGAGTAGCATATTTTCTGTATAAATTTAAATAAAAATCTCCAATTATAGTAAATGAGTGATGTTTTTTAGTTTTTGTGTTGGGAATATTTAAGATTAAATCTCCCAAATCTTTTATATCATTAACTTTTATATGAACAAGTTCATCTACAAGCTCCTGTGACTTCAAATATTAGTACAACCTAAAAAATATACTATATTAATTTTATAAAAGTTAGGAGCAAAAAAAAAGTTAAAAGTACAGGATTCGAACCCGGGCCTTCAAATTACCAACCCGGACTTAATTAAAGCATTCAGTTATTTTTAACTATTATTTTCATAGAGGATAGATATAAAATAACTGGAATTTCACAAATTATAACAAAATTTTATATTACAGATATGAAAGGGCTAAATATATAATTTTGAAATGCGTACATACCTTTGTTGCTAAATATTTATCATTAGTTGCTTTATTAAGGAATTCATCAAACTCTTCTTTACACAAAACTTTTGACTTTTTAGGTTTATAATTTTCGCCTTGTCGCTTTAAAAAGGCAATTAATTTAGAATAGTTGTCAATTTTTACATTGTGTTCGATGTTTAATTTAGATTTTACCATTGAATATTGCGCCCATAGAGTTGAACTTTTCAGTTTTTTTGTATAAATGTGTAAAATATGCTAATACTTTTTCCGAATACATATGTATGTTGTTGTCTTTGGCCCATTTTATAAATTTCTCGTACGCATTATCGTAAACTTTTTTGCCGCTGATGAATTTGCAATTTCAAGTAATTCAGGTGATGTGCACTGCTTTTCTTCAAACATTTTTTGCTTTTAAATTTGAAAACCGACCCGACGTGAAATTTAAAACTGACAGTTATGACAAGTCATAGCTACTTGGATTTTTAATTCGTTGTATGATAGGTACACTGCTGTGCAAACCTAAATAGGGCAACACTTATTAGTGTACCTATAAGAGTTAAAAAGCGAGAAGAAGGAAGGAGTATAAAAAGAATGCCTTTAACTGGGAGACGGAGGATAAATGATGGTTGAATACGATCAGCAATTAGTAAGTTATCTGCGTGGAAAAGCAGATACATTTATATTACATATATATTACACCACTATTGTCACTGTCCTACTTACTTTTGTACAGCAGTGTACATTGTTTTATTTTTGTCCTAGGAAAAAAATGAAAAATATTTGTATTAGTACAAAAATAGGCTCCTTCTCCAGGACGTGTTGCAATATATTATGTAAGTATTGTTATACGCTTGAAGAAAAAAGCTTTATTAGACTTTTTTTGCTTGCATTTTAGTGCTCTTTATTTCTTTTGTTTCAAAACTACTAATAAAATATTTTTGCGCTCCCTATATACCACAACTAAAATTTGGCAATGTCAAAAGTAGTTTATCTTTATACAACAACTTTTATCGAGAATAAAATTTCCTGTGAAACAATAATAAAACATTTTACCATATCTTTTAGACCCAACCTATTATGCAGTTAATAGCTCTTGATGTAGAGCTCCAACAACTGGGTAAATGCCATCAATCCTAAAGGATACATACTAAAAATTTGCGTTGAATACTTTCTTAATTACTACTATATGTGTGGTATCCAGGATTCCATTGTACTAGCATATTCTAACTTAGACAAAACGAAATAATTAAACAGTAAAAACAAAACGTAGAGTCAATAACGCGCCGTCCTGTGTAAATGACGACTAAGGACTTGGCCAAGCTTAAGAGCGGACGGGGGCCAAGAAGGCGGTGAGCGAGTGAGCGAATATTTGTAAGGCGATTTTGTGGACGTACTGAGGGCTCATTGCCCTCACATTGCAGTCGCTAGATTGTTCAGTTTCTCTTATTTACGTGTTGCTGTCGGTATTACAAATATGTCATTATCCAGAGTCCTTAGCAACTTCTTGCCATAACTTCTCAATAGCATTTTTGTCTTTATAAAAAGGATGATTATCTTGCCACAACGGTTTGGACTTTGGATATAAGTTCTTTGTTTACGTTGTTGCCGCTGCTGCACATTTTCACAAGGTAACTGTTCCCAATAATTGAAGTAATACTGACTAAATAAGCAAAAGACTCACCATATATTCATTTGTTTTATTACATCCGGCGTTATTTGACAAAATTCGGTGACCCGATGACACAATTCGCATGCTCTAATATCAGATTTATTCTTTAATAAACAGCTCGCTGCACGTTTAAATATCGCCCGCCCGCGAAAGCTTAGTGTGACCACTTGTATTTAAGTCGGGTGTTTTAAATATTCACTCGATCGCTCACCACCGCCTTAACGCTCAGTTTCTCTTCAGTCTGGTCAAGGCCTTACGGACGCTGCAGGTGGCGCGGGCGAAGGGAATTTATCAAAGTATTGAAAACTTAAGCGCTGTCCTAAGTGCAGTCACATTGGCCATAAAAATGTTTCACACGAAATCCGCGCGGTAGACTCGATCAAATTATTTGATATTTTCGCCCGATATTCGCCTCAAAATCGTCAGTCGAAATCCAGTGCCAGTCACAAGAGGCGTTTTGGTCAATAGTTACTTAAAAAATAATAAATGACATTTGCGATGTCCGATACATTTTCTGAATAATAATTGATTTTAGAAAAACTAATTTATTGGATTTCTTTTTATTGGCACATTTCTACGTCTTAAACTTCGTACTTTTAAAAATACATTTTCAAATATTAAAATTGTACCTCTGTTCGACCAAGATGTCACCAAAGCCCACTAGCATGTTTAGCCTCGACGCGTCGCGAGAAAAATTGTTACGTTACACAAAAGAATACTATGATCAAGTATGTCGAACGCTTTAGTAAAATCTGTAAAGATAACGTCAACCTGTCTACCAGAATCCCTTGTTTCGGAAATGTGCTGTGTTAAGCAAAAATTAGCAGTGATAAACCGACCCTGCATAAAATCATGCTGAAAGTGGCTAATCAGCCTATGAATGCTGGCATAAAATTGTTTTATATGGTAACATTTCAAAAATCTTGGAAATTTAGAGGTAGTCGTGATAGACTCATAAATAAGCCTGGCCAAGCGATGGAAGATTCAGGGTCGGGCGCAATACCAATGCCATCGCGCGCTTGTTTCCGATGACGATGACACGACAAACTTCAGTCGTTATCTGTCGGTCGATGCATAGAGTACTAATAAATAATAAATAATAAATAATGTTGAGCGTAAAGAGTAGAAAACGACCGTACGCTGATAAAGTGAATAAATTTATCGGTAAATTTCCGGATTTATTCTATGATGGATGTAAAATAATTTGTAAAGTTTGTGATCAAACTTAATGTGCTGGAATAAATACGGCTGGAAAATTCATGTCAATAGTAACTGTCAACAAGTCAAGTGTTGATATTTGTGACCGACGGTGCTGCGACAATGCGTTTGGTGGGCTGTTTTCTTCAAAGAGACAATTGTAGGTTTTTACATGTTACGTGTAAAGTGCATGCATTCCAGCTTATAGCAGAAACGATTCGAAAATGTTTTCCAGAGGTAGATGCATTAATAGCAAATACAAAAAAAAGTATTTCTCAAATCTCCTAAACGGCTTCGAGCATTTCACACACTGTGTCCTGGTATTCCGGAACCACCAGAGCCGATTCTTACACGTTGGGGAACGTGGTTGAAGGCAGCTTTTTATTATGCTGAATATTTTCAACAAATAAAAGCTGTGATACTACAGTTCAACCCTAACGAGGCTGCAGCTATTAAGAAAAGCCAGACAAGCTTTCAAGATGTTTCCCTTGAAACAGATTTAAAAACTGTTTATAACAATTATAGAGGTCTACACGACGCAATAGAAAAGTTGCAAAATACTTCGTTGTCGTTAGTGGAATCGCTGCAAATAGTGGACGACGTAAATACACAGCTACAGACTATAAATGATGCAAAAAATAAGCCCGTTATTGAAAAATTCGAGAGTGTATTACGGAAAGATCCTGATTTTACCAAATTAAGACAAATTTGTGATGGTGCATCTACAGTTGTGTTAAGTGAGTTCACAGTGTTTTACCTATGCCTGTATTATTTCCGTAGATGTCGAACGGTCTTTTTCAAAATACAAACATATTTTTTCACCACAGCGAACATCGCTTACTGAGACAACTGTACAAACATATCTGATGCTACACAGTTATTATAGAAGTGCTCTAGTTTGTGATAACGACAACCAATCTACTTCATAAATCTGCTTAAGAAGGTGAGTTTTGTACATATTTTTATAAAGTGTACCAGTATTAATAAAATTTATTTCCATTTATTTTATTTATTTATTTATTATTAGTTATCACTTAGATATACAATGTACATGTGTGAACGTCATTTAACAGTTTAATAATAATGTGCAGCACTAAGCTTACAAAATATAATGAAATACATAAAAAAGAATTTAAAGCTAACGAAATAGTACAAAAACATACATCACAATATATAAAATATTTTTGTTTTTATTATTGTACTTATTCAGGTATTATGATATGATGCATACCCAATACGTCTCTGTAGGATTAATGACCTTGGCCAGGCTTACTCATAAATTAATCACGAGTTTTTATCGTTCTACTTAAAAACAGGACAAATTCCAGAATGTTTCCACACATCTAGGAAAGAAAAAAATTAAAGATTTTCGTAAGAGGACAGGCAAACACTACAGCACACTCACGTAAGATGAAAGTAGGTGTGTCGTCAGGATCAGATATAAGTTTATGTTTAATTACTTTTAAAATATCATATACATCTTTTTTTGGAAAAATAATGTATAATTTCATATCATATCATTTATTCGATACTATAACCAAAGTATCATTTTTTCATAATAAATAATAAGTATACAATGCATTATGTAAATACATTCACAAAACATTCTCCAAAAAGGATAAAGGTATTTTCCTGATACTTACGCAACTTTTGCTAAAGAAAAATTTTAAAGTAAACCATAAATTGCTGAATGCCGGAGTTCTCTTTACCTCTTTACTTTATGTAGATGTTTTGCTCGTTTAACTTTCAAGTAAATGGTTATTTTCACCCTTGGCTTGTAATGTTTCCGAATTTACTGAGCCATAAAATAGGTCCGAACTCTAGTTCCATATCAATTTTACAATCATCTACAAGGGTATTGTTTCTTTCTTTTACATAATAAATAACACACGTTTCATTTGTATTGCTCACGACGATCAATATTTATTTACATAAAAGAGACTCACAATATTGGTAAAATGAAGAGCAATGTAAATACAAATTTGTATCGATCATATAATTATAAAATAACAATTTCATAGGAAGAAACAGTGACATCCTCCAATTAACTTTTATAGTACCTATTATTTTAATGTTTTAAAAACTTTCTAATTAGTCAGCATCTAAATGCATTGAATTAGTTTTTACAAACGCCAAAACAATCAATACTATACTCGGTCCTCGTTTCGCCAACCAAGTTGACTTCATCGGAAGATAATTAAAATGGTTTTAATCAGTGGATTAAAACTTAAGTAATTAATGGTGTCTACAATTTTAATAAGAATTAAAATATGCCTTCGTTCTCACATAACCCAATATTTGATGTAGAGAGAAAATCGGAAATATGAGCTACGAACAAGAACTCGTGCTGCCTGTCAATGGCTGAATCATCAACATCGGACTACAAGAAGGGCATGGGTAAAACAGCATGCTTATTGGACCATATAAGATTGGTCAAACTACCTCTTTACAGATGAATGCAGATTCAACCTGTACTGATCTGATGGTAGAATTATAACGACTTTATCTCGCAATTTTAGATAATTAAGATAAAATATTAACAAAACGAAATTTAGTTGAAAGTTACATTATTTATTCAAAAAATTACAACAAAATTAGACTTCTTTTCCCAGAGCGGGGAAGCTAGTGAAGATTAGAAAATGTAAAAAATATTCTTAATATTTTATAAAATCAAAGCAGTTCGCAATTGTTATTTAAATTAAAAAATGTCTCACTTACTTTAATGAGTATGTTCGTTTTTGTTAGGCGCCACCTTTAACTGTTCACTAGAGTTTCTGCTAGTCAAAAGTCACTGTTACAGTTTTAAAAAAGGAAAAAACTTGTAATTACGTCCATCAATACGTCTTGCAAGAATTCTTAATAGTATTCGTAGGAAAGTCAAAGAACTTTTGTCGACAAAGGGCAAAAGCACTAACAGATTCGCAAGTTATCGCATTAGAGTTCTGTGTTCCCACTTGGTGGCAATGTCAGCTGACATGAGCCAAAACTGTGCTTTAACTAGGTACCTAGATATAATCTAAATGGTAACGCCTTACCAAGGGTTAGCTCAGTTTTCGTAGTTTATTTCATAGTCGCCAAACTTCAAACTCCAAGGTAACATCTAAACTGCAGATACAGGAAACGTAAAGTAACTTCGCCAGGGCACGGCCACAAAGTACTCTCGATGGGGACTCCAACTCGTCTCCTCACAAACCGTATCAGCCAATTTCACATCACCACTCCGGTCAGTGGCTCTACATCATCTCCAAAGGTAACATAACATACTTGAACGTGTAGTAATGCCAAAGTACATTACATCACTCAGCGATCCATCTTGCACCGTTGCTCCGCATGATCTGTTCAACGCGCACCAAAAAGCCATGTCCTCCACACTCCGCGAGAAACATTCGACCGGCGCGCTAGTTTAAATTGTTCTAGCCCTGTGCCATTAACACAGTAGCGTCACTACATAGGGGAATACAGTAATTTATAATAAAATTATTTTAAGCGAGTCTGGAGGTTAAGGTATAATTCAAACCATTTTAGTAAATCAATAACGAATGTGGTACAAATTACTAATTCAAAAAAATGGACCGTTACAGAATTTTAGTTTGGAGAGCACCATATGAGAAATTATATAAAGGAAATATGATGGTAAGGATATCATTTGGACCCACCCGGTGTGTTAACGGTCCGGTGTGATATTACTGAAGGAAGTTGTAGTTACACAGGCTAAAAACCATGGCAAAGATTTTATTTTGCTAGAAGAAAAAGCCCGTCCTCATCGTGTTGGAATGATTACTGATTTTCTGCAGGAAAGTGTTCAGTGTGAATTCTGCGAATGGCTTGGCTAGCTAGATTGCTAGAAATAAACTCTACTGGAGACACCTAAAATTGCGTCTATATTTCATCTCTCTCAAATGGTTCAAAAAGAGTAGGAGCAGCTGCATCAGGAATTTATTCGCAGGCTCGTTGATAGCATGCCTTCAAGATGCCAAGTTGTTCCTCATGTTTATTTGAAAAGATAAGAATACTTATAGACAGAATATGTAAATCACCTTGTATAGTATATTCTTCTGAAACTCCCAGAAGAATACTAAAATTATTTAAAATATTGAAAAATTGTACCGTCCTTATTATGCACACCAAGAAAAAAATCAGATATCTTAACGTTAGTACCCAAGGGGTCATGATATGCATAAGAATATCAACTATAAACAATACAACAAGATTTTCAAGAAATTATACAGATGTTATGTCTCAAAAGCATAGAGTTTTCATTGTTATATATTTTCATTCACTAAATGTATCTTCTATTGAGTTTAATGTTAATTTATTAATGTAACTATTAATTTATTAATCCCGATATTAGTCTCTATGCCTGTGAATTTCATATCCAAGTAGCTGATAGCATTCTATAAAGAGAATAGTGATATATTAGAATTTTCTTTAACTTCAACAAAATTTCTTATTCTTAATATCCATAAATTATTGATCATCTGGTCAATAATTTTCAACGCATATTTGATAAAAGTTCTAAAACCAATATCCATTACACAGATAGCATTGATAAGAAAAATAAATAGATAGAAAACAAAGATAGTTGAATCGGTTTTAGAAAACGAGATACGCACCCTTAAAAGAAAATAAAAAACTACATCAAAAGCATGCAAAAAAATGTAAGTTGTCATTAAAGAAAATAGTGTTGGTGCTGGTCCAGATTTCGTTAACACCTAGCATTGAAAAAGAACAGTTCTTCTGAATATACAGAGCATTTTCTAGATCTTTATTAAATATAGATATGCAACAAGGCACCAATACACAAGTCATGACAGTTTTGAGGAATTTAACCAAAACGAAAATTAATGTTTCCTCTTTTAATCTAATTCAAAGTCTAAAAAGTAAAATATTGTAGGTTGATTTCTTGTTGCATATCTCTGTCCATATATGAATTTAATTATATTAATAAAATGTTAGTGTTATAAAATAATTATTCTCATTCGACTGTAGTTACTACTAGTTTTCTGCTCTTATTAGTCGATTTAAACAATTATCTAAATTATGTGTAATTACCCTAACTAGAGTTAGACATGAACGCTGTTGTTTTATGAATGTGTTATTTTATAACAGAACAATGATATACTATGAGGCACTTAGACAAACGTAATTTTGAATTTTCAAAAGAAGTCGAAACAGATGTGTAGGTGGTTTTCCAGATCATTAACTATTCATTTATTTGTATTATATAACAAAAATTATTCATGGTTTTTATAGGAAGGTATGATTTCTTAAGGAAGAACTACTATGAAAGTAGTTCTTCCTTAAGAGTGACCTTACCAATTTGTGCCTCGGGCATTATCAATACTAAAATGCAAAAAAATAAATTTGCGACGGCCTGTGCCTTTGAGTAAATTATTGTTTTTTGAAAAAAATAAAAATACAGCTATAAAGACTAAAAATAAAGGGAGCTTTATAACATTTATTGTTTTCATGTTATTTTCTTGGTAGTTTTTCTTTTTTTAAATAGCACGAAAAAATTTGCTAATTATCGCAATATTTGTCAGTGTACAATTAATTAATATTTTTTTCATTTCTTAAACAAATACGTTAGAAATCTGTATATATTATTTGTCTTGATGGCCGATTTTTTATTTTCAAAAAAAGCATAATTTATCCAAAAAAGAAGATACATGGACCATCACAAACGTACCGTTGGGTGTTACTGTATATTTCTCTGTACTTACTAAAAATAGCAAATATACCCGCTGTTAAGTATGCTTGTTATTAAAATTAAATTAAAAATTAAATTAAAATTAAATTTATAAACAAAGTTGTAAAAAATAGACATTATTACGTTGACAAGTGTTTTTCACACAAATTTTACACTAACTAAATTTAAATGAAAAATTATGCAGCATCTATTTTATTGCATGCCTGTCCAAGTTGATAAAATGCATAAATATGCAGGGTGATTCACAAAGATGGGGCAGAAATTTAATAGAATATAAAAAATAAAAAAATAAAATACCTATTTTTTTTTCTTTTTGATAAAATTTTTGCGGAGTTACCGGTCGGGAAGATGAATATTTAAAATGATTTTCTTTAGATATCTTTTACTCTATTTATCCGATTCGTGCCAAATTTAGTACGCTGTTGCAGAAAAATTTTGCACATTTTTCGGTAAGCCTTTGTCAAAACTTATACAGGGCACTCTTTGCAGTATAGCCTAACAACCAAACTACTTAAAATTTTTATGTCAGATAGTGGAATAAAAACTAAATGCAAAAAACTTTTCAAAAAAACAATTTTTAATAACAACTAATTATTATCTTCAAATATAATAATATTAATGTATTCGCAATTTTTTTGATACAAAACGTGTAAAAAGTAACGTTAGAAATATATATATATATATATATATATTTTTTTAGATTTTCGGTTATAATGTAAACTGCTGGCTTAATGGTAGTTTTTAAGTTAGTAGATTGAGAAACTATTTTTTTTTATTTTTATCCTTGCAAAATCACAAATTGGTTTGACATTTATGACATTACTTTTGTGCTAGTACATATTACCACATGTCAAAAAAATACCTTTAAATTTATTCAATATAAACAAAAGACTTTTTTTTATTTTATGAAGTAACAATGAAATAGAAATGAATAAATTTAGTAACAACGAAACACAAAATTTTGATTGTTGTATTTTAATTTGTTAAGCGTTTCTACGAAATTCCTCTTTGTGTTGCTTTCATTTAAAACTATATCTGCGTTATTTAAAATTTTGTTTTTACAATCATTTGCTTTTAAAGTTTTCCGAAAATAAAAATCAAAAGGATCAGATCAAGACATCGTGGAGGCCATGATCATGGTGCTTCATTTCCACGCCCAATCCATCTTTCTGGATAATTATCTTGTAATCACTGCCCACCAATGGTGCGGAGAAGCACCATCATACATGCACCGGAATCTCTCTCAGTAGCTCCCGCAAATCATTTTCTAAGAACTCCAAATACCTTGCTCCACTTAAATTATTTAGCATTTCAGAGTCTCAGGATATTAGTCACTAAGAATCGTACCCAATAATTAACTTCAAATTAAACTGAGAATATGTCTCCAAAATTATATGCAGATTTTCCTCTGCCCACATATGGACGTTGTTTGAGCATATTTAAATATTTACTCTTTGTGAAAGTTGCTTTATTATTAAAAATTATTTTTGAAATAAAATTAGAATTGCGTTCGTGAGTTTGAAAGATCCACTGGAAAAAATCAACCCTTTTTTTGTCATCTTCTGGAAGTAATTCCTGACCTTTTGTTACATGCTGATCATAAAGTACCCTTCCATATTGTAGCCTGGCTTATATTTTGCTTTGCTGCGACTCGCCTTGTACCTATTGTATTCTCTTCCTAATATTCTCCCTTCAAGTTATAATGTTTTTGCAGTTTCTTGCCGCCCCACTCCGTCATATCCATTGCTAAACGATCCCTTTTCAACTAAACGTCGATGAATAATTGAAAAATGTTTCTTTGATGGAATCCTTCTGTTTGGATATGTTTCAGTGTAACACCTCTTTACAGCACTTTCATTTACATTGCTTTTACCATAAATGAAATGCATATTGATTAATTTAATTTAAGAGTAATCTGCATCTATTGTAAATAGTGCAAAATTGAATAGATAGTTATACGTACTTTCTACACAGGACTTGTCTATTTTACTTCAGCAAATGACGCTTTTGTCACTGGAATTTTTAGTTTAGCCGACTGACTGGATTTTAAGATCGAGAATATTTAAAATAATGAAGATATAAAGTTTTTTGCATTTGTCTTGAAAACCTTTAATTTTTGGCACTTACTGTGACAAAAATATCATTTTTGTAAACAACTGAATGTTGAATATTCTCGTGTCGTCAAATTTTTATCCCATTATCTGACAAAAAAGTTTTAAGACATTTTGTTGTTAGGTGATATTGCCAAGAGCGTCCTCTACAAGTTTTAACAAAAATATACTTCCTGAAAAATGTTTTTTTCTGCAACATCATACCAAATTTAACACAAGTCAGATAAATAGAGCAAAAGATATACAGTGCATTTCAATGAAAACATCCACCCTAAATAAATTTGGATATACTGATTTTTGCAAAAAACGCAAAAACACGTCTAAAAAGAGAAAAGAGGGACACATCTTCTTATAAATATACCTAGGATTAGTTCCACCCCTCCACCCCCAAATTCACCCCTACATTTTTTTATGGAACACTAGTTTCTCCTTGAAGAGCTCATTACAAAAAGTATAATTTGTGGGGTCTAAAGTGAATAGTTTGGGAGCTACAGATAAAATTTATTTGAATCCATTCACCTAGATTCTTCGGGCAAATCATCCATACTAAATTTAATAAAAGAATAGATATTGACCAGATGAATTTTTTTACTAAAGAAAGCTATGGAAGTTGCAGTTTTAAGAGCAGTTGCTTTAGAAGATCAGCAATCTTTATCACCATTATCTAGAGCAACAGGTGTTTGACGCGGCAGTGTTTTTAGAATTTTACAAATGTCATCCTAATAAAATAAAATTAGTACAGGAATTGCACGAGGATGATACTGACCGTCGCACTATGGGTCGATGGTGGAGGCGCCATCTCAAAAATCTGTAACTTTTTTATTTGTTACTATAGGCATATGAAATTCGGTATACAGATATAAAGAAAGGTCTGACGTTCAGTAGTGATGGTAAATAATTTTTATTTTTTTTTTATACATTTCATTTTATAATTGTATAATGATAACATACAGCGTGTAATTTATGTGCATAATTATATGTAAATAAATATTTATTGTAATAGTTGCAAGGCTTCTTCTTCAAGTTCCACAATCTTGCGTGACACAGATTGTCTTAAGCTCGTTATATAAGGATCTGATGTATACAATAAAGTATGAAAGACATCTTCGTTAGTAGCTTTTCGGGAATATTTGCGAGAATGATGTAACCTGAAACGTTTATAAACCTTATTTCTGGATTCCTGTGCATCTTCGCATAACTAGCCAAGTGGTAAAAGTGTATTATATCGAATTATGTTTTATCCATGAATGAGTACTTTAGGTACAGAGGAGGGCATATAGTACCACGGATGTTTGCTCACATATAATTCGGCTGTTCTAAAAGCATATTCACCAAACTTTTTGGCATTAATTGCCGTACCACTTGACATTGTCTGAAGTAGTATGCGAAATCTCATAATTAATTCTTCATCAACTCCAGTAATTTGTTCAGTGCAAGCAGAATTGGCAAAGAACCTTCGAGCGGTATTTCCGTCATTACTAGTTCCGCTGATTTGTCGAAGTTTATCAATTAGTAATCCTAATTCTTTCCGAAACTGCTGCTGTACATAATCTTTTTTAGTTTGTTTTTACTTTTTCATGTCCTCTGAGGTTACTGACCATTTTTTAAATGATAAATTATATGAAACATGAAGTTCCATAAATCGAATCCATGCATGTAAAGATGAGAGTCCAAATCTATAATGCTCTTCATTCTCAGGTCTCTGTTTAACATGTTTCAAATCGTTCATTTCTGTTGGCTTTGCAAGGCATCTATGGCATGTGGGACTTGATGAAGTATTTGTTCTACTTGTGTAACCTTACCATCGATCATTGTAAAGATCAGCTCATGTTTAATAGACATCTGCTGTTTATTCTTCACTACAAATGAAGGCAAAAGAGTGCTTATTTGAGTTTCCATTTCATTGACAACAGATCTTGTTTTCTCTGGAGTCTCTTTTGAGAATTCTATTAAAATGGGCCTACAGTACCGAACAGAGGACTGGGTTGAATTTTTCCAAACGACGTTTTTTGTGACTTCATCTACAATTTGTAGTGGAACCAAGGATGTTACAAACAAGTTAGTATCGGATATTACGTCACTTTCACCAGACAGTATTTGCTTGTACTCACTTTTGTCCCGAAGATCCATCATAGCCCTATTTACTGTATAATATTAATTGTGAAAAGTTGGCCACATTCACAGAATCAGTTTTAATTATCTGATCAAGTCCAGAGTCTCGAAATAGTTTTATTGCTTTTCGTTTCTGTGTCTTCTCTGCGGATTCGTTAAATAACTTACATGGTCTCCCTCGTGTGTTTTCAGATAAGCACGTCGATGGTTCTTCGTCTTCTTGTAATGGTACAAAAAATTCGCCATCTAACCATTTCTCGTTGCTGCGTAAGAACACATCCCTTTTTCTTCCAGCTTTATTCCAGCGTATCTTAAATTCGGGCAATAAGTGTTTCTGAATTTTGATGATAACACATTGCAACTGCTCTTCAGAAAGATCGAAATGCTCCTTAACATACCGTTCTGCTGTTGATATATGTTTTCCGTTCTCTATAAAAGCCTCACATATATTACGTTTAGTAATTTTGACATTGTTCATTGTTTACTGTCGTAGGTACAGCTGACAGCGGCCAATTATTGATAACTATTAATTAATGCTGTTTGTATACATTAATAATAACCTAAAATTTTAACAAACCCAAGTTTATATACTTTCCTAAGGACAATGGTAACCGCAGAATACACATCCCGTGTATAGGTGAAGAAAAAAATATTTTGTCTTTGGTGTATTTTTCATGGCCAAAAAATATTTTTTTTCAAATTATATCGTAAACCGTTTTTATCGATATATCACTTTGTTTAATGAGTTTAACAATTACAAATATTTATTTGATTTTATCTAATCGCAAGTCACTCGTAAACATATTTTGTCAAACGTGGAATATGGTGGTGCTGCTAAAATAAATCAGATGGGACCGTACCGATATACAATTTCCAAAATCCACGCATTCAGTGAAATGCTATGCTCTGATTTGTTGCAATTCCATAGTGTATATGTATTCTTTATAACGCCGTATCTTGCAAATTCATAATTCTTACGGAACGAGTATTGCAGATTTTTAACTGTTCGTCGCGCGCGCTTCTTTGTATATTTTGTTGATTTGCAAGAGAAGCGCAAAAATCCGCAAGATTTTTTTTTGGATCTTATACAGGACCGATTTAGTTTTCAGATGATGAAAAAAAACTTACCCGGGCGAACCCTGCTAACAGTTAAAATTTTTCTTGAAGTTGAGAAAGTCATTCCAGTAACATGAGACCATTATCATTTTTTTTTGTAGTAAGGGATAAGCAATATACAAATATTTTTTATGCTTTTAATACTAGAAGAACTGCTCTTTGAAACGGTGTATAACTCATTGCACTTTATTTAATTTTTTATGCACGAAATTGTTTATTTAAAATAAGCATCAAAACAACACTTATCTAAATCTCTCCATATTCCTACTTTTGAAGTCTACTAACTGAACCCAGTCAACATTTAAATAAATTACCGAACCCAATTATAAAAGTTTGATGTATTAGTTATAAGAAAATTGAAGTTTGTGTTCCTTATTCGGTTTTTGGTATTTTTGAGACGGCGCCTCCACCATCGGCCCATAGTGCGTCGTCTCGAGTTTTGTGAAGTAATGAGTGGAAATTTAATTGACACTCCAAATCTTGTGTACAACATTTGTTTCTCCGATGAATATACATTTTCTGTCAATGCATTATTCAATAGACACACTTGCAGATATTGGGCTGAGTGATCCATATGTAATGCGCGAATTTCATACTCAAAGACCTCATAAATTGAATGTTTCATGTGGCATCCTAGGAGAACATATTGTTGGACTCTTTTTTATTGAGGGAAACTTAAATAGTGAGTCTTATTTGGAATTACTTAGAGAAGTAATTGATCCACAAATTACCCAAATAATAGAAAACGATGAGACTTTTTCTGAACATCGCCTTGCATTTCAACAAGATGGAGCACCACCACATTTTGCTGTGACTGTCCGTCAATTTCTTAATGACATATTCCCTGATTGTTCGATAGGTTGAAGAGGTCCGATGATGAAGTGGCCACCTAGGTCACCAGATTTGATTTCTTCAGACTTTTTTGTGGGGGTATTTGAAGATGAAAGTCTATACAACTCAACCAGACACGTTAGATGATTTACATCAAAGGATTGTTCAAGAATGTCAACACTTAACGTCACAAGTTTTTTTGTAATGATAGAGAGGCGTTTGAAACGTATCTATATCATTGCATAGAGGTCAATGGAAGTCAGTTTGAATACCTAATAAAGTAATTTTTGGTATTGAATCGTTTATTACTATAAATCTTTTTTTAATTTAATATAATATGTAGATCCCAAACTATTCACTTTAGACCACACAAATTATACATTTTTGTAATGAGCTCCTCGAGGAGAAATTGATGACCTGAAAAAAAGCATGGGCTATTCCATTTCAAAAAATGTAGGGGTGGCTCTGGGGATGAGGGGGTGGAACTAATTCTAGGTCTATTTATAAAAAAAAATGTGTCCCCTCTTTTCTCTTGTTGATACGTTTTTGCGTATTTTGCGAAAATCAATATATCCAAATTTATTTAGGGCGGATAGTTTTCATTGAAATGCACTGAATACAGAAAACAAATTTTAAAAATCCATCTTCCACCCCCTTCGAACCCAGCAAAAACTAATAAATATCAAGAAGAAAGATACAGGACCATTATTTTTCTATTTTCTATATACTATTAAACCTCGGCGCCATCGTTGTGAATCATCTGTTTATGGAATTTATCAAATTATAAATAAAAAACATAATTTTGTGTAAAGCATTCCCTACTAAACGTGCCCGCCACTGTTACTGTTACCTTTGGGAGTGTTATATGTACTTCTTTATGGAAATTTCCCTGCCATTAGAGAGATTGCACATTTCTTAATTAGAACCATTATGCGAAATTCTTACTGGAGGAACAGGAAAATAAATTATTCTCAAAGATATGAAACATTTAAAGAAATTATTATATATAGCAAATTTGGTTTTGGTATAATATTTCAATAATCATTCCTATTTTTGTTCTAGTTCCCCGTTTATTATTGCATGCCAGCTCCCTTTCACACATGAAAAGTTTTAAATATGCAAATGTGTTCATCGCATAATAAGGCCAGACGAGGCAGTTTCCTGGTTAAATCGGTGTAATTTCGGAGCTTCCAGTGAAAAAGAAAATTTAACTAGCAGATTCATCTTTTGGTGAAATAGAAAACATTTACTTATATTATGAGAAATTCAGTATTTCCAAAGTCTGTACTACAGTAATTCCTTATAATAAAATATAAATTTCACAGTTACAACTATTTAAATATGCAAAATTATTATTATTATATACAAAATTACAAATTAAAATAATAAAGCAGTTGCTTTAACGGGTGTCCAATATAATCCGTAAATTTCTTTTAAACTTTTTCTATTGATATTGGTTATCATTCAAATAAAATGCAGACTTAATATTATGTTATATTATTTCTTCATTCTTTCGCCAAATATAATCACATTAAGCTTAGACGCCTCAGAGAGGTGTACATATCATAAGATCCAACAAAAACAAATCACCAAACTGGATACTTATGTTGGACCCTGGTGAAAGTAGACAATATAGGCCGAAATTTCTCTGAAAAATGGAGTGGCCGAAGATGTGAGGAAGATTAGAGCAACCAATTGGTAGAAATTATCAAGAAATCGTGATGATGATGATGGAAATAAAGTCGAGGCTTACTTCAAGCTGTAATAGTTCTGATGATGATCATGAGTATGCTAATTATTTTTGAAAAATTTCTACATAACTTGCTTTAGGTACTTTGTACTAATTATTTTATGATTTTTAATTATTTCGTCACTTATAGGTAGACTAGTAAATCATAGCATACTGAGTTGATTAAAAAAAGTAGGGTGTACAACATGGGTAAGTACTGGGATCTTTATTGTTTAATGTCTACATACTTGTCATAATTACAACCTTAACATAAAATATTTACTATAAACTGACGATATGCATATTTACTACTTCAAGCATTTATAACTGTCTTAAATTCCAATATACCCTTTACGGATTAAACAACTAGCGCATAATAAATAATTTGACACGAAACATTTAACAATACTTTTACCCACCTATAGGATACGCAAGAGTTATTATTAACCAAGCTGAAAGTGATAAGATTTTTTTTATTATACAGGGTGGGGCAACAGTGCGTCGGACCTCGATATCTCGAGTTCTACGATAGCTAGAAATTTTTTAAAAAATTGCAAGTAAACTAGACAAAAAAGTCTATAACTGGAAATTATTTTCGAACATACAGGGCGAGCCAAGACGAAATTACAGGACCAAGTGCCTTTTTTTTTAAATGTAATGCTATGTATATCAGTACATTTTTTGAAGCCTCTTTCTAGGCTCTATTCATTCCTATATTATTATTGGCTATCTCTCAACCATTTTGATGTAATGAATTTTTTTGTTGAAATAATGCCATCTGCAGATGGATATTAAAAAAATCACCACAGTCACAATTATGGGTTTTAAGAAAAACTTATGTGACCACCAGTTACAAGACATCTAATTAATATTACTGAATCATTTTCATTTCGTAAAAATGTACAGGGTGGCCAAAAATTAGTATTCAATTAAGAACTTTTTAAATTGAATTTTCTCAATTTTTTCAAATAGAATACTCTGTATATTATTCAACAATGTGATGTAAAAATAAAAAACGAACATTTTTTGTAAGTACTTCCCTATGGCTAATTGCAACCATTTTCGTTTTATTGAGCAATAATTACAACATTCAAAAATAAACTTAAAAAAAGAGGTTTCTTCAAATAACTCAGTAGAAAAAATTATAATAAATGTTTCACATGTTGGCCATTTTGATTGACACACATCTCTATGCGTTTTTGAAATGAGGTTCTCGCTGTTCCTAAAACTGCCGGTGTGATAGATCTAAAGGCAGTTATTATTCTTTCCTTCATATTTTGTACTGTTGTTGGTGTGTCTCTATAAACAATTTCCTTCACGTATCTCCATAAAAAGAAATCCATTTTTGTAAGATCTGGGGATCTAGCAAGCCAATTAGTGGGTCCATTTCTTCTAATCCATTGATGACGGTAGGTATTATTTAAGTGGTCTCTAACTGCATTTAAATAATGTGGTGGAGCACCATCTCGCTGAAACCACATCCTATTTCAAATTCTTCCAGGGAGATTTACCAATAATTGTGGCAGATAGTTTTCCAAAAAATGAAGATAAATAGCTCCAGTCAATGTACCATCAAAGAAATGTGGCCCTATTACATGTTCTCCAATAATTCCTCCCCAAACGTTTATAGACCATCTGTGTTGGTTATCAACTTGCATAAAAAAGTGAGGATTTTCCGAAGCATAATAATGGAAATTGTGTCTATTAACAAATCCATTTTTATGAAAAGTTGCCTCATCAGTAAATAAAACATTATTGCAGAAGTTGACATCAACTTGCATTTTACCTCTGGTCCAATTACAAAATTGTAGGCGCTTTTGAAAACCGTCATCAGATAATTCCTGGTGCATTTGAATATGATATGCATGCAACTTATTTGTTTTTAAGATTCGACCCACAGACCGTCTACTTATTCCTACTAATGAGGTCACTTCTCTTTGACTAACATGGG
The DNA here is from genome assembly GCA_029963845.1 of Rhamnusium bicolor. Taxonomy (NCBI): domain Eukaryota; kingdom Metazoa; phylum Arthropoda; class Insecta; order Coleoptera; family Cerambycidae; genus Rhamnusium; species Rhamnusium bicolor. The sequence continues at coordinate 848,737 of JANEYF010006007.1, forward strand.
GATTCTCAACCGTTGCCAGCACCACAGAAAACTCATTTTCTTCGTTCACAACGCGTTTTATTCTTTCACTTTTTTCATATTCGACATTTCCAGTTTCCAGAAATCTATCGAGAAGGTTTTGGAAGCTGCTAACATCAGGAAGCCTTCTTTCAGGATAACGTTGGTGCTAAATTCTATAGGCAAGTAAACAATTTCTGTCTGACTCGCCCAAAACAAAAGTCATGTCTACAAGTTCCGTTTTATTAAAATTCATATTGTAAAATTTCAAATATTTTAAATTCAATATAAATTGTAACTAACGACCGATAAGTGTGATAAATGCTCCTTTGTACAAACTGAGGTTTTATTGATTGTCGAATAACGAAAACAGCAAAAAAATTTACAAAAAAACATTACAGTAAAGGACTGGTTAAATACTATTTACTCATTTCAATGGAAATGGTCCCACTAATTGGCCTCATTTCAAAATTGCATAAAGACGTGTGTCAATCAAAATGGGCAACACGTCGAACACCTATTATACATTTTTCTAATGAATTATTTGAGGGAACCTATTTTTTTTAAGTTTATTCTTGAATTTGTCACTTATTTATTTATAAAACGAAAATGGTTGCAATTAGCCATAGGGAAGTACTTACAAAAATGTTCGTTTTTCATTTTTACATCACATCGTTGAAAAATATACAGGGTGTTCCATTTGAAAAAATTGAGAAAATTCAATTTAAAAAGTTCTTAATTGAATACTAATTTTTGGCCACCCTGTACATTTTTAGGAAATGAAAATGATTCAAAAACATTAATTAGATGTCTCGTAACTGGTATTCACATAAGTTTTTCTTGAAAGCCATAATTATGACTGTGGTGATTTTCTTAATATCCATCTGCAAATGGCATTATTTCAACAAAAAAATTCATTACATCAAAGTGGTTGGGAGATAGCCAATAATAATATAGGAATAAATAGAGCCTAGAATAAAAAATTTCTAGCTATCGTAGAACTCGAGATATCGAGGTCCGACGCAGTATTGCCCCACCCTGTATGCCGAGATAAGCTCGATATGTGATCTTATTATATAAAATTTATATTTATAATCAAGAATAATTGACTGTTTTAAATATTAAGCCAATTGAACTGTTTCTCTTTCAAATTTCAATTATCCCCACTTTAAATTAACCTACGTGTCGTCAAGATTACTTCATTCGTCACAAGTTTTTATAATATACAGGGTGTGCCACTTAAAACTCCCGGGGCCATTCTCTCGAAAACTAAAAGAGATATCTGAATTCCTTAAAAGGCATTCACTAGAATATATAAATTACCTCAGGTCTGATGAACGGTCCTTTTCCACATTGAGGTATTGATGGCGTTGTGATGCAAATAAATTATTCGATCCCAGGAATCTTGAAACACGTGACAGGACATTAAATTCTAAGCAACTTTTATAAAGTGGAAATTTTCGAAAAGTCATTGGTTTTCGAAATATTTTTTAAAATAAATTTTAGATGACAGGCCGTTTTTATAGTAAATCATACTAATTTAGACAGTAACAAATTCAATTCAACTTCCAGTGTGAACAGCAATTACATTTTTGTTCATTTTTGATTCAGACATTGTATATTTTCATGAAAAATGGTGGAAAATATTACTTTGAGCATTGCATCGCAACACCATCTCTGCCACAATATGGAGAAAGACCCATTTTTACTTACTTACTTTACCTTAAGGGGCCTAGTCGGGAAAAGCTTCGGATAGCTGTGTCACTCTCTAAAAAGTTGTTATACATGCGCCGCTGAATAATTTTGCTCTTGACTATACCTTCACTGGACGTTTTATTCACCGACTTCATTGAAGTGCGATTCCCGATAGAGGTAACACTCCCTTGCTCCATTTGTAGTGACAAAGATACTTATTTAGAAAATTCATTTTAACCAAACAGTACGGGATAAAAGTTTGAAACTTGCTGAGCATAATTATGAAGATGCATTCTAGAAGACATGTATGAATTTTACCTCGAATTTTACCGTTTGATATCATAAATCAGGAGCTAATCACGTTCAAATTTCACTTATATTTACAGTATAAATTTTCTCTACATAAAGTGAAAATTAATTAAAATAGATATACATGTACCCTCTAGTACAGTTTCAACTACTGATCCTCCAAATTTGGTGTAGTTTGACCAAACCGTATGGAAGAAATAACTTTTAAAAAATTACCTTACAAACACTGGGTCGATTAGCCCTCTTAAGTCATTTATATATTCTAATGAATGCCTTTTACGGAATTCAGATATCTTTTAGTTTTTGAGAAAATGGCCCCGAGAGTTTTAAGTGGGACACTGTATACCAGAATTATTCTATTTAGGATCGCATTGTGTACATAAATGCATTATTTAATATGTGATAAATAGCGTGTTTGTAAACATGTATGTTTTGTTAAAATGTATTCACCTAATGCTTTTTTTTATCAAATGTAATCAACATATTTACATTAACTTGGTATGTGTAGTTTACAATAAATATTGTATAGTATTTATTGTGGATAGTGTTAGAATGTACATTTGTCGATTTATTTAACTGTCATTCATATGCTATAGAGAGTTTTTTCTGTTTGATATTTGTAATTAAAACTTCATTTTACGAGCATTTATTAATTTTTCTTACGACCAGTAATCGAACTAATATGTCAGTTTTAATGCAACATTTTGAAATGTCAGTTTCGGCAGTCTCTCTATATTACTTCGTGGCTGTTTTTCAAAAACATGTATGTTTATGTTTAATTCAAAAAAATAATGAAAACCGTGGTATTTTTTAACAAATTCCAAATTTTTTTTTAACGACACTGAAGACCAATTATTATGAAGTGGCCCACTAAATATAAACATCAAATTCTAAGTTTCATAACTTCCGATCCGCGTAACGTAGAATTATGAATCTTTCTTTATTAGGCAAATATATCCATAAGGAAAACAATATTATTATATTGAGCATCTCCTTAATTCATTAGGAGTTCCGAAGTTAAACTTGATAAAGTTTAAAACTAAGCATGCCGAGTATTTGGTGTGCCAAAAATATAATAATTTAGAGTCAACCGAGGCTTATATGTGATATAGTCGAAAATTTGGAGCTATTGTGATACACTCAAAAAGAAAATTAAAAATATAGTATGAAGGTAATGAATAAATCAGGGTAGGATGGTGAATACGATGCTACTTATTTATAAAACGCATTGTGTGTACAGATAGATGAGATTCTACCATATGTAATTTATTTTAGTTATATTCCTTCATTAATGCTTCTAATAACATCCGCTGGAGTACTTTGTCCCTATACTCCAGTGCATTTATGAAATCTCCCATGTTGTATTGGGAACTAATTAGCTTAAAGTTACAACATATCGCAATCGCTAGCTTTTTCATTGTAATAAACACACTAAAAGTCCCTAATTCTCCCTTTAGGAGTACATTAAAAAAATCGCGACGTCATCTTGAATTTTTGCAATTTTTTGGTTTTTTTATATTTTTCTTGAAAACTTGTGACGTAACAAAATGGTATTAAGCACTTTGGCACCCCTTAGTATAGCAGCGGTACTTTGAACTTGTTATTACGGTACGGTCTCGAGCACCAGTTCCTGTTTTAAAATGTAGGAACACCACTTTATTCTTTCAACGGTATGATAGAAGGTAGGATAACTCAGTGAAGATACGGTATGTCCAGGGGTCTGTGTGTATGGTTGTCGATTGCGTAGCAATGGACAACTTCACTTTACCTGCTGAGAGTGATTCTCGGTGTACAAACAGATTTATTACTTATACCTTTGCTTTAAATAAAAGGCAGAATTTCAACTTCCCGTACTCTATTTTATTTAAGCCTGCTTTACAGAAGAGTAAAAAAAATAAATAAATACACACCAGTTATGTTATAATGCAATTAGCCTGTATTACAAGTAAGCAACCAAGGAACCAAGCAGAAGGTTATGATATTGCAAGAATGGTGATTAGTTATATCAAGTACAGCTAAATTACAGAAACGACTACTATGGTATTACTATCAGCAGGCAATATTCGAATGCATTTACAAAAGCAAGCAAGTACAAGCGTGACAGAACGGCAGGATCTCAGTCCAGGGATAAGCGGTATATATGACTGTCTAATCGCGAGGGTACTATATTTTTATATTAGCTCCTTATGTCCCTTATTAGGGTTTATTGACTACGTATGTCGGATAGAACAGCTAATACATTACACCACGGGACACTTCGTGAGATTCTACCCAGATACGAGGTATAAGAACTCACGTATGCTACTTCGCGTTTACCTAGTTTAGTTTACCTATCCAGATACGACGCCTTAAAACCTCACTAATAATTAAACTAAGACTGAGATGGAATTCTATCCACATAGGAGACCTTAGAACAAATAATGATGACAACCGCGTATTCTCGCGGCTGATCTTACTTTATAGCACTTGGGTTTTAATTTACTAACTCGTATTTTAGTATAATCTGTCTCTTAAACTGACTAGATCAGAGATATACGTGAATGCACGAAGTTAACTTTCGGTAGTTACTTATAGTTTAATGTGATAGGTTGTCACATCAGCTTATCTTGAACTTATCTTCTTTACAAATTATGTTCAGTGAGCATAGATGGAGGACGGATCGGTTAATATATTACTTCCCGGGGCACATCGTGAGATTTTATCCAGATACGGGGCCTTAGAACCATACTGATAATCAAACTATGGCTAAGATGGAATTCTATCCAGATACGAGGCCTTAGAGTCCTATCTTTACGTCAATTACAAACAATGACAACTGAATATTCCCGATGTTAGTTGTTGAATAGATAACCCTAATTTTTACTAATCAGCCACAAAATTTACCGAATATCCCTGGCCTATCAGAATAGCAGGCATTCGTAGATAATCAGTAATTTACGGACAGAATAATAAAGCAGGCAATAGGATATAATCGGTTAATGACGGAAATGCAAATAAAACAGAAAGAACAAAGTAATTCTTACCCCTATATGGTTACGGTAGAGCACACTGGCTATCTGGAGCTACGTATTGTTGAGTCGAGCACTGACTTGAGAACTGTATGTTTTCATCGGCGCGTTTTGATTTATATGCAAATTGTGAAGAAAATAGGGACGTGACCTGCTCGACGAGCGAAGTTGTCCGCTGTTGTCCGTAGCAAACGTATTTAGCCTAGTGCATCGCACTTAAACAAATTCCCTGCGCTTTTTTAATATAAACAGATGTTTATAAAATATTCTGAGGATCGGAATCGCTTTCTCATAATTTTAAAACTATGTTTCCGAAAATAAATACTTAAAAACGGTCATGTCTAATTTTTAAAATAATCAACTAATAATTTATCGGGTAAATTATTAAACCAAGTAGGAACATATTTCGTTACCATTAATAAATATTTTCAACTTAGTTTGAAATTAAACTAAATTAAATATAACTACTTTTCCCTTACTTGGCGTCAGCCAGCGGCTGTTAATCAATTGATTAATCATTACCCTAAAAAGACCAGTTCGGGAAATAATTGTTATTCCAAATGCTGAACTTGTAAAATAAATTTAACTTGCTTCAAAACGATTTTATAAGAAATATTAATACTATTTAGCTAAGGAGTTTCGTATCCACAATCTCTATATGTAGTTTTATTAGTCGGTTTGGATAAAAAATTAGTAAAGAAAACCTCAAATTCTCATTTAGTCGACGTTTCGACAAAATTTATTGTCTTCCTAAGGACTACAACATATAACATAAATTATGTATAAATTCAAATAAGTAAATAAAGATATAGAACATTAAACACGCAGTATGACTCGATAACAATATTTTAAAAATTGAAAAAAATTGTTAAATTAAAAAGTTCCATAAAAACAAAGTTATAAGTAACAAAACGAGGAAAAAGTTATTATTTAAAAGGTAAAAAATATTTTTGTTTGAATAAAAAGTAACAAAAATTAATAAAATATTATATTAAGAAATCACGCTTACCTAATGAGGTCTTTGGTTTTCTGTCAATATAATCATAATCGTCAAATAAATAAATAATAACGTCACTTATAATAACAGGATTATTTTGGACAAACAATGACCTTTGCGTAATAAATTAATGGTTTTTTTAACTATTTCCAATGCAGGTCAATATGAGTGTAAAGGCAAAACAGAAATGAACCAATATATTAAATGAATTTTTAATACACATGAATATCAGTCCCTTATCAGAGTAACAATGAAAGAACTATACTAAAAAATTATTAGTAATCACAAAAAAGACATACCGAATTGTTCTTATTTTCATGTAAAAAGTTAGTAAACATGTATGTATATTTTTTATAAACATTTATTATTGTAATAATTCTACATGGGCTATAATTTTACAAAGTTAGCTATTAAGTTATTGTATATTCTGCTTAAATTTTCCGTATCTGTTTTTTTATTAACAGTATTATTGTGTTTGTTAATAAGTATCATCTCGCTAATCAATCGTTTTTTGTAGTTGTGTTCATTGTCTAAAATGTTGACATTGTCGAAAATAAACTCGTGGTTTAACTCGAAATGATGAGATGCTAGAGCAGTTTTTTCTTTTTTTATGAATGTGTCTTATGTTACACGAGCATTTGTGTTCCTTAATTCGATTTTTTAATAATTGTTTAATTTGTCCAATATATATAGCCCCACAACTGCACGGAATTTTGTAAACTACATGTGATTTATAATCTAATATTAACTTGTCTTTCATTCTCGAGTATAAATTTCCCACTTTTTTTAATATGATAGAAAACAATATTGGAATGTTCATTCGTTAGAATTCTTTTAATCTGTTGTGAGAGGCCTTGTACATACGGTAACTTGAAATATTGTTTATTATTATTAGCCAGTTGTTGTTGATTTGAGGTAACCGTATTTCTATTATTCAAATTATTGTTATTTATAATTAAATTCGCTAATGTATTAGGATAATCATTATTCAAAAGTTTTTGTTTAAAAATTTCCATATTTTGATCATGAAACCTAAAATCACTTAATCGTAAAATTCTGTTTTTTGTACCTAACAAAATATTAAATTTTTGGCATTACAAACTATTAGTCACACAAAAAATTAAGACAAAAAATTTTCTAAAATAAAAGTTTTACCATTAGCAATAATTTGTTCTGTGATAACCAAAGCCCGGAATCGAATATTACATTGAGAATATTGTCGTGGAAGTCAAGGTTAAACAGGTGAAAATTTCGCTAAAATTTCACGCCCACTTCCCTCTCGAAGTACTGTAGAACGATGGATAAACTATTTCCTCCAGTTAGAACTTGCTTGCACAGAAGATCGGTGCAATATTTGTAAGAAAATATCGTCATCTAACAGTCAGATCCTGGCTTTAGAACTTCTATAGTACTTTCGGAACTATCTCGCAAATATCATGAAAGATTTAAATGTCTAACAGTTTATGTAAGTACAACATCAACACTGTATAAGCAGGCAAACTTAAGACATTGAAATTATTAGATAAAAATCCCTAATATCGATTTTTAAGAATCCAACGCCTGAAAAAAGCTGACGTAATAAAAAAATGGAGACCAGGTTTTACAACATCTCTATGGGAAAGGTAAAAATATCAGTACATTAAGTATTTTAAGGTTTCTTAAGGTGCAGTTACGTGGCGCGTAGTTTGGCGAACCAAGAGGCTGGAGCACAGTTCGCGATGGCTCGTCTTCTGGCGATCCCGAGATGTCAACACGATGCGTGATTCATTTAAAAATTTGTGCCTCATAGATTAATCGAAACAATATGGAACCTTTGTATTGTTGTCATCAGTACCGAATTGTAATCATGGATGCAAGACAACAAATTATTGCGCCTGTTTAATTGTGTACGTCAAAGCTTAACCACAAATTTTTAATTGGCTACCCTGCCACCCACATCAGACTCGGCAAAGTACCAGTTCATGGGAGTGTATTTTCAAATCTAATAGTGGCTTACAAGTCATTAGATTCTTTGGAATGGGGTTGAAAGTGATTGCATAGAACTTCGACCCATCACAATGGATTCAGAAGTAGGTAGCACCTGATTTTATTATAAAAATCAAAAGATGATCTCTTGTAATTGTAAAAGTGGATGCAAAAAACTGTGCAGTTGCGAGAGGGCAAACATATTTTAATCAAACCTATGCGGCAATTGCAACGGAAATTCTTGTAAGAATGTTCCTGAGCCTGTACATGACCTGAATGATTCAGACGATGATCCCTTTTAGCTCTACTATTAGTAAAATAATATTAGCAACCGGCTTGGTGGAGTAGTTGGCTAGAGTACGCGATGGCAAATGTGACTAGATAATCTCTCCATCGTCCTGCGGGTTCGAATCCCGCCACCGGCACTGGCAATGTTGGTGGAAATGGTTGTGTATCAGGCTTTTTCATAAGTGTAAGATACGGGGGTTGTCTAATTTATGTGGTGTTTATAATAAATTTCAATATTTACTGTTTATATCGTTTACTAAGTCTTTCTTTCCTTTACGACTTCTGTACTGACCACCGAGGAAATATATTGAACCAAAATGATGTTTAAACGTTCATATCCAATCTCATATTTCCTAAACCACAAGAGGTAGATACATATCTGAAATAAGCACATTTCAATGTAATTTTTGATTATTGTCTATAGTAAAATTCTAAATAAATTTTGTCTCTTAATTTTTTCCTGATTTTGAGCAATTTTTAAGTTATTAATGAATTTTTATAAAGAGACATGAATTTCAAGATGGTGATGCGATTTTCACCATGTTCCCTTAGTTGGAAAAGTGGGGACTTTTAGTGTTATAAATAGAACCACTAATATTTGCAAAAAAAAGTGGTCCCAACTTTAAGCTAATTTGTTCACAGTCTTGAGCTTATTGCACTGGCCTACTATACTAAAAACATACGGATATTATGCTGGACTCGGAACACTTTTTCTGTTTCACGTCGGTTATTAACGAAATATAACGACTTATTGAAGGCCAATGGGTATAACAATGTATATGTTTGAAAATGATTATACTGAGGATTGTTATGCATATTATAGTCTAATTTACCAAAGAAATTGTAGAAAATAGAGGCTTAATTACCAAAACTATCTTTTTTCTTGCATTTTTTTGTAGATTAAAATGAATATCAAGTTAAAATGTATAAACATACTGTTGGATCAGAAAAGTAAACGAATTAATCTTGTTTCAAGAATAAAATGAAACTTGCCTTTCAAGTTTCTTGTGGACTTCCTTTGACCCACAAAGGTATAAAAGAAACAAATCAGATAAATGGATGTATTGGGTCTATTCTACACAGTTTTTTCTGTTCGATAAACAAATAGAATAAAAACATTTTTATTTTAGTTTTGTGTTATATGCAAAAGCCATTCTCATTCATCAAAAATTTAAATACGAGCAACAATCAGTCTTTTTATATCCTAGATAAAAAATCCATAGCTCTAGACTTCTAAAAATAAACTCTGCCCTTTAACTGGTACACTGACAACGTAATGTTATCGTTTGTATTCTTTATAGTAAATATATTACGATAGTTATATTACCATCAAAATATTTTGTATATTACAGTACTTATTTAACGACGTCAAATAAGTACCTATCCTATTACATTATAACCGAATTTTTTTTTAATAAAAGTCGAAAAACAAATATCTTGAAATTCTCACCTTGAACTAAATAAAACATCAAATAAAGAAGTGAGCAATTTAGATCTTTTTTAGCATTTTCGAGATATTCGATACTAAAGAGTGATGTACATATGTCCCAACACCAAAACCGAATTGTTTCCTATTTTTTTGATCTGTATTTACTACTGGGGTAAATATGTCCCACATATGGGTAAATAGATGGAGATTAACCAGTGGATATTAACTAGAGTCAGTGCAATGTGATTCAACACAGTAGCACACTGCTGAATGAGAATTTGAGCAAGTCAAGGTCTTGACATTCTCAACTGTTTCGCGTTAGTTGATTGTTAGCCATCGTGATGACAAGTGTGACTAGATAACTTTCTATTGTAGCTGCGGGTTCGAATCTCACGATCAACACTGGCAACGTCGCGTCGTTGGAAATTATTGTATTTCTGTGATACAACGGTGATACGATGCTTCGATCATAAACACATCGAAGATACGATGCCTTGTTTGCAAGTTAAATTTGATTGGCTAGAATTCAAGTAATTGTAAGAGACGTATTAAAAGTAAAAGTCATAAAAAAAATTACGAACTACAATTTTCATACTGGGTGTATTTGCATGACCTTATTTTTATGTTGAATGTAATATTCCAGAAAATTTACTTGACAAAAAACATTTTCGTTTGTTTCTCAAAAATGCATTCCTAAATGGTCATTATCAACGAGAGGACACTACGATGTCACGTTCCTCATGTTAAAGAACTAATTGAAAATACTATAATGTCTGAATTATTGAACAGAGTTCTACATAACTGTTGATGAAACCACGGACGCAAGAAGTAATAGGGTGGAAAATGTTTTAGTACGCATTTTAAAACAAAATCAGCCACCGACATCGTATTTAATTACCAGGTGCTGGAACTATGTGCCATTTTTCAGAGGCAGCAGTTACATAAAAAATCGTATTTTTTAAAGAGCATTTATACAGGGTGGGGCAATAGTGCATAGGACTTCGATATCTCGGGTTCTACGATGGCAAGAAATTTAAAAAAAAGTACAAGTAAACTAGATAAAAAAATTCTGTAACCGGAAATTATTTTCGAATATACAGGGCGAACCAATACGAAATTACAGGAACAAGTGTCTTTTCTTTTAAATAGAATGCTACGTACATTAGCATATCTTTGAAGCCTCTTTCGAGACTATTTATTCCTATATTATTGTTGACTATCTTCCAACCACTTGGATGCAATGAATTTTTTTGTTGAAATAATGCCATCTGCAGATGCATATTGAAAAAATCACCAGTCACAATTATGGGTTTTAAGAAAAACTTATGTGAATACTAGTTACGAGATATCTAATTAATGTTTTTGAATCATTTTTACCTCCTAAAACTGTACAGGGTGACCAAAAATTATTTTTCAATTGAATTTTCTCAATTTTTTCAAATGGAACACCTTGTATATTTTTCAACAATGTGATGTAGAAATGAGAAACGAAAATTTTTTTGTAAGTACTTCCCTATGGCTAGTTGCAACTATTTTCGTTTTATTGAGCAATAAGTACAAGATTCAAGAAAAAACTTAAAAAAATAGAGGTTTCTTCAAATAATTCATTAGAAAAATTTATAGTAAGTGTTCCACATGTTGCCCATTTTGACTGTCACACGTCTCTATGTGCTTTTGAAATGAGGCCATTTAGTTGGACTATTTCTTCCAATCCATTGAAGTGGGTAAATAGTATTACTGTAATAGTTTTTTTTGTACATTTTTTTGCTGTTTTCGTTATTTGACAAGCAATAAAACCTCAGTTGAGTATAAATTGTCTTGTACAAACGAACATTTATCGCACTTATCGGTCGTCAGTTATCATTTGTATTAAATTTAAAACATATCGAGTTTTACAAAATGAATTTTAATAAAACGGAACTTGTAGACATGATTTTTGTTTTGGGCGAGTCAGACAGAAATTGTTTACTTGCCAGTAGAATTTATAAGCAAAGTTATCCTGAAAGAAGGATTCCGATGTCAGCTTCTAAACCCTTCTCGATAGATTTATGAAAACTGGAAATGTCGAATATAAAAAAAGTGAAAGAATAAAACGTGTTATGGGTGAAGAAAATGAGTCAGCTTCTAAATCCTTCTCGATAGATTTATGGAAACTGGAAATGTCGAATATAAAAAAAGTGAAAGAATTAAACGTGTTATGGGTGAAGAAACTGAGTTTTTTATGATGCTGGTAACGATTGAGAATCCCCATATTAGTCAGAGAGAAGTGAGCTCATTAGTAGGAATAAGTAGAATAAGTTGGTCGAATCTCAAAAACAAAATAAGTTTCATGCATATCATATTCAAATGCACCAGGGACTATCTGATGACGATTTTCAAAGGCGTCTACAGTTTTATAATTGGGCCATAGATAAAATGCAAGATGTCACCTTCTTCAGTCATGTATTATTCACTGATGAGGCAACATTTTATAAAAATGGATTTGTTCATAGGCACAATTTCCATTATTATGCTTCGGAAAATCCTCACATTTTTAGGCAAGTTGATAACCAGTACGGACGTTAAGGGAGGAATTATTGAAGAACATGTAATAGGGCCACATATCTTTGATGGTCATTGACTGGAGCTATTTATATTCATTTTCTGGAAAACTATCTGAACAATTATTGGTGAATTTTCCTGAAAGGATTCGAAATAGGATGTGGTTTCAGCGAGATGGTGCTCCACCAAATTATTTAAATGTAGTTAGAGACCACTTAAATAATACCTACCCACTTCAATGGATTTGAAGAAATTGACCCACTAAATGATCTGCTAGATTCCCATATCTTACAAAAATGGATTTATTTTTACGGGGATACATGAGGGAAATTAGTTATAAAGACACAGCAACAACAGTACAAAATATGAAGGAAAGGATAACAACTGCTTTTAAATCTATTACACCAGCAATTTTAGGAACAGTAGAAACCTCATTTCAAAAGCGCATAGAGACGTGTGTCAATCAAAATGGGCAACATGTGGAGCACTTATTATAATTTTTTCTAATGAATTATTTGGTGAAACCTCTATTTCTTAAGTTTATTCTTGAATTTTGTACTTATTGTTCAATAAAACGAAAATGGTTGCAATTAGCCATAGGCAAGTACTTACAAAAAATGTTCATTTTTCATTTCTACATCAATTCGTTGAAAATATACAGGATGTTCCATTTGAAAAAAATAGAGAAAATTCAATTTTAAAAGTCTTTAATTGAAAAATAATTTTTGTCCACTCTGTACATTTTTAGGAAGTAAAAATAATTCAAAAACATTAATTTGAAGTCTCGTAACTAGTATTTACATAAGTTTTACTTAAAACCCATAATTGTGACTTTGGTGATTTTCCAATATGTATCTGCAGATGGCATTATTTCAACAAAAAATTCATTACATCCAAGTGGTTGGGAGATAGCTAATAATAATATAGGAATGAATATAGTCTAGAAAGAGGCTTCTAAAATGTATTGATTTACACAGCATTCCATTTAAAAAAAAGGCACTTGATCCTGTAATTTCTTTTGGCTCTCACTGTATATTCGAAAATAATTTCCTGTTATAGACTTTTTTATTTAGTTTACTTGTATTTTTTTTTAATTTCTAGCTATCGTAGAACTCAAGATATTGAATTCCAATGCACTATTGCCCCACCCTGTATAATTATAATTATATTAGTAGATGTTTTATATATACCCGTAATATTGGTTGCATATGTTACAGCTCGCGCAACCAGGATCTCTACGGGAAATGGGGATTTATCGTATATAATTTATAGACAATTATTGAGTATATATTCCTCTGCTCCGCAGTTAGCCTCGTCTTAAACAACCACCTAGAGTAAGAATTAGTTACCTACTAATGCTTTCGCAAAACGGGTGTTTCACATGACACAATAAAAAATATTAAATCATTTTAACCCACGCCAGTGTGTATATAGTCCACAGTATTAGTGTTATGTTTGTTTTTTTAATATGACTATATTAGAAACGGTAATTTGACACAATAATAATGTTACATATTCATGTAATCGAATTATAA